>CM061069.1:112232397-112686371 GCA_030762895.1 Sophora flavescens
CTCCGGAGATTAGGTCTCAAAGTTAGTTGATGAATATTGAAGTGTCATGGTTTTTAAAGCGGTTACGACTGACGGGTATGAAACCCTTTGAGATATATTTAAATATATTGTTGTCTTTAATATTTATGATTAAGTGGTAATTGAGAGTCATACATGTGGTTGTCGTTTTAAAATCCATATATTGGAACTCACCCTTGCATATACAGGTTCTTCTGTCTTTGCCATCGTACCTTGGTACACGAATGCAGATAGTGCAGAAGAGTTCCTTAAGTCAGTTGGAGACTTAAGTCTGGATTGCGGAAAAAGATGTGTGATTATAGGGATGATCACGAGGTCTTATCAGTGAGTGTCTTTTAGAGCGACCAGGTTAGGATTTCTTTGGGGTAGTATGATTTGAGAAAGTTTGTGTAGGTATTTTGAAAACCTTTACATGGTTTAAAATTCTGTTGTGAATAATATGTTTTATTTTTACTATTGAGATAAGTACGTTACGTACTACCCTATTCAAAGGAAATTGTTTTATACCCAGATTTTATGACTCCAAATAAATAAAAATTTTCCGAAAGCACCCAACAAAATTATTTTTTATTTCTTTTCGCACGTGTTAGTATAGTAATGCCCAAGGGGGTGTTACAAATATGGCTCTGCTAGGGTTTGCGTGAAACTTTGGCTTCCATAGTCGCCTCCTCCATGGATCTCCCATGGAAAATCTTGTTTCCGGAATCAATCTCTCCCACGTTCATCCCTTCCCATCCTTCTCCTCCTTGTCAGCCGCCCCTTCTTCTTCTTCTCTTCCTCCATCGCAGTATGCTCCCACCAAAACTTTTGCTCAAGCATTAAAATAATGCTTGTGACATTCCTCTTAGTCAATTGCCTATCCCGAGACTTATAGGTGATGCATATACAGTCAAGTTCCCTGAAGAAGAGTACAAGGCTGGAGTGGAGAGTTGCAAGAATAATCTCCATGGCCGCTTAATGCTCTCAAAGGGTGATACTCCCATCAAAACAAGTGACTTGCGTGTCAAGTTATTGAAACTGTGGAACTCGATTCAGCATTGGAAGATGACTCCGATTGGGAAAGGGTTCTTTGAGTTTTCTTTCTCCTCAGTTGAAGACGTGTGGAAGGTTTTATCGGTTGGATCATAGAACACAAACATAGGGACTTTGAGACTATTCTCTTGGACGGCGGATTCCTTCCCGAACTTAGTGAAACAAACAAACACACAGTGCTGGATCAGAATCATTGGATTACCACAGGAGTATTGGAGGCCTAAAATCCTCTTTGCCATTGCTAGAGGGGTTGGAATCCCTCTCTCTTTAGATGATGCTACCATTAATAAAACTCTTGGTCACTTTGCAAGAGTTTTGGTGGATGTGGATTTACTTAAACCTCTTCAAGAACAAATCATGGTAGAAAGGGAGAAATTTTCTTTTTCAATGAGAATTGAGTATGAGTATTTACCATTATTCTGTAATGCCTGTGCAATAATAGGTCATTCTCTCTCAGACTGTAAGAAGAACCTACCTACGAGAGAGGGTACCAAGAAAGATAACAATATGGTCAAGAAATCAAGAATGCAATATGTGCCTAAATAGGATGGATCAAAGATTAATGCTGCTGATGTTAATTTCAATAAAGACAAGGTGGTTCTGCTTCATAGCAGCTCTCGGCTGCAACAGGGTCAATCCAGTAAAGGTCAGATTAACTTATGACACTCATAATGAGTTCCAACAGTTCCCTTGAGTTCCAAGAACCTGAATGATGGGATTCAAGTAGACAAAGGGAAAGAAATTGTAGTTGAGGAATCTCCCCAGAGTAACAATGAGGGGAACACTGTTTCAAAATTCTTGCCTAAGGATGCTAATCGTATTGTTGAGATGATTTTAGAAAATGACAGAATTGTCTATGCTTCTCCAATGAATCAGTTGCTAGAGCAGAATCACAATGAAGATGATGCTCTAGATTCTGAAAACTAGATTGGTGAGGCCACACATGCTAGCAAGGATGATGCTGATCCAGAATATGTGCCTGAGTCATTGGTTCAAGATGAAGAGGTGGTAGTTTCAAATAAAGAAGTTTCTGATTCTCACAGTGAGGATAATTTGACAGATTCTTCTTACTCAATATCTCCTTTGCTGGATGATATCCAAATGCCTAGTGTGGTGAAAAGAGATATGCAGATTGTATTAAAATTTTGGGCAGATAAGACCAAGTAGAGGAAACTGATGAATCTATTTCTGGTTTTAAGGATGATGGTAAGGATGGTGATGTCACTCCTATTCTTTCAAAGTCACAAAAGAAGAAAATGAGGCAAGGTAAGATTGTTAAGGCTAAGAATCATAACACCCGAGCAAGGGCGGTATATAAAAATGTTGCTTGATGAAAGTCCTTTATTGGAATGTGAGGGGCCTAGGAAACAAAGATACTAGGCTGGTTTTGAAAAATTTATGTAAGAACCACAATCCCAATTTGGTTCTGCTGGCTGAACCCTGGATTGCATTTGACAAGATTTCTGCAAGCTTTTGGAAATCTCTTGGCTTAAATCTCTTCATGATGAATGACAGAGGTAATAGGTTACCTAATATTTGGTGTCTTTGCTCAGCATCTATGTCTCCATCTATTATTGCAAGCTCATCTCAGCACTGTTCTTTCTCTGTCATGGATAATAATCAGCTTGTTTGTATGTCTGCTATATATGCATCCACCACTGTTCATGGCAGAAGGCAGTTGTGGTAGGATCTAACTACTGTTATGGTTAATAATTAAGCCCCCTGGACATTCATTGGGGATTTTAATGCTGTGATGGGAGCTCATGAGAAAAGAGGAGGAAATCTTCCTTTAAGTCAATCTTGTGCTGATTTTAGTGGCTGGACAGATGTCAACAATGTTATTCATGTGTCAACTAGAGGTGTCCAATACACTTGGACTAATGGTAGAATTGGGAGAGCTCATACAATTTTGAGATTGGATAGAGTAATTGTTAATGAGGAAACCATCTCTTTTTGGGATAGCATAGTTTGTGCTTCTTTGGTTAGGAAAAATCAGATCATCACCCTCTTCTGTTATCTCTTGCTAAAGGCGTGGTTTCCAAACCCTCCCCTTTTAAATTCTTCAATATGTGGTGTGATCATCCCGATTTTGAAAGAGTCATTAGGGAGGTCTGGTCTAATGTAATTGATGGCTGTCCTATGTTCATTTTGGTTCAAAAACTGAAAATGCTGAAATATAAGTTAAGAATCTGGAACAAAGAAGTATTTGGCCATGTGAAACTGAAAGTGAAAAATGCCTATGCAGTCCTAGATTCTATTCAGCAAGACATCTCTGATAAGGGGTTCTCAGATGATTTGTTTTCCCCAGAATGCAAAGCTCATTTAGACTTGTAGCAGGCTTTAAATGATGAAGAATCCTTTTGGAGGCAGAAAACAAACTTAAATTGGTTTACTAGTGGGGATAGAAACACTATCTTTTTCACATAATGGCAAAACTCAGGCAAACAACCAAACAAATGTCAATGCTTAGAGTTGGTAATGATATTCTGGACTCTCAAGCTAGTATTGGAAGGCATGTTACTGATTTCTACTCTGGTTTGTATGCCACTGAAAATTCTTGTATCCAAAGCAACAGGATCAGTGAAATCATTCCAAATATGGTTACCACTGATCAAAACAATATGTTGTGTTCCATTCCAAGTAGAGAAGAAGTAAAATCAGATGTTTTACTATGAATGCATCTGGCTCTCCTGGTCCATATGGCTTTGGAGGATGTTTCTTTCAAACTTATTGGGGGGTAGTTGGTGATGATGTCTATAAGTATGTTCACCAGTTTTTTGTCCAAAATTGGATCCTGACTGGACTCAACTCTAATTTGGTGGCCCTCATTCCAAAGTTTCCAAAAGATGAGAAGTTTGAAGACTATAGACCTATTGCCCTTGCAAATTTCCATTTTAAGGTCATCTCTAAGGTCTTGGCAGATAGGTTGTCAGTTATTTCTCCTTCCATCATTTCTGTGCAGCAAAGAGGTTTCTTAAAGGGTAGGAGCATTGCTGATTGTATATATACCACCTCAGAGGCATTTAATCTGCTTGATTGCAAAGCTTTTGGAGGCAATGTGGCTTTGGAATTTGACATCAAAAAGGTTTTTGATACACTTGATCGAGCATTTCTTCAGGATGTTCTCATAGCTTTTGGTTTCAGCCATAAGTTCTGCACCTGGATATCTACTATTCTTCACTCAGCCGGACTATCCTTCATGGTGAATGGCAAGTCATGTGGCTATATTACTTGTAAATGAGGGGTGAGGCAGGGAGATCCTCTCTCCCTTTTGTTGTTCTATTTGGTAGAGGACATTTTGAGCATAACCATTTCTCATTTGGTTGATTCTAAGAAATTGATCCCGATGGTTAGTCCTAGAGGTTTTCAAACTCCTACACTTGCTCTATATGCATATGACATAATGGTCTTTTACAAAGGGACAAGAAGAAATCTAGATACTTTGATGAAGGTTTTTAGAGAATATACTGACTTGTCTGGCCAGCAGTTGAGTCTTGATAAATGCAAATTCTTCACAGGATCAATGAGTGCTAGGAGAGTGAGGAAGATCAAAAACACTCCTGGATTCTCAGCTGGAACCTTGCCTTTTATTTACTTGGGAGTTCCAATGTTCAGGGGTAAGACAAGAACAGTCCACCTGCAGCCTATTGTGGACAATTAAAGCAAAGATGAGTGCCTGGAATGGATCCCTTCTATCCATTATGGGAAGAGTTCAGCTGGTTAACTCAACCATAAATGGCATGATGATTTATAGCTTCCACATTTATTACTGGCCAATGTCTCTATTGAAGTCCATGGATTCAACAATCATGAATTTTGTGTGGTCAGGTTGCATTCACACAAGGAAAGTTGCAACAGTTGCTTGGCATAAAATTTGCAAGGCTGTTAAGGAAGGGGGTCTTGGCTTGAGACCAGTGAAAGCCATCAATGAAGCTTCTATGCTTAAACTCTCTTGGGATGTTAGTACCTCAGATAGGTACTGCGTTGGTTTTTTTAGAGCTAGATTCTTCAAGAATAATAGAATTGCTTCAGCTATTAAGTCTTCTCTCTAGCCTGGGATCAAAAAATTCATTTCTCAAGTTCAATCTACAGCAAAATGGTCAATTCGTAATGACAAAAACATCAATTTTTGGAGGGATTACTGGCTGACTGAGCCTATTGTGGACATACTTGGTATCAGTCCTGACTATCATCATGCTCTCAATGCTAAAGTAAGTGACTTCATCTGCAATGGCATTTGGAATCTCCCTAGGAGTCATTATGAAATGGATCCCTCTCTTGTAGCTGATATTAATAAGACTGTCATTCCTCTCTCAAGTGCTGCTATTGATCATTTGATTTGGCCTAATTCAGATTCTGGCTTCCTTACTCTAAAATAGGCATTCGGGTTCTTAAATCCTCCCTCTACTATCAGTAATTTTCATAAGTTTATTTGGTGCCACTTAATTTCACCATCTAAGCCTTTTGTTACTTGGAGACTAAATCAAAAGTGGATGCCTACTGATGACTACCTTCGAGCCAGGGGATGCATTATTGTCTCTATATGTGATCTCTGCAGGCATGATGAAGAAACTATTGATCATCCCTTTATGACCTGCAGTTATGCTCAAGCAATCTGGTCTTGGCTTAGCAATTTCATTGGTTGCACGTTGGATCTTTCTTCTGTTGCAACAATGTTCAAAGTCTTAGATAGAGGTTGGAGCAGTCAAGTCGTGGATGTTGTCAAGTCGACAATCATCAATGTTTTCTACTGGATTTGGCATTGTAGAAATCAGAGCAGATTTCAAAATATCCATATCACAGTGGCTTCAACAATTAGTGGAATCAAGGCAGCCACCAAACTGTCAGACTTGAGTTCTAAAGGGACAACTTTTAATTCGATAGAGGATTTTAAAGTCTTAAAGGCTTCTGATGTCACTTGTAAGGTCCGCAATGCTCCAAAAATAATTCAAGTTGATTGGATTCCTCCCCCAGCAAATTGGATTAAATGCAATTCAGATGGATCAGCTAAAGGCTCCCCAGGTCATGCAGCTAGTGGTGGAATTTCCAGGGTTTCTAAAGGTGAAATTGTGGAATGTTTTGCTCAGTACTTAGGTGATTTTTATGCCTTACATGCTGAATTGATGGCAGCTATTTTGGCAATTGAGATTGCTTTTCAAAGGGGTTGGAAGAAGCTGTGGCTTGAATATGATTCGAAGCTAGTGGTTCATGCTTTTTAAAACAACAACTTGGTGCCTTGGCAAATTAAGAATAGATGGGATAATTGCTCTCTAATGATAGCTAGGATGGACTTTGTTGTCACTCATATATTTAGGGAAGGAAATGTTTGTGCAGATAAGCTGGCTAACTTTGGTGTAAATAACCATAATTTTCATTGGTGGGATTTGTCTCCCAATTTTATTAGGGATGATTTTTTTATAAATAAGTTAGGTTTGCCTAGCTATAGATTCAAATAATTTCTCACATGGGTATTGGTTTGGTTTCCCCATGAATTTGTATTCATTTATTTTTCTTAAAAAATTTAGATGAGCTGCAGATGATTGGTAGTTTATTTGGTGCCAACCTAGTTGGGATGATTCATTCTACAGTGATGCCTTTGCTCATCTTAACCTCTTATCGAAAAAAAAATTATAATTGTAGGAATTTTACAATCAATGTCGCTAAGTAAATAATTATTGTTCCAGATTTAAATTTAAATATTTTGGAATGAAGATTGGAATGAAAAGGATATATCCAATATTGATATCAATTTGTGATGTGATTTAGGTTTTTCTTCCTTTTAATATTAATTATCGAATTGTAATTGCTAAATTGGAGAATGAGAGCCTTGATATACCTTTTCTTTAATTAGAGTTCACTGCTACCCTTTTTTAAATTGTGAGACCTCATTCTTTTGACACACATCAATTATTTAATCATATTTATTTGTGATTAGATCAATTAAATTTAAATGTTGATTGATCATTTTAAATAAGATTATTTCAGTTTGTTTTTATAAATTATTATTTTATTATTATTATTTAATGTCCTTACAATAAGTCTATTTACTCTCTTTAATAGTAGCAATTAAATTTATAATTTTTTATCTTTCAAAAAAAATTATTAACTTTTATAGGAAAAATATGAGAAGTAAATCAGATAGACTTTGAAAAGAGAAGTAAATATGATTTTCAAAAATATATATGTAATATGTTATTATCCTTCTCTCTTGAAAATCTAATTACTTCTCCTCTTTTACTCATGCAAGTTAACAATTTTTAGAAAATATAACTATCTATCATATGAAAAAAATCTTATTTCTTGAAAATATTTTTATTTATTTTTTTATTTTCCTATGAAATTTACCTATTTTTAGAAAATATATTTATCTTTCATATTATTTTTTCTTTTTTCATGAAAATTTTTTTGATTTGTTTTTTTTTCCGTGCAAGTTAACGATTTTTAGAAAATATATCTATAGTTGAAGAAAAAAAACCTGAAAATATTTTGATTTATTTCTCATCTTTTCCCGTGCATTATAACCATTTTTTTGAAAGACCATTATAACCATTTTTAGAAAACATATTTATCTATCATGTGAAAATTTCTTGAATATATTTTGATTTATTTCTCCTATTTTCTCGTTCAAGTTAATCATTTTTAGAAAATATATTTATCCATCATATTATATTTAACATTTGTATTTACCCCATATATTTATAAATCATCACTAACCATTTCTTTTTCTACAATCTTAATATTGTACTTCTTATTTGAACATCTATACTTTACGTACCTCTAATATATATTCAATTGTTAGCATTTTGTAATGTTTTATATTCAAAAAAAAATTGCATTAATACTTTACATTTATTTTCAAACCAGTAATATTTGCAATTGATTTGATACTTATATGTTATTATAACATTGACTAATCACACCCTTATTATGACACATAGGAGAGTAGTTCAAGGAGAGCTTGCCACTTGTAAGTTTTTTCTTTGAGATTATTCTCAATTGTATAGAGTAATAGTATTATTTTTTTTACTAAAAATGTATTCATTCATTCAAATGGGTAAAATACACCGAAAACAACACAAATCCAACATCACTAAAAACCGAAAAAGATGAATCTGCGAACAAACTCACAACACCCAGGTTAATATCATAATGTTAAAGGAAAGTATCATGCCAAATAATTTGTTAATTATTGTAATTGATAGAGTACTTATTGTAATTGATAGAGTACAACTAATTTCCTTTGCAGTATAAGAGAGTATAGGAATAATGTTAGGCATAATGTTAGGATCCTATTCTGTAACACTTCTATAAAGGTGTGATTTGTGATAATGAATAAAATAATTCAGTCATATCTGGTTTCTTTATGGTACCAGAGCATCGATCTGGGAAGCCCAACAAACACAAACCTTAGCCTAGGTAGCCATGGCAGATGATAATGAAAAAACCCCATCATCATCAACCAATTGGGATATGGCTCCCACTCCAAAATGGGAACAACCCCATCACCCTCTTTACCTCCATCATTCAGACCAACTGTTGGACGGAATCTAGGCAAGTATACCCAGTCGTACAAGTAATAAAGAGGTAAGAGGGATATCGTTCCCACGAGGACTGAGACAAGTACTAGCACGTACCAAATCAACTACTATCTAAGCGAACCTTGGGATGGAAGGGAGCTCAATGTTAAATACCAAGCCCAATCAAGAGTTAAAATAAACAAAATAAAAGGAAAAAGTTCTTTTTGTATTTTTATCGAACACTTGGAATGCAGAAAAATGGTTCTTCAAATATGATGAAAGATGTTGGGATTAAACTTCACCAAACCTTAGCCTCATGCAATACCAAGACCACCAACCCAGTTTATGCTTCAAATATTAAAATCAACCCACAAGATTACTCAAGCCCTGATTCCTTAGATGACAAGAGCCTAAATCCCCTAATTAAACCCTAATTCCTTAGGTGGCCTAATTAGTAAATTTGCATTAAGAGTAGGGATTACACGATTACTATAAACCAAAAACCATTCCTAGATGCAAGGTTTACTAGGTGATTAATTCCATATCAAGAATTGATAAGAACGTCCCCATTGCAAATCAAATCTCAAAATCAATTCATGGATGATCAAACCACAAAAAGCATTAAGAATAGGAATCAAACACTAATAACAAAGGCATAAACATAGATTAATCAATCAAGGCAAATACACGAGATTCAGTTTAGCTACATCTAATCCCAACAAAAAGGGATTTAGCTACTCATAGTGATAGAGAAAGCCAAAATAAAAGGAATAGAGATAAAGGAGAGAAGAAACTACATGGAAGCCTTCACAGCAGCCCCTGGTTCAGAGAGAATGTCTTAGGTTAAAAACTGTGTGTTTTCTGTTCTGCCCAGATGCCTATTTAAAGATTAGGCACGCGTCACGGCCGTGATGTCCATCACGGCCAGGCCATGACGGGTTCTGCCAAAGGCCCGATTTCAAATTTTCTTTTGTCACGGTCGTGACACTCATCACGGCTAGGCTGTGATCAGTTCTACCTGTTGAGGGTCTGGTTCAGCTGACCTATCACGGCCGTGATGGGCATCACGGCTAGGCCGTGATGAGATCTGACTTTTGCCTTCTTTCTTTCCAGCTCTGCTTGATCATGGCCGTGATGGGCTCTACTTGGCTCATTTTCTTCACTTTTCAAGCTCTATCTTCATCCAAGCTCCATCATGGTTGATCCTGAGCATTTAATCATTAATTTCTGCAAAACAACACCACAAAACCACCTTACCCGTTCCAAGGTAAAAACTAACAAAAATCAAATTAAAATTGCCTAAACTATCTGAAAATGCATACAAAAATGTACATGAAATATGAGGTGAAATCACACTCATCAAATCACCCCAAGCTTAAGACTTTGCTTGTCCTCAAGCAATCACCAAGGCCAGAAGATATAAATAATCAGAGCGTGGATAGTGAACCAAGAACCCGAGTAACTAATCCAAGTAACAGGCATTTTCAAATAATTCAGCAAGAGATGATCAATTTCAAGTCCAATTAGACGCTTAGGTTTCCTAGACTCATATTCTCACTGATTCGGGCACTCTTTCTCACCTCACTCAAGTGTTTAAGGATATATGACAATTCGCTCAATTTCCTCAAGGAATGAATTCTACCATAAGCTTGACTATTAACCAAATCTCTACTTTATTAATGAAAACATATAAGAATCAAGAGGTCTTTTCCTTTGGTTGTAACGGGGCCATGGGATTAATCGTTAGGTGGGGACATCAAGAGAAGGAAATTTCAAAAGGCTACACAAAATATCAAGCATTGCAAAGCATGACACCTTCTAAAATACCTTTTTGGGTTTAGATTCATTTTTCCACCTTTCTTTCTTACTTTTTATTTTATTTCTCACTTCCTTTTGTCATCCCCTTCTCTATTTTTTTTTGATTTGGAGAATAGGGGATTTTCAGCTCAAGAGAAATATTTTTCTAACTTTCTCATCCTATACTTTTTCAAACTACCTTTTTACCCTTTTATGCAATACTTTAGAAGGTCTCTTATCAAGCATCATTCATCAAAGTATTTTCACGGTACGAAGAAAAGTATTTTATTCTTTCAGGCTCAAAATTGGGCAACTAAGGGGTAGCATTTAGTCAATCAAAGCTCAGAAGACCGGAAAAAATACCTAGTGCCTCAATCATTTTCAAAAATGTTTTCAAAAATTTTTAAGCTTCAAAACGGTTTCAAGTCAAGTTCTAGAGAATACCATCCAAGAGGAATAAAACACTCTATCACAAAGAATGGGGTAGATTTAGTGAGTACCCCTTTTTAGCTCAAAAATCTCACATTTAGTAGTTCAAAAATCAATGAGAAACACAAATCTACGGAACCACATGCTAATTATCAACTATCAAAGATCATCTCAAGCATTTTTATTTGTAGCCTCATCACAAGAATAAAAAAAATGGGTTCAAAATTTCACTATCTCAATTTATTTGGCACTAAGTTGTCACAATTGGATGCATAATCTGAGCAAGCGGCAATCTAATCATGTGATCATGCAAAACTATGCCTATATGAATGCAACATGAAGAATGCAAAAATTCAAAAATTTGCAAAAATACCCCTACCCCAAGCTTGAAAACTGACATTGTCCCCAATGTAAATAATTAAGTCGGAGAGAGGAGAAAAATGGAACAACACACCGAGGTGGTAGCGGGTGCTAGCTTGTCATGCCTAGTCAAAGAGATGCTGGAAAATGTGTCATGGCCATGATGCTCATCACGGGCAGGCCGTGATCAATTTTGGTCCACAGGAGCTGGCCTGTCACGGTCGTGATCTGCATCACGGCTAGGCCGTGATACTCTCTGATCTTCAGGGTCCTTCTCATCACACCCGTGATGGATATCATGGCTGACCGTGATCCTTTCTGACTTCTTTGTTTATCTCATCACGGTCGTGATGGTTGCTGACTTTGTTTCTCCCTGCCCTTTTTGCTCTTCTGCTTTCATAACCCGGAAACACTTAAAAAATCTATTAATTTATTATCTTTTTCCTCTTGATCTTCTCCAATTATTCAAGAGTTAAATTCAAAAACAAATGGGAAAGGAAAAGAAAACTTGGGTTGCCTCCCAATAAGCGCTTCTTTAATGTCACTAGCTTGACGGGCCGGTGATCTCAAGGATCACGAAGCCGCACAGCTATGGGCAATCCCACCTGGATCCCATTGTTTATAGCATAAGGGACAAGAGATGCTCAACATGTGAGATCCTCCTCCCGGATCCCATAGCTTGTGAAGTGGTGATTGCAGAAGCAATCTGAATCTATCCTCGATTCTTCCTGGGTCAAATGGCAAGTGATAAACTCCTCTTATGACCTCTTCAGACATAAATGTTCCATGAAGCACATGAGATTTTACTTCTTGAGCAAATTTTGTAGTGTCCAAACATGCATGCAAACCAATATATTTATCCAAGACAGCAATATCAGGTTTCTTGGTAAGCATGGTGAAAGATAGACCCTCTTTACTCTCCATCCCATGTTCTTTTTGAGTCATCTTCCACTGCTACTTCATCTTCACTTTGAACTATCCCCAAAACCAGATTTTGCTCAATTTGTGCTCCATGTGACTCTTGTACTAACTCTTTACAAATTTCCTCAACTTGCATTTTAAAATTTTGCATCACAGCTTCGATACTATCACAGTTGGTTCTTACTTTGGCCTTAGAGATGGACAACTCTTGTGAATATTGTTCTAGAGCAGCTTTCAAAGGATTTGGCTCATTCCATTTCCATTCCTCCTCATGCTTCATTATTACACTATAAGCTTGTGCATGAGGGCATTGATGTCCCCAAAGCCTATAGTCTCCCATGGACCACATTAGGCCCAAAAGAATATTTTGACTCCATCCAAGGCTAGAAAATAATAAGTCTCCATGTGTTGCAATCCACCTTACACACCCAAAACTCAAAAGAAAAGATCAAATCTATACAAAAAATAAAAAAATAAAAAAATAAAGAGAAACAGATAATGAAACAGAAAAAACAAAATTGTGCTTAAATTAGTAGTCGAAATGGGTTTGCTAATATTGAAACTCAGTCCCCGACAACGGCGTCAAAACTTGTTGGACGGAATCTAGGCAAGTATACCAAGTCGTACAAGTAATAAAGAGGTAAGAGGGATATCGTTCCCACGAGGACTGAGACAAGTACTAGCACGTACCAAATCAATTACTATCTAAGCGAACCTTTGGATGGAAGGGAGCTCAATGTTAAATACCAAGCCCAATCAAGAGTTAAAATAAACAAAATAAAAGGAAAAAGTTCTTTTTGTATTTTTATCGAACACTTGGAATGCAGAAAAATGGTTCATCAAATATGATGAAAGATGTTGGGATTAAACTTCACCAAACCTTAGCCTCATGCAATACCAAGACCACCAACCCAGTTTATGCTTCAAATATTAAAATCAACCCACAAGATTACTCAAGCCCTGATTCCTTAGATGACAAGAGCCTAAATCCCCTAATTAAACCCTAATTCCTTAGGTGGCCTAATTAGTGAATTTGCATTAAGAGTAGGGATTACACGATTACTAATAAACCAAAATCCATTCCTAGATGCAAGGTTTACTAGGTGATTAATTCCAGATCAAGAATTGCTAAAAACGTCCCCATTGCAAATCAAATCTCAAAATCAATTCATGGATGATCAAACCACAAAAAGCATTAAGAATAGGAATCAAACACTAATAACGAAGGCATAAACATAAATTAATCAATCAAGGCAAATACATGAGATTCAGTTTAGCTACATCTAATCCCAACAAAAAGGGATTTAGCTACTCATAGTGATAGAGAAAGCCAAAATAAGAGGCATAGAGATAAAGGAGAGAAGAAGCTCCATGGAAGCCTTCACAGCAGTCCCTGGTTCAGAGAGAATGTCTTAGGTTAAAAATTGTCTGTTTTTTGTTCTGCCCAGATGCCTATTTATAGATTAGACGCGCGTCACGGCCGTGATGTCCATCACGGCCAGGCCGTGACGGGTTCTGCCAAAGGCGCGCTTTCAAATTTTGGTTTGTCACGGCCGTGACTCTCATCACGGCTAGGCCGTGATCAGTTCTGTCTGTTGAGGGTCTGGTTCAGCTGACCTATCGCAGCCGTGATGAGCTCTGACTTTTACCTTCTTTCCTTCCAGCTCTGCTTGATCATGGTCGTGATGGTCATCACGGCTAGGCCGTGATGGGCTCTGCTTGGCTCATTTTCTTCAATTTTCAAGCTCTATCTTCATCCATGCTCCATCATGGTTGATCCTGAGCATTTAATCATTAATTTCTGCAAAACAACACCACAAAACCACCTTACCCGTTCCAAGGTAAAAACTAACAAAAATCAAATTAAAATTGCCTAAACTATATGAAAATGCATGCAAAAATGTACATGAAATATGAGGTGAAATCACACTCATCAAATCACCCCAAGCTTAAGACTTTGCTTGTCCTCAAGCAATCACCAAGGCCAGAATATATAAATAATCAGAGCGTGGATAGTGATCCAAGAACCCGAGTAACTAATCCAAGTAACAGGCATCTTCAAATAATTCAGCAAGAGACGATCAATTTCAAGTCCAATTAGACGCTTAGGTTTCCTAGACTCATATTCTCATTGATTCGGGCACTCTTTCTCACCTCACTCAAGTGTTTAAGGATATATGACAATTCGCTCAATTTCCTCAAGGAATGAATTCTACCATAAGCTTGACTATTAACCAAATCTTTACTTTATTAATGAAAACATATAAGAATCAAGAGGTCTTTTGCTTTGGTTGTAACGGGGCCATGGGATTAATCGTTAGGTGGGGACATCAAGAAAAGGAAATTTCAAAAGGCTACACAAAATATCAAGCATTACAAAGCATGACACCTTCTAAAATACCTTTTTGGGTTTTGATTCATTTTTCCACCTTTCT
Source organism: Sophora flavescens (assembly GCA_030762895.1). NCBI lineage: Eukaryota > Viridiplantae > Streptophyta > Magnoliopsida > Fabales > Fabaceae > Sophora > Sophora flavescens. The sequence continues at coordinate 112,246,907 of CM061069.1, forward strand.
TTCTTTCTTTTTATTTTGTTTCTCACTTCCTTTTGTCATCCCCTTCTCTATTTTTTTTTCTTTTTGATTCGGAGAAGACGGGATTTCAGCTCAAGAGAAATATTTTTCTAACTTTCTCATCCCATACTTTTTCAAACTACCTTTTTACCCTTTTGTGCAATACTTTAGAAGGTCTCTTATCAAGCATCATTCATCAAAGTATTTTCAAGGTACCAAGAAAAGTATTTTATTCTTTCAGGCTCAAAATTGGGCAACTAAGGGGTAGCATTTAGTCAATCAAAGCTCAGAAGACCGGAAAAAATACCTAGTGCCTCAATCATTTTCAAAAATGTTTTCAAAAATTTTTAAGCTTCAAAACGGTTTCAAGTCAAGTTCTAGAGAATACCATCCAAGAGGAATAAAACACTCTATCACAAAGAATGTGGTAGATTTAGTGAGTACCCCTTTTTAGCTCAAAAATCTCACATTTAGTAGTTCAAAAATCAATGAGAAACACAAATCTACGGAACCACATGCTAATTATCAACTATCAAAGATCATCTCAAGCATTTTTATTTGTAGCCTCATCACAAGAATAAAAAAAATTGGGTTCAAAAATTCACTATCTCAATTTATTTGGCAGTAAGTTGTCACAATTGGATGCATAATCTGAGCAAGCGGCAATCTAATCATGTGATCATGCAAAACTATGCCTATATGAATGCAACATGAAGAATGCAAAAATTCAAAAATTTTCAAAAATACCCCTACCCCAAGCTTGAAAACTTACATTGTCCCCAATGTAAATAATTAAGTCGGAGAGAGGAGAAAAATGGAACAACTCACCGAGGTGGTAGCGGGTACTAGCTTGTCATGCCTAGTCAAAGAGATGCTGGAAAATGTGTCATGGCCATGATGCTCATCACGGGCAGGCCGTGATCAATTCTGGTCCACAGGAGCTGGCCTGTCACGGTCGTGATCTGCATCACGGCTAGGCCGTGATACTCTCTGATCTTCAGGGTCCTTCTCATCACACCCGTGATGGATATCACGGCTGACCGTGATCCTTTCTCACTTCTCTGTTTATCTCATCACGGTCGTGACCAGTGTCACGGCCTGGGCATGATGGTTGCTGACTTTGTTACTCCCTGCCCTTTTTGCTCTTCTGCTTTCATAACCTGGAAACACTTAACAAATCTATTAATTTATTATCTTTTTCCTCTTGATCTTCTCAAATTATTCAAGAGTTAAATTCAAAAACAAATGGGAAAGGAAAAGAAAACTTGGGTTGCCTCCCAATAAGCGCTTCTTTAATGTCACTAGCTTACCAGGCCGGTGATCTCAAGGATCACGAAGCCGCACAGCTGTGGTCAATCCCACCTGGATCCCATTGCTTATAGCATAAGGGACAAGAGATGCTCAATATGTGAGATCCTCCTCCCGGATCCCATAGCTTGTGAAGTGGTGATTGCAGAAGCAATCTGAATCTATCCTCGGTTCTTCCTGGGACAAATGGCAAGTGATAAACTCCTCTTATGACCTCTTCAGACATAAATGTTCCATGAAGCACATGAGGTTTTACTTCTTGAGCAAATTTTTTAGTGTCCACACATGCATGCAAACCAATATATTTATCCAAGACAACAATATCAGGTTTCTTGGTAAGCATGGTGAAAGATAGACCCTCTTTACTCTCCATCCCATGTTCTTTTTCTTGTGAGTCATCTTCCACTGCTACTTCATCTTCACTTTGAACTATCCCCAAAACCAGGTTTTGCTCAATTTGTGCTCCATGTGACTCTTGTACTAACTGTTTACAAATTTTCTCAACTTGCATTTTAAAATTTTGCATCACAGCTTCGATACTATCACAGTTGGTTCTTACTTTGACCTTAGAGATGGACAACTCTTGTGAATATTGTTCTAGAGCAGCTTTCAAAGGATTTGGCTCATTCCATTTCCATTCCTCCTCATGCTTCATTATTACACTATAAGCTTGTGCATGAGGGCATTGATGTCCCCAAAGCCTATAGTCTCGCATGGACCACATTAGGCCCAAAAGAATATTTTGTAACTCCATCCAATGCTAGAAAATAATAAGTCTCCATGTGTTGAAATCCACCTTGCACACCCAAAACTCAAAAGAAAAGATCAAATATATATAAAAAAAAAAGAGAAACAGATAATGAAACAGAAAAAACAAAATTGTGCTTAAATTAGTAGTCGAAATGGGTATGCTAATATTGAAACTCAGTCCCCGACAACGAAGTCAAAACTTGTTGGACAGAATCTAGTCAAGTATACCCAGTCGTACAAGTAATAAAGAGGTAAGAGGGATATCGTTCCCACGAGGACTAAGACAAGTACTAGCACGTACCAAATCAACTACTATCTAAGCGAACCTTTGGATGGAAGGGAGATCAATGTTAAATACCAAGCCCAATCAAGAGTTAAAATAAACAAACTAAAAGGAAAAAATTCTTTTTGTATTTTTATCGAACACTTGGAATGCAGAAAAATGGTTCTTCAAATATGATGAAAGATGTTGGGATTAAACTTCACCAAACCTTAGCCTCATGCAATACCAAGACCACCAACCCAGTTTATGCTTCAAATATTAAAATCAACCCACAAGATTACTCAAGCCCTAATTCCTTAGATGACAAGAGCCCAAATCCCCTAATTAAACCCTAATTCCTTAGGTGGCCTAATTAGTGAATTTGCATTAAGAGTAGGGATTATACGATTACTAATAAACCAAAATCCATTCCTAGATGCAAGGTTTACTACGTGATTAATTCCAGATCAAGAATTGATAAGAACGTCCCCATTGCAAATCAAATCTCAAAATCAATTCATGGATGATCAAACCACAAAAAGCATTAAGAATAGGAATCAAACACTAATAACGAAGGTATAAACATAGATTAATCAATCAAGGCAAATGCATGAGATTCAGTTTAGCTACATCTAATCCCAACAAAAAGGGATTTAGCTACTCATAGTGATAGAGAAAGCCAAAATAAAAGGAATAGAGATAAAGGAGAGAAGAAACTCCATGGAAGCCTTCACAGCAGCCCCTGGTTCAGAGGGAATGTCTTAGGTTAAAAATTGTCTGTTTTCTGTTCTGCCCAGATGCCTATTTATAAATTAGACGCACGTCACGGCCGTGATGTCCATCACGGCCCGGCCGTGACGGGTTCTGCCAAAGGCGTGCTTTCAAATTTTGGTTTGTCACGGCCGTGACACTCATCACGGCTAGGCCTTGATAAGTTCTTCCTGTTGAGGGTCTGGTGCAGCTGACCTATCACGGCCGTGATGGGCATCACGGCTAGGCCGTGATGAGCTCTGACTTTTGCCTTCTTTCTTTCCAACTCTGCTTGATCATGGCCGTGATGGTCATCACGGCTAGGCCGTGATGGTCATCACGGCTAGGCCGTGATGGTCATCACGGCTAGGCCGTGATGGGCTCTGCTTGGATCATTTTCTTCACTTTTCAAGCTCTATCTTCATCCAAGCTCCATCTTCATCCAAGCTCCATCTTCATCCAAGCTCCATCATGGTTGATCCTGAGCATTTAATCATTGATTTCTGCAAAACAACACCACATAACCACCTTACCCGTTCCAAGGTAAAAACTAACAAAAAGAAAATTAAAATTGCCTAAACTATATGAAAATGCTTGCAAAAATGTACATTAAATATGAGGTGAAATCACACTCATCACCAACCAGGTGCAGTCCTTGTACCACAACCTCTGGTGGAAGACAACTACAACACATGGGTTCAGTCCATGAGCATGGCCTTGACGGTAAAAAACAATATCGGTCTCGTTGATGGATCTATCTTGAAGACAAAGGAGAATAACTTTGATGAACTTTTGCATTGGACTCGTTGCAATAATTTAGTCAAGACATGGCTATTGGGATCTATGTAAAAGGAAATCGCTGCAAGTGTTATCAGTTGTGAAGATGCACGTAGCATGTGGCTTGAGTTGCAGAAGCGTTTTTCTCATGTGAATATTGTTCAACTCTTCCATGTGGAGAATGAGATTCACGACTGTGTACAATATAGCATGACTGTGAGTTCCTACTTCACAAAAGTGTAGGGACTTTGGGATGCACGAGACAAACTTTGTTCAATTCCAGTGTGTAATTGTGAAGCAACAAAAGGACTTGACTCATATCTGAACACCCATAAAACCATGAAGTTTCTCATGGGATTGAATGAGTCATTATCTACGGTTCGTAGCAACACCTTATTGTTAGACCCATTGCCAACAGTAAACAAAGCGCATGCACTGGTCCTACGCCATGAAAGACAAATGGAGGTCTCAAGTGGTAAAGTTTTGACACCAATTGAGGCTGCTGTCTTTGCTGTCAAGAATGCAGGCCGTGACTCTGATCCAGAAAAGAGTGGACTGAAATGCAAGAAGTGCAACAGAACCAACCACAACACTGAGAACTGCAGAGCCCATCAGAAATGCACTTACTGTGGCTGGAAAGGACACCTGTATGAATTCTGCCGGAAAAAAAAAGCTGCAGAAGGGGATTCCAGCCTCTCCAAAGGTAATCAAGTCACAGCTTTTGCACCAGACAAAAGGGACATGGCATCAAATTTCCCTTTCTCTCAGGAATAATGTAGGCAGATTCTGAACATGTTGAACTAAAACAAGGACAAGATTTCCATAGCCAATCAAGTTGGTAAAAATTCAAATCATGATGAATTATCAGGTAAAGCCTTTTCATTCACTCAAAATGGAAAGAAAATTACTTGGATCCTCGATAGTGGTGCTACTGACCACATTGTTTGTAGCCATCATCTCCTCACTACTTTAAAAACTGTTGAAAATCTTACTGTCGAGTTACTAAATGGCTCATTGGTACAAGTCACACATGTTGGCAAGATTGTTTTCTCTCCCAACTTTATCCTCGATAATGTCTTGTGTGTACCACTTTTTCAGTTAAATTTAATTTCCATTAGCAAGATAGCCTTGGATTCATTTTATATTACAATTTTTCTCAGACAATTTTGTGTTATACATGACTTAAGATCGGGGAAGATGATTGGGACGGGAATTGAGCGGGGAGGACTCTACTATCTCAATCAAGCAGAGAAAGGATCCTATAATTCTGTTCAAGCCATAGCCCCTACTCTTTGGCATCAACGCCTTGGACATCCTTCTCACAAAATATCCATGTTATTTTCTTTTTCCAATAACAAATCTTTTGAACAAGATAAATGTTTAATTTGCCCATTGGCCAAACAAACTCGATTACCATTTCCAGTGAGTTTTATTGCTAGCCAATCTTCTTTTGATTTAATACATGTTGACATTTGGGGTGGCTGTCATGTTCCTTCACTTTCAGGAGCAAAATATTTTCTCACTATTGTTGATGATTACACAAGAAGCACATGGGTTTATTTGATGAAACAAAAATCAGAAACACGTAACTCCTTGGTCAAGTTCATTAACATGGTTGAAAACCAATTCAATGCCAATGTCAAAATTGTTCGTAGTGATAATGGTCCATAATTCAAAATAGACAATTTTTATGCCTTGAAAGGAATAATCCATCAATCTAGTTGCGTCAACACACCCCAACAAAATGGTGTTGCTGAGCGCAAACATAGACATTTTCTAAATGTTGCCTGTAACGCTCTTCATTACATTAGTAACCCAAATTAATTTCGATAAAAATCCTTCAAAACATTTAATTAAAATATACAAGTCATAAAAACTTCGCAAATTAATTGAGTCCGAATATACCTTATATTAATTAAAATAGTAATAAAGTATCCAAAGTAATAATATAATAAAAATCCATACATCCAAATAAAACCAAAAGCCTTAAAACCGGGTGTCTACTAATAAGCCCAATGATAAATAAGTAAACGTGTCTGTCCACATACAACTCCGCATTTAAGAAAATACTAACCAAACTAAAAATGACTAAGAAAATTCACTAAGTCTTCAAGCCGCTTCAGTCTCAAAGGTGTCGTCCTCGTGCTCTGAAAACAACACTTTTAATGAGTTATAATCCCAGTGAATAAAAACAAGTTCTAACAATATTTTCGAAAATAGTATTGTTCTCAACCGGCACGGTAACCGGAAAAAAAAACATCCATGGTACCCGCTAATTTTCAAAATGATATAACTCAAAATGTCTTCATAAATTAAAGAATAAATATTAATCTTATGAAATTCATGTATAAAACGTAACACCATCAAAATAAATAATTCGATCCACATAATATAAGTAAAATCATTCAAAGGACGTCTCTCGTGTCCCATCAATCTCAATGTATATCCAAGTCTCTTTTATTTAATTACAAAAAATTTAAGTCTATGAGCTCATGACAAATGGAATGGCGTCCCACCGCCTTTCCCTTCCCAAAAGGAAGTATCTATAATGGGTCTTCCCCTTCCCAGAAGGAGGTATCTATCTTCCCCTCTAACGAGGAGGTATCTATCTTCCCCTCTAATGAGGATGTATCTGTCTTCCCTTTCCCAGAAGGAGGTATCTGTCTTCCCCTCTAATGAGGAGGTATCTATCTTCCCCTCTAATGAGGATGTATCTGTCTTCCCCTTCCCAGAAGGAGGTATCTGTCTTCCCCTCTAAGGAGGAGGTTACCCTTCCCAGAAGGAGGTATCTGTCTTCCCCTCTAAGGAGGAGGTATCTGTCTTCCCCTCTAGTGAGGAGGTATCTCTCTTCCCCTTCCTGGAAGGAGGTATCTGTCTTCCTCTTCCCAGAAGGAGATATCTTAATAATCACAAATAATAATTCCAAATCATATTTTGGGTATATACCATGACCTCATGACATGACATATGACCTCATGCATCAATCTCAATGCTATAATAACATCATATATAATATAAAATAGTATGCCACGACAATACTATTCATACCAAATAAACATATTTCTTAACAATAATTAATAATAAATTAGATCCTAATTCAAAAAAATAATCACAATTCAAAATGGTAAAACAATGCTACTGGGAAAGAAGTTTGAATATCGATCCAATTCAAAGTAATTGTCTTTAAAAAAAGAAACTAACTTATGCACAGGGAGTATTTTCCATTATATGAAACATGAATTGATAAAAAAATGGAAGCTTGAAAACGTGACTTTCTCTGGCAATTTTTTCCAGCTATGAACACAAAACAAGGAACAATATATGATCATTCTAATAATATTTTAACAATCTCAAATCAAGAATCAAGAAACCTAAAATTAATTATACCATGGAAGGGTGAACAAAGATATTTTTAATTACCTCTTGAAGACCTTCAAAATTAATCTAAGGGAAGAGTTAGTCCTTCACCACAAAAATCTTCCTTCTTTTCGTTAATAATTTTTGGTCTGTTTGTGGCTCCCCACTCGTTACTAAATTCAACAATTAGCACTGCTCTTTCTTTTATTTCCCTTGTCTGGCCGTGCCGTTTCGTTACGTGAGTGAGAGAAGGAGGAGTTATAAACTTCTATAGCCGTGTGAATAGTAACTAGGTTTCCTCATAGCATTAGGTTTATTTTCTTTCCTTTTTTTCCAAACTTTAATGTTGTTGCGGAACCCGCTGACCCTTATTATTAGATGAATGAAAGGCAAGGCAATCTAGCCCTGACATGAGGAGTCCTTCACCTTAACATACATGTCTATATAATTTTGTTTCCATTTTCATTCTTTGTTTCCTTTTTTTTTAACCCAAAAGAATTCTCATTAATATTACATCTCTTAATTGTTTTTCACACAAAGCTAAACATGCTCACTTCCTATTCGAGAAATCCAAAAATGGATGGTGGTTCATGGCTTTTTCTTCTCTCTTTTTTTTAATCTAAATTTTGTATTTATTTAAAAATATTAAATAATTCCAATAAATTGTTATACTAATAGTTTTCTACGCTAAGCCTTATAACAACTTAATCTTTTCACTAATTATAATTTATATTATAATTTTGGGATGTTACATTGTCCGTGCTTTGCTTTTTCAAAGTGGTCTTCCAAAACAGTTTTGGGGGATGCTATCCTCACTTCAACATACCTCATCAATCGCACACCTACACCACTCCTTCAAGGTAAAACACCATATGAAAAATTACTCAATAAACCCCCCAAGTATTCACAACTAAGAGTCTTCGATTGTTTGTGTTTCGCATCTACACACCCCACCAAGCCCACTATATTTGACCCTCGTTCCACTTGTTGTCTTTTCCTTGGCTACCCTTATGCCCAAAAAGGATATCGTGTATTTGACCTTCAACTTCAAAAGGTATTTGTTTCGCGCGATGTTCTTTTCTATGAGGACGTATTTCCATTCAAAACACCAAAAACTTCCGCTGCCACACTGTTGAGTCACCGGCAAGTGTACCGGGTCATCGTACGTAATAAAACACGATAAGTAATTACCGAGGTCGGACATAGGGGTTGGGCTACCAATTCTACCAATTTGCAGAAATTTGATATGTTTGGTAAAGTAATAGAAAGTGGTTGAGAAGAGAGAAAATAGGATCGCAAGTTCAAATCAACACGAATTAACAAATCAATTAAGAGTGAAAATATGGATTAAAACGCCTAAGGTCACAAATCCACCTACCCAATCATGAATAGTACCCAAGTGATGATGATCCTCTTCCTAAGTTCAATTTTAATGTCAACCGGGACCCCATATTCTCCTAAATTCATTGTCATGCTCAATAGGACGTATTCAACGATTGAGTTATTTACTTGCTAGGTCTTATAACTCAATAATCAAACTCGATTAAATCTTGTTCCCTATAAGATTGCACTAATCTCCTACTCACTCTTGTGCAATTTTCAATCAGTGATCCCAATTCAAGTTCTAAACCTGAATTTCCTATCAAGCCTCATCACGTTAACTAGTTAATCACGCATGCATATGATCAACGCAATGCAATCAGAATTGGAAAACAAGAATTGAGTTAAAGGAGAGAGACATACATCACATTGAATCGCTACACCGCCATGGGTGGTTTCATTGATCCCTTAGACAAGGGGATTAGTTCCTCATGTTCGTAACGACAAACGAACAATCGGAATTCATCATAATTCTAAACAATAAAAAGAAAATAGGGAGTAGGAGACGCAGCTCTAGAATAAGGATTAAAATAGATCTAAAAACAGTTCTGATCCAAAAAGTTGTCTCTGGTTCTGTCTGCACTGCTTTATTTATAGGGAGGCCACGCGTCACGGCCGTGATAGTCATCACGGCCAGGCCGTGACGTGTTCTGGAATGGGCGCGCTTTCAAATCTGGAGCATCACGGCCGTGAGCCTCATCACGGCTAGGCCGTGATCAGTTCTGCCTGAACTGTCACGGTCGTGATCTGTATCATGGCTAGGCCATGATAGCTTCTGTCTCCACCAACTGTTCTGTCGCGATCGTGAGGGGTATCACGGCTAGGCCGTGACAGATTCTGACTTTTACCACATGGTCTGTCACGACCATGATGGGCATCACGGCTAGGCCGTGACAGCTTCTGACTTTTGCCTTCTGCTCTGCTTGATCATGGCCGTGATGGTCATCACGGCCAGGCCGTGATGGGCTCTGTCTGGCTCATATTCTTCACTTTTCAAGCTCTATTCCATCAAAGCTCCATCAAGGCTAATTTCTGAGCATTTTCCCTTAAATTCCTGCAAAACAACGCCAAGAAACCGCTTCACCCGTTCCAAGGGAAAAACTAACAAAAATCAACTAATTATGCCTAAACTATATGAAAAAATGCATGCGAAAGTGCACATGAAATATGATGTAAAATCACACTATCAAATCACCCCAAGCTTAAAACTTGCTTGTCCTCAAGCAAACACTAAGGCCAGAAGATCAAAAAGCATGGATAGTGTGATTTAGAACCCGAGTAGTAACTGATCCAAGTAATAGGCAATTCAAATAATTTAGCAAGAGACAATCAATTCAAGTCCAATTAGACGCTTAGGTTTCTTAGACTTATATTCTCACTGATTTGGGCACTCTTTCTCACCTGAAAATCACCCCAAGCTTGTTCATTAGCTTGGCACTCTTTCTCACCTCACTCAAGTGTTTAGGGATATATGACATTTCGCTCCATTTTCCTCAAGGAATGAATTCTACCATAGGCTTGACTATCAACCGAATCTCTACTGTATTAATGAAAACAATTAAGAATCAAGAGGTCTTTGCTTTGGTTGTAACGAGGCCATGGGATTAATCGTTAGGTGGGGAAATCAAGAAAAAGAAATTTCAAAAGGCTACACAAAACATCAAGCATTGCAAACATGACCTTCTAAAATACCCTTTTTTTTGGGTTTTGATTCACTTTTCCACCTTTCTTTCTTTCTTTTTGTTTTTATTTCTCACTTTTCTTTTGTCATCCCCTTCTCCATTTTTTTTTGTTTTCTTTTTCTTTTTATTCTTATTTGAGAAGGGGAGATTTTCAATTTAGGAGAAATACTTTTTTCTGATTTTCTCATCCCATACTTTTTCAACTACCTTTTTACCCTTTCTGTAATACTTTAGAAGGCCCTATCAAGCATCATTCAACAATATATTTCAAGGTACCAAGAAAAGTATTTCATTCTTTTAGGCTCAAAATTGGGCAACTAAGGGGTAGCATTTAGTCAATCAAAGCTCGGAAAGCCGGAAAAAATACCTAGTGCCTCAATCATTTTCAAAAATGTTTTCAAAAATTTTTAAGCTTTGAAATGGTTTCAAGTCAAGTTCTAGAGAAATTCAATCCAAGAGGAATAACACTCTAAAACAAAGAATGGGGTAGATATATTGAGTACCCCTTTGGCTCAAAATCTCACATTTTGTAGTTCAGAAATCAGTGAGAAACATGAATCTACGGAACCACATGCTGATTATCAACTATCAAGGATTATCTCAAGCATTTTCATTATTTTCCTTAACACAAGAATGAAAAATTGGGTTCAACAAAACTATCAAGGATTATCTCAAGCATTTTCATTATTTTCATGCAAAACTATCATGCACAACTATATGAATGCAACATGAACAATGCAAATGCAAAATACCCCTACCCCAAGCTTAAAAATTTACATTGTCCCCAATGTAAAAAATCAAGCCGGAGAGAGGAGAAAAATTGGAACGACTTACCAAGGCGGTAGCGGGTGTTGAAAAATTGGAACAACTTACCAAGGCGGTAGCGGGTGTTGACTCTCATTCCAGTTAGAAACTTGTTGGGAAGTACATCATGGCCGTGAGCCTCATCACGGCTAGGCCGTGATCAGTTCTGGTCCTCAGGGCTGGCATGTCACGGCCGTGACCTCCATCACGGCTAGGTCGTGATGCTTTCTGCTCTTCAGGGTCTTTCCATCACGCCCGTGATGGGTATCACGGCTGGGCCGTGATCCTTTCTGGTCTTCATTTTTAGCTCATCACGGCCGTGACCAGTGTCACGGCCTGGGCGTGATGGTTGCTGCCTCTGCTTTTCCTTGTCTTCTTGCTCTCCCTTCCTGAAATCACTTGGCAATTTTATTAGTAAAAGAAAACTCTTGATCTTCTCAAATTATTCAAGAGTGAAATCAAAAATAAAAACTACAAAGAAAATGAACACAACCAAAGAGAAGGGTTAAGAAACTTGGGTTGCCTCCCAATAAGTGCTTGTTTAACGTCCCGATCCTGACTCAAGTCACCCTTAAGGGTTAATCCCGAAGAAGGACTTGCTTGCCGTTTGGGATTGATTCCCCATAATAATGCTTTAGCCTCTTCCCATTTACCTTGAAGTTTCCAGAGGCCCCTTCTAATTCCACTGCTCAGTGTAGGAAGACTTGGAGGATCTTGAATGGTCCCGACCACCTCGATTTCAGCTTTCCGGGAAAGAGCCTCAACCTTGAATTATAAAGGAGTACCATTTGTCCGGGCTCAAACCTTCTAGGCAAGATGTGCTTGTCATGCCATGCCTTAGTCCGCTCCTTGTAGATTCTTGCATTTTCATAAGCTTGCATGCGGATCTCGGACAACTCATTTAAATCCAAAAGCCTCTTCTCACCGGCCTTCGTCAATTCAAAGTTGAGTTCTCGAATTGCCCAATAAGACTTTTCCTCCAACTCCACCGGCAAGTGGCATGCCTTTCCAAACACCAAATTGTAGGGAGAACTTCCAATTGGAGTCTTTAAGGCGGTCCTATAAGCCCATAAAGCATCATCTAACTTTTTTGACCAATCCTTCCGTGAGGAGTTGACGGTTTTCTCAAGAATGCGCTTCAACTCATGGTTGGATACCTCCGCTTGACCATTTGTCTGGGGATGATAAGGAGTAAAGACTCAATGCTTGACCCCATACTTCTCTAGAAGCTTGTGCATTTGATTGTTGCAAAAGTGGGATCCCCCATCACTAATCAACACTCTAGGGACCCCAAACCTCGAGAACATTTTATTGTTGCAAAAGTGGGATCCCCCATCAATAATCAACACTCTAGGGACCCCAAACCTCGAGAAGATATTGCGCCTTCGAAATTCCATGACTACCCATACATCATCCGTAGTTGTTGGGATTGCCTCTACCCATTTTGACACGTAGTCCACAGCCACCAAAATGTATTGGTAGGAGAAAGATGGTGGGAATGGTCCCATGAAATCTATCCCCCACACATCAAAGATCTCTACTTCAAGCATGCAATTCAAGGGGAGTTCATGCCGCTTAGAGATATTGCCAACTCTTTGGCAACGATCACAGTTTTCAACAAAGGTGTGGGCATCCTTGAAGAGCGTCGGCCAATAGAACCCGCTTTGGAGGATCTTTTCTGCGGTCTTCTTTCCCCCATAATGCCCACCATAATCCGAGCTATGACAATTCCATAACACATTTCCGATTTGGTCATGGGGAATGCACCTCCTTAGGATCCCATCCGAGCATTGCTTGAAAAGATAGGGGTCCTCCCACACATAATACTTTGCATCTGATAAGAACTTCTTCCTTTGTTGATTAGTCCAACCTTGCGGAACCACATTTGAAGATTTGAATTTGGCCATGTCCGCGAACCAAGGAGAGAAGTTTTCAATGAGTGCAAACAGTTTTTCATCAGGAAATTCTTCCTTGATGTCTAACAATTCCTCCTTGGTGTCGGGATTGACCAACCTAGATAAGTGGTCCGCGACACCATTCTCGGATACCTTCCTGTCCTTAATCACTAGGTCAAATTCCTGCAAAAGAAGAATCCACCGAATTAATCTAGGTTTTGCATCTTGTTTTGTCATTAAGTATTTTATGGCCGCATGATCTGTGAAAACAACAATCTTAGACCCCAGAATATAGGATCTAAACTTATTTAAAGCAAAAACCACAGCAAGTAGTTCCTTTTCAGTGGTGGAATAGTTAGTTTGTGCCTCATTCAAAACTTTACTTGCATAATAAATGACATGAGCTAACTTTTCCACCCTTTGCCCGAAAACAGCCCCCACCGCATAATCACTGGCATCACACATGATTTCAAATGGTAAATTCCAATTAGGTGCAGTGATTATGGGTGCGGTGACAAGCATATTTTTTAGAATAGTAAAGGCATTTAAACAAGAAGCATTAAATTCAAAGGATACATCCTTCACAAGAAGGTCACAAAGTGGCCTTGCGATTTTGGAGACGTCCTTGATGAATCTCCGGTAGAACCCGGCATGCCCCAAGAAACTCCTCACCCCCTTTACATTGGTTGGTGGGGGAAGCTTCCCTATCAACTCAATCATGGCTTTATCAACCTCAATCCCCCTTTGGGAGATTTTGTGCCCCAAGACTATACCTTCCTTGACCATGAAGTGGCATTTCTCCCAATTGAGCACAAGGTTAGTCTCTTGGCACCTTTTAAGCACCAAAGTCAAGTTCTTCAAGCAATTGTCATATGAGGTCCCAAAGACCGAGAAGTCATCCATGAACACCTCAATACATTTCTCCACCATGTCCGAGAAAATAGAAAGCATGCACCTTTGGAAAGTAGCAGGGGCGTTGCACAATCTAAAGGGCATCCTCCTATAGGCAAAGACTCCATAGGGACAAGTGAAGGCCGTCTTCTCTTGGTCTTGAGGATCCACCACAATTTGATTATAGCCGGAGTACCCATCTAAGAAACAATAGTACTCATATCCGGCTAACCTTTCAAGCATCTGATCAATGAAGGGTAGAGGGAAGTGATCCTTTCTTGTTACCTCATTTAGCCTTATATAATCGATGCATGCTCTCCACCCCGTGATGGTCCTTGTTGGGATCAATTCATTGCTTTTATTGACCACCACGGTTGTGCCACCTTTCTTTGGGACCACATGAATTGGACTAACCCAATTGCTATCCGAGATTGGATAGATGATTCCGGCATCTAAAAGTTTAATCACTTCCTTACGCACATCTTCTTTCATGATGGGATTTAGCCGTCTTTGTGGCTGAACCACCGGCTTATAATCATCTTCGATCAAAATTTTATGCATGCATAGGGAAGGGCTTATACCTTTTAGGTCCGAAATCTTCCACCCAATGGCGGATTTGTGTTCCCTAAGAACTCTTAACAGCTTTTCTTCTTTATCTTTTTTCAAGGAATTGCTAATGATCACCGGATGTTGTCCCTTCTCCCCCAAGAATGCATACCTTAAGTGGGTTGGGAGTTGCTTCAACTCCGGTGCCTTGCCATATTCTTCCATTCCTTCGTTATTGAGCTTTTCCTTTGCACATTCTTCCCTTGGGAGACTCGGTAAGGCTTCCATGTTCTTTAAGCACTCAAGATAGTCCTCATCCCCCAAAGGGTCTTCTTCCTCACTATCATCCTCATGGGATTCTACCAACACTTGTGCAAGTGAAGAACCATGGGCTTCTCTAGTGGCCTTTACCTTGACGATTGAGTCCACCATATCCACTCGATACACATCCGACCTCTCAGCTGGGTGCTTCATTGCTTCAAAGACATTGAAGACTACATTCTCATCTTGCACATGGAGGGTGAGTTTCCATTGTTGCACATCTATCAGAGCACGCCTAGTGGACAAGAAGGGCCTTCCCAATATGAGAGGGATCTCGGCGTCTCCATCCATATCAAGCACCACAAAATCCGCCGGAAATATGAACTTGTCCACCTTCACTAACAAATCTTCGACCACTCCATAAGGATATTTTATAGAACGATCGGCTAGTTAGAGTGACATCCGTGTATCCTTGGCTTCTTTTATCCCCAACTTCTTCATCATAGAGAGGTGCATCAAGTTGATGCTTGCCCCGAGATCACACAACGCCTTTCCTAGAGTCATCTCCCCAATGGTGCATGGCATAGAAAAAGAATCGGGATCCTTCAACTTTGGAGGTAGTTTTCTTTGAAGAAAGGCACTACACTCCTCGGTCGAAGCAACTGTTTCCTCATCCACTATCTTCCGCTTCTTGGAGAGAAGCTCCTTCATAAACCGGGCATAAGATGGCATTTGTTCCACGTCCTCCGCAAATGGATAATTTGAAGTTTGCGGAAGGCATCAGGGAATTTGTTGAACTGTTTATCTTGTAAAGGCTTCTTCAATCTTTCAGGATATGGTACCTTTATGTAGGTCGGGAGGTCTTTGGGTTCAACCCACTTCTTTCTTCGGAAGTCTTCATCTACAAGTTTTAACCTTCCCCCTTGCTCCGGTGCCTTGCCACTTGCCAACTCCCCTTTCTCAAGTTGATCTTCCTCAACATGTGGTTGTTCCGAGGCCTCAGCTTTCTGAGAACTAGTTGCACCCTTGTTAGATCCTAACAACCTACCGCTTCTAGTCGTTCTGGCGTTGCACTGGTTCTTAGGGTTGTTCTCTGTATCACCTGGGAGAGTGCTTGGGAGACGCTCATTTAGTTACTTTGCGAGCTGAGCTATCTACGTCTCTAGATTCTGAATTGCCGACCCTGTATGAGTTGCCAACTTGTCAATGGTTGTGCTTGTATTGATTGACAACTTATCAATTGCCGTATTCGTCTTTTCTATAGCCAACTCCCAAGGTTGCCTTCCACCATCTGCTATTTGCAATTGATTGGGCCCTGGAAAAGCCTGTTGAGTATTGCGTTGATGGATTCCAATGTTTGGCCTCAGACCCTGTTGATGTTGTTGTTGCCCGGCTAGACCACCACTAGCATTACTCCAAGCGAAACCCGGATGGTCTCTCCTCATATACCCCCTATTCTGATTCTGACTGTAATCATTCTGTCTGTTCCTCTTATAGTTGTTCTGGGGTACGGTGTCATAGAAATTGTGTCATGAGTCCACATGTTCTTGAGAGAAGTTGAGCGGATAACTCTGAGTGTCGTGATCTCCATTACAATTATCACAACCCGGAGGCATTCCCTCGTGTATCACATTAACCTTTTTGTTCCTAGACAGTGCCGCATTCTGCATCTTCAACAGTTTATTTTGCTCTAGAATGGCTTCTATTGTTGTAGAACTGACTCCACTTGAGGATTCCCTACCACGGTTGTAATCATTGTATGACATCTTCTCCAATAATGCCCATCCATCCTCAGCTGATAAATATGAAAAAGAACCGCCAGCTGCGGCATCACAATTCATCTGATAGCGTCCCCTCAACCCGTTAAAGAAATGTTGAACCTTGGAGAACGGGTCAAAGAACGCCGAAGGTCATCTTCTCAAGAGCACATTATACCCCTCCCAAGCTTCATTATAGGATTCATCTTATGTCTGCCTGAAAAATGTGACGGCAACTCTTGCTTGTGCCGCTTTCTGAGGAGGAAAATACTTGGTGAGGAACTTTTGAGCCATTTGCTCCCATGTTCTGATACTGTTCCGATCCAATCTGTCAAACCAATCGCGAGCGACATCCCTAAGAGAGAGGGGGAATAGTCGCAAGCGAAACTCATCTTGAGAGACTCCTCTTATCTTCTGCAAGTCACAAGCTTCAAGGAAGCGAGTGATGTGTCTATGAAGGTCTTGTTTGACACTCCCATCAAACTTATTCTCACGGATTTGGGTTGTGACACATCCTTCCACTCTGAAGGAATCTGTATTCAGGTTGCCCCTCACGATAGAAGAATCACAATCACCCAAGTTGGGTAGATTGTACTCGAAGAGAGGCTTGTATGGAGGAGGGGGAGGAGGGTTTTCTTCGGTCATCCTCTCGAGATTAATCGCTTCAAGCCTCTTTCGTTCTCTGGCTTCCTTCCTTAATCGCTTCTCGGTCTTGGTGATATCTGAATCAAATAACAAGTCCTCTTGTGAAAGGGTACCTCGCATACAAAAACAAGGCAAGGCCAAGTGGAATCAAAGAAGTAGAGGGAAATAATAAAAAATAAATAACAGAAAATAAAAAATAAAAATAGCTTAACCAAATAATCAAACTTCCTAAAAATTAGGAAAATTGGTTGTGCCAATCCCCGGCAACGGCGCCAAAAACTTGTCGAGTCACCGGCAAGTGTACCGGGTCGTCGTACGTAATAAAACACGGCAAGTAATTACCGAGGTCGGACACAGGGATTGGGCTACCAATTCTACCAATTTGCAGAAATTTGATATGTTTGGTCAAGTAACAGAAAGTGGTTGAGAAAAGAGAAAATAGGATCGCAAGTTCAAATCAACACGAATTAACAAATCAATTAAGAGTGAAAACCTGGATTAAAACGCCTAAGGTCATAAATCCACCTACCCAATCATGCATAGTACCCAAGTGATGATGATCCTCTTCCTAAGTTCAATTTTAATGTCAACCGGGACCCCCATATTCTCCTAAATTCATTGTCGTGCTCAATAGGACGTATTCAACAATTGAGTTAATTACTTGGTAGGTCTCATAACTCAATAATCAAACTCCATTAAATATTGTTCCCTATAAGGTTGCACTAATCTCCTACTCACTCTCGTGCAATATTCAATCAGTGATCCCAATTCAAGTTCTAAACGCGAATTGCCTATCAAGCCTCATCACGTTAACTAGTTAATCACGCATGCATATGATCAACGCAATGCAATCAGAATTGGAAAACAAGAATTGAGTTAAAGGAGAGAGACATACATCACATTGAATCGCTACACCGCCATGGGTGGTTTCATTGATCCCTTAGACAAGGGGATTAGTTCCTTATGTTCGTAACGACAAACGAACAATCGGAATTCATCATAATTCTAAACAAGAAAAAGAAAATAGGGAGTAGGAGACGCAGCTCCAGAATAAGGATTAAGATAGATCTAAACAGTTTTGATCCAAAAAGCTGTCTCTGGTTCTGTCTACACTGCTTTATTTATAGGGAGGCCACGCGTCACGGCCGTGATGGCCATCACGGCCAGGCTGTGACGCGTTCTGGAATGGGCGCGCTTTCAAATCTGGAGCACCACGGCCGTGAGCCTCATCACGGCTAGGCCGTGATCAGTTCTGCCTGACCTGTCATGGTCGTGATCTGTATCACGGCTAGGCCGTGATAGCTTGTCTCCACCAACTGTTCTGTCACGGTCGTGAGGGGTATCACGGCTAGGCCATGACAGCTTCTGACTTTTACCACATGGTCTGTCACGACCGTGATAGGCATCACGGCAAGGCCGTGACAGCTTCTGACTTTTGCCTTCTGCTCTGCTTGATCATGGCCGTGATGGTCATCACGGCCAGGCCGTGAAGGTCATCACAGCCTGACCGTGATGGGCTCTGTCTGGCTCATATTCTTCACTTTTCAAGCTCTATTCCATCAAAGCTCCATCAAGGCTAATTTCTGAGCATTTTTCCTTACATTCCTGCAAAACAACACCAAGAAACCGCTTCACCCGTTCCAAGGGAAAAACTAACAAAAATCAACTAATTATGCCTAAACTATATGAAAAAATGCATGCGAAAGTGCACATGAAATATGATGTAAAATCACACTATCACACACCATCAATGTCTCGCCCTATGTCACCTTATCCGTTTCTTCCCAAGAATACCACAAACACTATAGACCCAAACACTCCTCATAGCACCGATAACCCTCAAATCCCCTAACCTCCCAATTTTGAACCTTTAAATCCATCCTATAGACCCTCCATCACCTTCCATAAATATGACATCCCTTGAAATAATACCCCAACCTGCCAGTGAAAATCTCCCACCTGAGAACACCACTCACAATCAAACGGAAATCACACCGCCACCGCCACCAAGACACTCCACTAGATCTACTAAAATACCAACATTTTTACAGGACTTTCATGTTGAGGCAGCCCTCCCATCTAGGACCGTTACTTCATCTTCAATGAACGTGGTCAACTCCCAAGGTACTTCTCATCCTCTTTCCCAATTTTTATCTTATGATTGCCTTTCCCCAAGTCATAAAGCATTTACCACTCAACTGACCCTTCACAAAGAACCCAAGAGTTTTCAACAGGCTAATCGAGATCCAAGGTGTAGTGATGCCATGCATCATGAAATCCAAGCCCTCCAAGCCAACAATACTTGGAGTCTTGTCCCTCTGCCGTCTCGCAAAAAGCCTATCGGTTGCAAATGGGTTTACAAAATCAAACTCAACCCCGATGGAACCGTTGAGCGTTACAAAGCTCGCTTGGTTACAAAAGGCTATAGTCAAATTGAAGGTATTGATTACCGATAGACTTTTGCTCGCGTTGCTAACTCACAACAGTCTGAGTACTCCTTAGTGTTGTAGCCGTACGAGGATGGCACTTGCACCAACTTGACGTTAATAACGCCTTCTTACATGGAGATCTCTATGAAGAAATCTACATGTCCATCCCACCCGGTTTCAAATGAAAAGGGGAGAACCGTGTCTGCAAGCTACACAAGTCAATTTATGGCTTAAAACAGGCATCGCGACAATGGTTCTTAAAACTGTCTAGTGCCCTTAAGAAGACTGGATTTCAGCAATCATGGTCAGACTACTCGCTGTTTGTTCGAAACCATCCAGGTAGTTTTATTGCATTATTAATTTATGTTGATGATGTGATATTAGCGGGCAACAACCTGCAGGACATTACAGGAACCAAACATTTCCTCTCAAACCATTTTAAGTTGAAAGACATGGGGCCACTTAAATATTTTTTGGGGATAGAAGTTGCACGATCAAGACAAGGAATCACATTGTGTCAAAGAAAATATGCTCTAGAAATTCTAGAAGATGCAAGGCTCTTAGGTGCCAAGCCCTCACTGTGTCCTGTTGAACGGAACCTTTCACTCACACAAACGAGTAGGAAGTTGCTAGTTGATCCAAGTCCATACAGGCGTCTTGTGGGTCGACTAATTTACCTCACCATCACAAGGACGGATCTTGTTTATGTTGTCCATGTATTGAGTCAATTCATGGACAAGCCTAGGCAACCTCATCTTGAAGCTGCTCACAAGGTTCTTAGGTATATCAAACAAGCACCGGGTCTGGGAATTTTGTTACCATCTACAGGTTCACTAGAACTACGTGCCTTTTGTGATGCCGATTGGGCTCAGTGCAAGGATACAAGAAGGTCGGTAACTGGTTATTGTATGTTGCTGGGTCAATCACCAATATCTTAGAAAACTAAGAAGCAACATACCGTGTCGCGTTCAAAGTGTTTCAACCATTTACATTGTTTTGTGACAACCAGGCTGCCATGCATATTGCTTCAAATCCAGTGTTTCATGAACGAACGAAGCACATAGAGATCGATTGTCATTTGGTACGTGAGAAGATTCAAAGTGGGCTAGTGCAAACAGCTTATATTCGAACAAAAAGCCAACCAGCTGACTTACTCACCAAACCATTGAGTCCAACACAGTTTGAAATGCTACTCAGCAAGTTGGGTGTCATTAACATACACTCCAACTTGAGGGGGGTGTTAAAGGAAAGAATCATGCCAAATAATTTGTTAATTATTGTAATTGATAGAGTACTTATTGTAATTGATAGAGTACAACTAATTTCCTTTTTAGTATACGTGAGTATAGGCATAATGTTAGGCATAATGTTAGGATCCTATTTTGTAACACTTCTCTAAAGGTGTGATTTGTGATAATGAATAAAATAATTCAGTCATATCTGGTTTCTTTACATAACACGGCAAAATCAAAATGCCTACAAAAGTGACAAAATCAAAGTCACCAGAACCCCATGTCTCCAGATCTGTAACATTGACGCCCAATTCTTGATCAAAGCTGTGATGGATCGAAGCAGATCTGCCAATCCGAATCAAACGAACACCGCACCAAGACGGGAAACCAAACAACGCCTCACCAAGACGACGAACAACAATACCGCCGCACACAGACGACGAAAAACAGGAAGAAAAAAAACCAGTTCTATGTGGAAAAACCACTTATTTAGATAAAAGGGGAGAAAAAACGAAGTAAAGGGGTGACTCCAGACCAAACATGGCCCAAAACCACCCCTTCTAGTGGTGGCACGTGGCTGGGTGTGTAGAGAGAAGATAGATAGAGTTCGAGGTTTGGTTAGTTGTTATTAAGGATTTACAAACAACAAATTCTCCTACTTCAATTGTGATAAATGTTAAAAAATAAAAAAATAAAAGAGGGTGATTTTTAGGAAGAAGGCTAAACTTCATTGTTTTCCACCTTATGTTTTGCTTTCTTTCTTTTTTTAAAAAACAAAAAAGAAAAGAAAAGAAAGAAAGCACTAATGACGTAATTTCAAGTGTGGCTTGTCATCCAATTGCGCCAAGTTGGAACTTAACCTGCTAACTGCTACGTGAGACACTCCGCTAATTGTAACTGACATGCATTAATGTTAATGACCAAATTGAGTGACAATTGCCAAATTCGGGAACTAATTTTTCTTGTTTATGAAGTACGATACAAATATAAGCGATCATGACATTTTGAAGAACTAAATTGATATCACAAACGATGTTCATTCAAGCATAGTTTGTCACACACATACTAAGTTGATACTTAACATGCGATGTGAGACACTTCGTTAAGTGTCATTAGCATGCGCTAACTACAAAGATTAATACACCAACCTTGATAATTTTAAAGACAAATCGATGTTTTACTCGTTTCTTACAATACTTTTTTATGACACATGTCAAATTCCACTTTTCTCTCAGAATTTCACTTTGCCCTCCGCCTCAAATTCCATTATCGACTGCTCACACAGAAGTTGCTTGCTGATATATTCCCAAACTTATTTCACTCGAGGCTTGAAACAGAGGTACGTGACAAACGACGACGTGCGGAGAACCTAACAGAGGGAAGAGGCACTACGCTCCATTTCCTGCGATGCTTTTCACGCTATTGTCCCCAAAGTAGCTGGTTGCAGACACTTGGTCCCATGCCTCCTTATCTTCGAACACTGGCACATCAGATGTTTGAGAGAATACCTCAAAGGGAACTAAACGAAATTAGTATATAATTGGATAGATTTGTAATACTCATTCTCCTGTTGGTTACTCAATCCAATGGCATTATTGAATCTGCGTTAATGTAAGTTAGGAGCTTTGGACTTCAAGTGGTGTGGCTTCCATGCTAAATGCTGATATTTTAGGTGGACATTGATTGGAGTCCCTCACAATTGGTTCCCTGTGAGTTGGCACTAAACAAGCGTGCAAGTGATTAAGTTTTTAGGGCTGATTTTGTTTCCTTTGTTTTGGATTAATTATACTAGTTTTTCAGGCTGTATATTTATGGGTTTCCTGTTGCATGATGGTCATGATGTGAGACAGAATGTACAAGGCTCTTGTTTTGGATTAATCATATTAATACTTTGTACAAGGCTCTTATACTTAATGATTTACTACCTCCGGTCCATATTATAAGCAAAAAATTAATGGAACATACATATTAATATGGTTAATTAATCTCATTGAATCTTGGAAAAAATTAGGTTTGTTACCTAAATTACCCTTCATCTAAAACTTCGATCTTCATTAAATGAGTAATTGGAATTTGTATTAAATGAAGGATATTTTGGGAATAATGTCATTCAATGAGTCATTGAAAAACAAAATTTACTTATATTTTGGATCAAAAACCTTGGGAATTATTTGCTTATACATTGGACCAGAGGGAGTATCAAACAACTATAGCTATCACCAAAAGCAATAATAGAGCTATGATGCGGACATAAGGCCCACCGAGAATAAGGCCTATGAGAGGAGGAAATGGAAGTCCACTAAGTGGCTTAAGGGGCGTAAAGCACCAGATCATGCCCAAGAGAGAGAGAGAATTGTAACTAACTACTGCCTTGCTGGCAGTAGCAGTGAGGTGGGGAGGAGGGCATGTGAAGCATTCGGTTATTGAGTGAGGGATGATATAGGAGTGAGGGGGGAGATGAGCCTCTGTTTGACTGGTTTTATAACTAGTCAAGACCTTGGCTTTGTGCTTATTTTATATCATTTTCACCCAAATTAGACTTGATTGTCCTTAAGTAGTATTTTGAGTCTGTAAAGTGTTTTTAGGTTAATTTAGTTGATTTAGAGTGAATAAAGTATTTACTTTTATTTTCTGTTTTTCAGGTTAATAAAATAAAATAAATCTGGAGCCACTCACCCCACGAAGGATCTCTCGCCCCGCGAGTCACCTAGCCCTGAAAAAGTCAGAGACGATCACGGTTTACCCGTGTTGAAGATCACGGCCGTGGCAGTTTTGAAGCTGAAGTATTCGCCTCGCGAGCTTCCTTTCGCCTCGCGAGTGTTGGAAAGTCAGAAGCCATCACGGTTTGGCATGTTGAAGGTCACGGGCGTTACAGTTTGAAAGCTGAAGAGTTCGCCTCGTGAATATATGCTCGCCTCGCGAGAAGACCAAGAGTTGCAGACCTTTCGCATAATTCACCTCGCGAGCAATGCTTCGCCTCGCGAGGCATTGGATTCCCGAAACGTGTATATAAAACAGTCTTAGGCAGAACTGAAGTGGCTGGTCAGAATTAGCCAGTTTTGGCTAATTTCTGAGTTTGTTAGTCTTTTGTTTTTTCTTAGTTTATTGTTTTCTTTTGTAATGGAGAACTAGTCTCCTAGATTAATCAACTGCAATTGGTTTCTATTAACACTTGAGGTTCTGTATTCCCTAGTTTATTTTCTTTTCTCTTTTCAATGCCATGCTGTATATTTCTGTTTGTTTAATTCAGGAATGTATAGTGTTGCATTGATTCATTTCGGTGATGTTATGTTTCTATATATAATCGCGTTTGTTTAATTCGCGTGTGTTCGTTTCGTGTTCATTTAGTTCACGAAGGGCTTAACCCCGTTTGTTTAATTCGGGAATAGGAACATACATCCGTAGTAGTGGTTTCGTTTGTTAACTATTGCTACAACCGGGAGGGGATTAGAATAGGGCTTGGATTTATTTGAACCAATGATAGTTGGGAAACCGAGAACAGTAGGTTAATCGTTCGTTTGTTTATTTGCTAATCTTTTAACTGCTTTGTTTCTTTTCTCTGTTTTGTTTTGTTTTCTTTAATTTAGTTTCAAACTCAAACCCCCCAATTCTGACTTTTTCTAACTTTTTTCACATTAATAACAACACTAAAGAGTCCTTGAGAGACGATCCGAGTTGTCGCTCTATACTGCATTATTTTATAATCGCTCGTTCTTTTTGGCGCGTGGCGACAGCGCGTTCAAAAATTGGCGCCGTTGCCGGGGACTCTTGTTTGTTGTTATTAGCAGAAAATAAAATTTAAAAAAAAAAAAAACTTTTTGCTTTGCTAATTAGTTCTGTCTGCATTGTCTGGTTGTGAATTTTGCCCCATGGATAATTATATGCGAAATTATGTGCCTAATGCTTATTATGAGCAACCATGCATGTATTATCCTAATTTTAGTGAGCCACCACCATGCTATTATGAGCCACCACCGTGCACATATTATCCTAATTTTACTGGAAGTTATGAGTCTAACAGTGATTGTGGCAGGTTTGGAGTGAATAATCATTTTAGCCAACAAAGTGTAGGACAGAGCACCCTGGATGAGATTGCTTCTATGATACAACAAATGGCTGCACAAACGGAAGCATACAATCTTGAATTTCAACAGAGGATGGAGGCAATGGAGGCAAGTAATCTTGAAGCCCAACAGAGGGACCAAGCTGAATCTCGGAAGTTGTGGGCTCTAATTGATCAAGTTACCGCCAACTCAGCTGCAATGCTAACTCCACAGCCCCTTGAGGAACATAAAGATTCACAGATAGTTATTCTTGAAAATACTTCTGATTATGATTGTGATAATATTTCTGTTGATGATGAATTTAGTGTTGAATCCCCTGATCCTAATGCTTGTTATTGTGATGGAACTGCTTTGTGTGTAGAATGTTTTACAGGTTTATACTTTTCAGGAAAAATAGAAAATGCAAATCGTTTTGCAGGTTTATTTTTTTCAGGAAACTTAGAAAAGAAGGATCAAGAGGACATCTGCCCCACCGTGCTTGAGGATGATGAAGAACCTTTGGGAGTAGATGATGCAATTAAAACAATTGCATGTGTTGAGAGTAATGGGGTGGATGAATTAATTGAAGAATTTCCAGACATTCTAACTTTTTCTGATTCATTTTCTTGTAATATATGTACTAACTCTAACCTTTGTGTGGTGTGTGCTGAAATTTCTGCCTGTATAGCAGGTGATGAATTTGTTAATGCAGTGAATGAAGACCTTGCAAAAGTTGAAGCAGCACCGGTAACCGTTTCAAACTGTTTATCACCTCCCCCTGAGGAGCCACCAGCTCTGGATTTTGCACCCTTGGATTTGGCACCGTGGCCAGTCCAAGAGGTTGAGCCCCACTTCTATTGGGGAGACTTTGTAGATAAAGAGGTCAGCTGTGACCCGAAGGGGAGTGAGAAGTCCGCCGCACTGGGCGAAGTCATCGTAATTGTCAAGTGCTCACCCCCACATCAAGGCTGCAAGTCATGGAAGCATGGAATGAACTACCACCCTTTGGCTACCATGTGGGACTTATGCTACAAGCAATGGGATCCTGGTGGAACCGCCCTTAATGAGTTTTCTTAACCCTTTCTTCTTTTTAATTTTCTTTTTCTTGCTTTACTTCTGTTTTGTTTTCAATAAAGCTCCTGAATAATTTGAGAAGCTCAGGAGTTGTGTTTGAGTCTTTTGTTGGCAAGTTTGATGGATTTTATTAATTTTTGCATAGATTGATGGCATAACATGTGTTGATTGTTTTCCCCCTAGGCTGAAAATTTTTTGAAATTTTTTGAAAAATGATCCCCATATGATTGAAAACTGAACTTTGAGATTTTGTTATGATGGCATGATTTATGATAAGTTTGGGGTGATAGGAAGCACACACTAGGGATAGAATCTCTTTCAAATAATTTGCAAAAAATGTCCAGGTGAGGTTTTGAGCCTCCAACATGTTTTTGACTGTGTGAAAATCTCTTTTAAGTTGCACTTTCCTGAATTTGATTGAATCTCTTTTTGGTTTGCATGATTATGTGTTTGCTTCAGATGATTTAGGCATTTTCTTTGTGAATAACTACTTAGCCTAAAAATAACCAATTCCTAATGCATGTTCCCTAGTTAGCCCTTTGAGCCTAATTAGCCTGTTAATTCTTGATGACCTTATGTATTGAGCCTAAAATCTGAAAAACCATGTTAACCCGATCTTAGGATTAGGAGAGCATGGAATCTTAGAAAGAGAATGGTTGCAAGAAACTAAGCTTGGGGTGGCTACAAGGTGTAATGAGTTGTTTGAGATTGAAAAAAAAAAGAAAAAAAAGAAAAAAAAAAGAAAAAAAAATAATAACAAAAAGGTTGGAGCCAAAGGCCAAAAGAAAAAAGAAAAAAAAAATTAAAAAGTACAAAAATTTCAACAAGAAAAAAAATGGGCTGTAGTCATCCAAGGCAAAAAGAAGAATGAGAAAAGGGACTTGAGTGGAATTTCAATGTATAAAATTGTTTCATGCTCTCTTAGTTCCTAGGGTCTTCAGCCTAGTTCCTTTGTATATCCTACCCTTAGCCAGGCCCCATTACAGCCCATAAAAGACCTTTTGATGTTGCATGCATATTTTCTGTGGGAATCATTTCGAGATGAAAATCAAATTTATGGGAAGTGCTTCTGAAAAGTGAAATGAGTGAATTGTTGATAGCCTGACAAAAACTGAGCGTTGAGTGAACACAAATTTCCCTTGTGAGGAAGGCAGTTGTTTGATTTTGGTGATCTCTCTTTTGTGTGTAACTTTGACCCCCTGCTTAGATTTCTGATTGCCTGAATGATTAATTTCTCAACTGTTTAGAATAAATGAATGTGTGGATTGTTTTGTTTGAAAAGGGGGAACATTGAAAGAAAAATTCTTTTGAAATTGCTTGAAATCTATGGAAAGTTGATTGAATTCTTAAGCTTGTCAGGTCTTGAGTCTTTTTAAGTTTCTAAGTTTTAGTTTGCTTGGGGACAAGCAAAGTTCAAGTTTGGGGTATTTTGATGAGCCTCTGTTTGACTGGTTTTATAACTAGTCAAGACCTTGGCTTTGTGCTTATTTTATATCATTTTCACCCAAATTAGACTTTATTGTCCTTAAGTAGTATTTTGAGTCTGTAAAGTGTTTTTAGGTTAATTTAGTTGATTTAGAGTGAATAAAGTATTTACTTTTATTTTCTGTTTTTCAGGTTAATAAAATAAAATAAATCTGGAGCCACTCGCCCCGCGAAGGATCTCTCGCCCCGCGAGTCACCTAGCCCTGAAAAAGTCAGAGACGATCACGGTTTACCCGTGTTGAAGATCACGGCCGTGGCAGTTTTGAAGCTGAAGTATTCTCCTCGCGAGCTTCCTTTCGCCTCGCGAGTCTTGGAAAGTCAGAAGCCATCACGGTTTGGCATGTTGAAGGTCACGGGCGTTACAGTTTGGAAGCTGAAGAGTTCGCCTCGCGAATATATGCTCGCCTCGCGAGAAGACCAAGAGTTGCAGACCTTTCGCATAATTCGCCTCGCGAGCAGTGCTTCGCCTCGCGAGGCCTTGGATTCCAGAAACGTGTATATAAAACAGTCTTAGGCAGAACTGAAGTGGCTGGTCAGAATTAGCCAGTTTTGGCTAATTTCTGAGTTTGTTAGTCTTTTGTTTTTTCTTAGTTTATTGTTTTCTTTTGTAATGGAGAACTAGTCTCCTAGATTAATCTACTGCAATTGGTTTCTATTAACACTTGAGGTTCTGTATTCCCTAGTTTATTTTCTTTTCTCTTTTCAATGCCATGCTGTATATTTCTGTTTGTTTAATTCAGGAATGTATAGTGTTGCATTGATTCATTTCGGTGATGTTATGTTTCTATATATAATCGCGTTTGTTTAATTCGCGTGTGTTCGTTTCGTGTTCGTTTAGTTCACGAAGGGCTTAACCCCGTTTGTTTAATTCGGGAATAGGAACTTACATCCGTAGTAGTGGTTTCGTTTGTTAACTATTGCTACAACCGGGAGGGGATTAGAATAGGGCTTGGATTTATTTGAACCAATGATAGTTAGGAAACCGAGAACAGTAGGTTAATCGTTCGTTTGTTTATTTGCTAATCTTTTAACTGCTTTGTTTCTTTTCTCTGTTTTGTTTTGTTTTCTTTAATTTAGTTTCAAACTCAAACCCCCCAATTCTGACTTTTTCTAACTTTTTCTGTTAATAATAACAACACTAAAGAGTCCTTGAGAGACGATCCGAGTTGTCGCTCTATACTGCATTATTTTATAATCGCTCGTTCTTTTTGGCGCGTGGCGACAGCGCGTTCAGGGGGAATAGAGGGAGGTAGGCTAGAATTGGAATTGGAAGAACCCTTGGGAGAGAACTAAGCCTCTCGAAAGCTTAGTCTCCAATTGTGGCCTTTCTTCTTTCTTTCTGTCCTGTAAGTTCACAATCCTTTCAATACTGTTTTCTTTTTTTGAGCAATATCACTACAGTTTCTGCTTGATACTCATCAATTGGTATCAAAGCTCACTTTCCTGGAGCTTATGGTTATCACACGTTCTGGAATGGATGCACGAGTGGATAACGTGGAGCGAGGAGTCGAGGAGTTGAAGCAAAGGATGGGTGAGCTGACGCGAGGCATCGAAGAGATGCGTCAGCTCCTGCTGAAGAAGAATCGGCATCGCCGAGGGCGGACCCGACACCGAAGGACACCAGAGAGTGTTGAGGATGATGGCGGAGGCGGGGAAAGTCAGAGTTCTGTCTCGCGATCTCGTTCCCGCATCAGAGACGAGAGTCGAGCTCCGACATTCGATCACGACGGAAAAAAGCTGGAGATCCCCGTGTTCAATGGAGACAAAGCGTATGGGTGGATTGTGAAGATTGAGCCAGAGGTTGAATCGCAGAAAGAGGAGGAGAAATTTCAGGCTGCGCATATGATGGAGATCGTGGTGGAAGGCGATGGTGGCGATGTCTCAGGTCTGTCTGAGATGAAGATGGCGACAGGGAAGGGGGTTGGTGGTGGTTGGTTTCTGAGGCAATGATCGGTGGTGGACGTGTAGAGCCTCTGGAACCACCGGAACCGTCGGATCTAGGCGTGCTCGTGGAGAAGGGCGGGACGCCGTCGACCGTTCGATTACCCGCGTCGGAGACGCCGTATCAGAACGCGGTCGTGAAGGAGGGTGGAATGTCCCACGATTTGGTCAAGCCATTACTGCTACATACGGCGGAGATACCAAACATGGGTGGGAGAAAGAATGGAGTGCGGGCAGAATGGGCATTAACTAAAATGGGCCCAATTTTTTACCTAATGGGCCAGGCCCATAATTGTTCTTTTAATAGGATTGATGCTGAAGAAAAACCAAGTTCTCAGCAAGTGCTTAAAAACATGATGGTGGGCCAACTAATGAAAGAAAATAAATGGGCCTTAAAGGAAGATAAAAGACTAACAATTGCTGGTGCAAACAATGAGGGGCTGAGGGCTGATGGGGTGCTGCCAAGAGATAGCTACCACATTTACTTGCAAATGAAAAATTTACAGGTTGAGAGTGCAGGAGAGTTCTTATCAGTAGCTTTGCAGACACCAGAGCCACGGGTTGTCCAAGATACTATTGATTTTCTCAAGATGATTGAAGCAATAGATGAGAAAGAGAATCCTACCGAATTTGGGGAGTTTCTTTCAAGGCTCCTAGTTGATCCCAAACTGAAAAAAGGTTAATAATTGGAGTTATATTTGGTTGCTTTGATCATGATATTACAATAGTTGCTGGCCTTAGTGTCAGGGATCTCTTCCTTTTGCCCCTAGATATGAGTGACGTAGCATGGACAGCAAAGCCTAGGTTTTCTGCTCAAGATTACATTGATCATATGGATCTTGTTCATGTATATGGTGAATTGGAATATGTAGCAAGAGGAGTATCTATCTACCAATACTGCTGGAGAAGCTTCCCGACATTCCATGGCTTGCTTAATTTTGTTTATGATAGAGGGAAGAATTACAGTGGAATTGAGGAAGTGAACCGAGCCCAACTCAATGAAGGAAATGGGGCACTGGAGGAAGAAGGAAAATTTGTAAATTTCAGCTTGGTAGGGGCTTTAGTAGTACATGAATTTGTAAATTTTTGGACAGTACAGTTTCAACATTTGGGAGGGATATCGGAGGTGGACACTTAGGAACTTTTTGGTGGTCTAGTTTCTTTAGAAGGGAAAATTTTATTACTTGCCAACTTGCTGCAAGTGGAAAGTTGAAGGGTGCTATGATTACAAGTGTTCTTGGAGTTCCGACTAAAGTTCTGGTTGCTGTTTTAAGAGTGGATATGGTGGTTCATGATATTTGTTGCCAAATGGGACATGCTGCCATTGTTCTAGTAGTGCATGACCAGGTGTTTTGCTCCACTGATGAGGTGCTACATAGGCTAGGGGAGGAAGGGGAGATTGATCAATGGAACCCTGGTGGACATCCTTCTATGTTCCTGATAACTACAGCATTTTGTTTCAAACAGTGGGACCCCAGAAAGGTGTGCTCAAGAAGTTACTCACTTGTCCAAGCTCAGAATCGCATGAGGCAGCAAGCCAACAAGCATAGGAGCGATGTGGAGCATCAAGTGGGGGACAAGGTTTACTGGAAGATCCAACCTTACAAACTGAGGAACTTAGCTAAGAGGGTGAGACAGAAGTTGGGTCCGAGATTCTATAGGCCCTATGAGAGTAATGAGAAGATTGGAGCAGTTGCACATAGGCTACTCTTTCCGGAGGGGAGTAGAGTACACCCGATTTTTCATTCATCACTGCTGAAGAAAACTGTGACTGCTGATGCAGAGGTGCAACCACTTCCTCCTTTTGTGTCTAAAGAATGGGAGCTTCAAGCTCAACCAGAAGAGGTCTTGGCTATGAGAGGGGACAAGTTCGAAGACTTGGAAGTGCTAGTGAAATGGAAGAATTTGGCCGACTGTGAGAATTCATGGGAGAAGGTGACTAGCATGCAAGAGTTATTTCCAGAATTTCACCTTGAGAGCAAGGTGAATCTTGAAGGGGCAGGTATTGATGTGGACATAAGGCCTACCGAGAATAAGGCCTATGAGAGGAGGAAATGGAAGTCCACTAAGTGGCTCAAGGGGCGCAAAGCACCAGATCATGCCCAAGAGAGAGAGAATTGTAACTAACTACTGCCTTGCTGGCAGTAGCAGTGAGGTGGGGAGGGCATGTGAAGCATTCGGTTATTGAGTGAGGGATGATATAGGAGTGAGGGGGGAATAAAGGGAGTTAGGCCAGAATTGGAATTGGAAGAACCCTTGGGAGAGAACTAAGCCTCTCGAAAGCTTAGTCTCCAATTGTGGCCTTTCTTCTTTCTTTCTGTCCTGTAAGTTCACAATCCTTTCGATACTGTTTTCTTTTTTTGAGCAATATCACTACAGTTTCTGCTTGATACTCATCAAGCTATAAGGCTATGATGTGGTAACTTAAGCCATCACAATCACAATGATAACTAAAATGAATCAGGCACCACTTTGCAACATCAAATCCGTTTTTCCTGTTAGTTTTTGTATTGAAGCCATTCTCACTGAAAAAGAAATGTTTTATACAGCAAAAAGGGTTAATAACAATTGAGTCAGACTTGCAATTAACCTTCAATATATATAAAATTTCCAACTGAATTTCGAACATTATAAGAAGATATTTAACAAGTTCAGTTAAACATTAAATGAAAACAATTTTATTACCATCCACTTTGATTACACTTTTAGTACAATATTAGCGAACTAATTATACCACAATCTCTAATATGGAATTCCTTTCTCTAGCTCTTCACATTTCTTTCCTCCAATTCTTGTGTACAACTAGCTTAAGCCTCAGGCTGAAGCCAATATCAGTTTGCTTCTTTAGACAATGTGTGACACCCTTCTACCCCGCATGTTATATGTGCTTTAAGATAAGCAATTAATAAAATTTAGTCATGAACATACTGGATAAAATAAAGCATCCATCCATGGGTAGAAAAATCCACATGAACTAGTTCTCAAAATCGCGGAAAATAAAACGACTTTCAAACAATTTAACATAGCAAAGAAATAAACATATCCCAACCCCGATGTCACATACAGAGCTGGTATAACCGTTGCGGAATAAATCCACGGAATACAACTGAAAACTAACTAACTGAACATAAAAACAATCCCTGACTATGAGTGGTGGCTCCTCAGAGTCACTCCACTCCAGGATGCTCAACATCCTCTGCAAGGTGCCAATCAGGACAAACAACAAACAAATAATGGGGACTAAGAATCATGTAAACATAATAGCAATGAGGTAGGAAGTAAAGTAAAACATACAAGCATGGCACCAACGTAGCATACATCATTCAACATATATAACATACATCAACATCATTAACATCGAGCATGGTATGCAGTGCAATGCAATCCTACTTCGCTAAACCAACCATGCAAGTGGATTCACTAAACTCGAGATGGATGACTTCGGAGTTACATATCCACATTGAGAATCTACTCAATGCTGGAGAATCTACTCCTTGGATAGCCAACGCATCAAACCAACGGATGCCTCGTCACGGGGGCACAAGAAGAATCTACTCCAACCGTGGATGGCCAGATCGCTGTACTCTAGGACGACCTCCCCTATGTCGAACATCCCTCAACAACAACAACAACTCCGATACAATGCGTATGCAACACAATGACGACGGACAACCACCACCTCCATAACTCCAACGGAATCAACCGAAGACATCAGCGGAATCTACCACAACACCTTTAACCAGCGGAATCTACCGCAGCAGAATCGACTGCAACACCTTAGACCCAAACCGTGGAGTCAAGCCCCCCCCACCCCCCACCCACCCTTTGGGACAAACTCTTGGTCCCTAAGGTACAACATCAATAACTCCTTAGACCCAAACCGTGGGGTCAAGGCTCTCTTGGCCATAAGGCACCAAGGTACAACTCAAACAACTTGCGGTAACCCAACGATTACCAGCTTAACCATCTTAATTAATCTTCAAATAAGTTATCTAGTCTTCATCATTAATTAACTACGTCATCATTTGTCGTTGGGGAAGATTGGGGTTAAAACCCATGTTTAAGTCCTTAATCTTAGATTCTGTCCAGAGGGGTGAGCACGGTCGTGCTTAACTCCAGCACGGGCGTGCTGCCACTTAAGTAGAGCACGGTCGTGCTTTCTTTTTTAGCATGGTCGTGCTCATCTGTACGACCATGCTCCTCTGATGCACGGTCGTGCTTACTGCGCGACCATTTTCTAGAATTCAAACTGGGAGCACGGGCGTGCTCCCTGTTCAGCACGGCCGTGCTCAATGCACCACAGTACTGTTCTGGGCAGAGTCTCAACACAGTTCCCTAACCAATTTTTAGGGTGTTTAAATCTATTATTGTCTAACTCATTTTAGAACCTAATTTAACCAATTAAGGTTTTTAACATTTTAACCATCAACTCAGCAGTCATAGCATCAACTATACAACCAACATAACATCAACAACCAATATCGTAATAACAATGACAATCATCATACTATCATGTTCATATCAAGGCAACCAAGATAAATATAACATGTCATGAACACGGAACACATACAACTAACATACCAAAATATCCAAGAAGATACCATCACCAAACAATCCAATTTAACATGTTATTCATTCATACATATAAAACAACATGGGGTTATGGGAACCCCTTTACTTTACACTAACCCCAAGCCTATGAATACAATACCCTTCTCCCCATACCTGGAATAGAAATCACAATTCAAAAGAGAGAAAGAAGATTCACTTGGGTCCTGTCTCACTAGCGCTTGTCTACAACCTCAAGAATGACAAAGAGACACTTTGGTTCAACTCTAAGATCAAGAAATTAAAAGGAAAAGATCAAGAACTTGAAAGAAAGAACACAAGGGACAAGGTGCATGAATTTTACCTTTTCTAAAGTCCCAAACATCAAGCACAACGAACCCCTATTCGTAGCAATGTTCTCCTATCAAGAAGCAATGAAGAACGATGCAAGAACGGGTTCCCTAAAGAGAGTTTTAGGGAGAAAAACCATAAGGATTCAAGAGGAAGGAGGGAGGCAGTTTTCTGAGTGTTGGGGTCGTGCAAACTAGGTTTAGGTAGAGTCTAATGGTATATATATGAGTTTGGGTCATAACGGGTTCCTATTTCAGCCCAAACTGTATACAGTTCAGTATTTTGACCATAACTTGAGCTACAAGTTTTCGATTGAGGCGTTCTTGGTGTCGTTAGAAAGCTCAGAGAAATATCTACCAATTAATGTCTAATGATCGAATACTAAATCAGACTCTAAGATTGTCAAAAGTTCGATGTAAGTTTAGCGACAAATTTGGTAGTTATTCCTAGATAGGATCCTTAGGTGATTATGATAAGATCTTGAGATATAAACAAAAAGAGGATGATCCTATATTGATAAGGACTAAAATCTGATTGGTTGAGGGGCTAAAATCTGAGAATAACACTATCTCTATTTAAATACTAAATCACACGATATCTTATCATATCATTCTTAATCGCTTATTATTAATAAAATCACATATCATATATTAACATATAAAATCAAACATTAAGAGACACAATCTCATATTAATGCAAATAATCATATATTAATATACATATTATCATATGCAATAATATATACACATATATATAAATATCAAACATATCAAATATATATATGCCAAAACTAACATATATAAACATAAGATAGTTGAGTAGATATCATCAAATTTTCCTTATCATCAAATATATATATATATATACCAAAACTAACATATATAAACATTTGGTTCCTTCACTTGCTTGGCTCCATAGTAGAGTAGATATCATCAAATTTTCCTTATTATCAGATAGGTTCGTTGTTGTTTTCTTATTTCCAGCAAAGCTTGTAGAGGTTGAATTAATGCTTTATTGGTGTGAACTCTTCCAGAACTGTCCTTGTCCCTTGATTTAATCTGAAGACCTGAAGTTTCTGTCTTTGAGACTCCATTAATTCCATAGCTGTCCCAACCAAAATTAAGCATAAACTTGTCAGTAATGTAAAGTTATGTGTCCAGTTATGTCATTGAACCATAGACAACAGTAGGACAATGAATAAAGAATGAATAATACAAAAAACTTTAATGCATCAAAGAATGACCAAAATGCTTAATCCATTTTAAAGACATTGTTGTCATTAACTCATTTGATATGTAAAACAAATTGAAAAATAACGATGTTGTATATATCAGCAAATCTGTGTCAGAGCATTCATCAAACATTTGGTGTGCAGAAAGCATGATTGAATTGAAAAAAAAGGTAACGGGATAGAACATTATAAGTGGAACACAGAAATTGCTTAGTAAGATGAAGTTGGAGATGATAAAGGTGATGCCAGAATGAAATGAAATATGTGCAGCTAGCACTAATCCTCAACCATGACTATTTTAAAGTTATTAGAATCATAACACACATTTGAAAGTGGGGTACGATGAGATAAAGAGAGTGATAGTGCACAACCGATGATGGGGTCAACGCGCACAAGACGAAAGGGATATGTTAGGTGACTCACTAATTCCAAATATAGCAAAGCCATTGGATGCAAAGTTGGAGCCAGACTTGAATCATAAGGAGGTCATCTAATAAAATTAAAGTTGATCCAATAAGTATATACACATCAAATTTTATATAAAATATTTATAATTATATGTTTCAAAACGTTAATTATATTAATAATTTATCAAACGCCTCTCATACATGTCACAAAAATAATATATATTTGTGTTTATAAAAAAATTATTTTATAATTGAATTTATACTAAACTTTTCAATATATACTAGTGACCCATAATCAACCACTAGATGATAATATATACACGCAAATATTTTGAGCCTGCTCATCACTAAATATACTTGATGATTCTTATGACCTGTTGTTAATTAATTATATATAAATATATATATATATATATATATATATATATATATATATATATATATATAAAACCCACCCC
Organism: Sophora flavescens; assembly: GCA_030762895.1. Lineage (NCBI taxonomy): Eukaryota > Viridiplantae > Streptophyta > Magnoliopsida > Fabales > Fabaceae > Sophora > Sophora flavescens. The sequence continues at coordinate 112,283,168 of CM061069.1, forward strand.
CCACCCCCAAATACTAACGAATTGGATGTAAATACTCCATTCGGATTCAATTATAAACAAAAATAACTAATTTCATACTTTTCAAGGAAGTTGGTTAATTTAGTTAGTTGTCTTGATTTATGTAAAAAAAAATTGAGTTACAATTATTAAACTACTCTTTAATTGTCTCGGGAATATGCAATATTCTTGAGAAAGTAAAGGGAGAATTGGTTTGATTGATTGATTTTTTTGATTTTTGAAATACTTACATTAAATAGGGTTGAGTTGGTTGGATCTTGCTTATATTTGAGTCCAAAAAATATAGGTATTTTTTTTTCTTATAATTGAGTCTAGAGAGAGTATCATGCATGGCTAATAATTGGTGGAAGAGGTCTAAGATTAATATATTGATAACTTCAGATTCAGTACGAAGTCCCCAGCTAAGATTTCATACATACCCCCAATAGAAAGGCAAATTGTAAATATAGGGGGAAAAATTTAAAAGACAAGCTCTATATGTAGGCCTGGCAAAAGAATTCACGGATCATTTACCCATCCAGCTCATCCATAAAAGAATTCATCCAACCCATCTTACAACAATAATAAAGTTAGATGGATTGGATTGGATTGAATCTATTTTATTAGTGGATGGATAATGATCCATCTTTTTTTTTCTAATAAATAAATATAAAAAAATAGACTTTGTAAATGTACCTGTCCATGGAAAGAGAGAGACGTTGAGATGCGAGGGACGGAGGGAGTGGAATAAGGGAGAGAGGGGGGAATGTGAGCGTCCGACTGGAACGTGAGAGAGAGATTGAGATTCTTTTCCTATAATAAATAAAAGGTTAAAATATCATTTTGATCCCTTAACTTTTAAAATATTCAATTTGGTTCATTAATTTATTTTTTAATTCAGTTTGGTCCCTTAATTTTTAAAAGGTTCAATCTGGTCCCTTAACTTATTTTTTCGATTCAGTTCGATCCCTTATCAACAAACACAAATTAAGATACCAAATTAAATCTTTTAAAAGTTAAGGGATCAAATTGAATATCAAAAAATAAGTTAAGGGACAAAATTGAACATTTTAAAAGTTAAGGGACTAAACTGAATCTAAAAAATAAGTTAAGGACCAAAATAGTATTTTAGCCTAAATAAAAATATATAAAGAAAGATAAGCTCTAGTAAAAAAAAACAAAGAAAGATAAGCTATATAATATATAATAATATATTTATATATCTATGTATTCCCATAAGATATTGAAAGGGGATGACATTTAAAAAAAAAAACAAGATTAAAAGTTATTTCAAATCAAATAAGCATCGATTATGTTCTCTGGAGTCTGGACTCATTTTTAATGAACGAATATATGCATGAATTTTTATCCATTGGTACATCACTATATCATATCTTTGCAGATGCTCCTACATTTTTAATTATTATTATAAGTGCGTCAAAAAAATATTATTATAAAGTAAAAAATTCTAGTATTTATTAAGGTCCTTAAAATTTTAATTAGAGAGAGGAAATATTAAGTATGTAAAAATTATTAAAATAAATTTTAGTGTAAAAAGTACTTTTTAAATGGATGGGTTGGATATTCATCCATATAAAAATGACTAATGGATGTGTTTGATGGTTTTTTATTAATTTGGTCATGGATGGATTTGATATTTTTAATATATTTTTAATGAATCAAAATGGATTGATGGATTATTTTGGTCCGGTCCATTATAATCCGAATCAAAATCCATCTGTTCCATCCGTTTGCCACCCTTAATATATGTCAACTTATCATAACAATAATATCCTCTAATTGCTTTTAAAACTGCTTAAATGGGATAAGAAGGATCCAAGGAAATGCCACAAAAACCTTCGGGTTGACCACTTTGCCTCAACAATCTCATGAAGCCACCCTCACCCCAACTCTCGCCCCATGAAGTCTTTATCAACCAATACTTAGTTCCATCTTCAAATGGTCCTGTAAGTATCCCTTCTTTGTAAAATCTGAAGTAGTCATTCAAAGAGATGGCGACTGAGACTGTTTGGTTGACCACAACTTGTAGTAGTTGTTCTTCATTATTTTGAGGTACTTTTACAAAACCATTTATGCGGACTGAAAGTCTCATTTGATCACTCTTGCAGGTGTAAGGAATTCCTTGGTATGGATAATTGGTTTCACTAGTAATACTATGTTTTTTATGATATAGTTGAATGCAACATCCATAAAACCTTTTATTACAACCTTGTAAACAATCTACCAATTGTTACTCCGATAATGAGATCAAATTGCCAGTTTTGATTTTGATAAGGCCTTCATTGCTCCCACGGCTGAAAAATGCCCAACAACAATATACAAATAGATTAATCAATGATAAGACAAAATTAGTAAAGAAATCATGATTTACCTATCAATTTATTTTACTTTATATAACTACATACCTATCATGTCACCACTTTCATATGGATAGAGATCATCTGTCTCAAAATGGTGAACCACTCCCTGTCACACCCAAATAGATTGTGCCGTGTCATTTAAAAATGAAACATTTATTGATATTTAAATAAATGGGTCAAGCTATTTTTAACAAGCCAAACTCAAGTTATTACTTAGCCTCATTTAAATAAATGAGTAAAGCTTATGTGACTCATTTTTTTTTTGACAAACCAAACTCAAGCTTCAAATGCTCGGCTCGGCTCGACTCGTTTACACCCTATGCTTAGCAATTGATTAGAAGGGTCTCAATATGGACCAATATTTAAAGAACCGAACCAGAGGTCGAACCGATGAGATCTTTGGATCATGGTTCAACCAGTTCAACGATTAGTTGAATAAGATGACTATATATATATGTGTGTGTGTGTAAAAGTATATGTATATATACATAAAAAAATCTTATAAATGAATTGTCTTTCTATAATATTAATTATTTATTGTGTTTTGTTTTACCCTCTTAATACACTAGTGGAAAATATACATTAGACGGTAAATGTTTACGTCAGTTAACCAAAAGCTAGACGTTAAAAAGGAGGCGGTGGCAGTTTTGTAAATATCAGAGTTCATTAATTCAATTTTAACGTCAGTTGTTTTAATGACTGACGTTAAAAGTGAAGTGACTCACTTTTAACGCCAGTTTAATAAAAAACTGACGTTAACATCGAAGATTTTAACGTCAGTTCTATAAAGAACTGACGTTAAAAGTAAGTCACTTCACTTTTAACGTCAGTCCTTACATCAACAGACGTTAAAGGTTATTTTAATAATTTTTTTATCTAGTATATGATCCCTTCCGCATTGCCTTCCTCAAAGTTTCAGTTTCACATGAATTGCTTTGATGTTTTGTGTTTCTGTTTTGAAAACTATAAGTTGAATCAATAACCCAAACCGGATCTCATTTATGAAGTGTAATACAGACTGATATAGAAGATTGAAAGGGTTTAAAATCCTATAAAAAGTTACATTGAAGGGGTTTAAAATCCTATAAAAAGTTACATTGAAAGGGTTTAAAATCCTAAACATTAAAGCTACATCCCATCAGAGAGTTTTATGAAATATGCCAAAGGGAAATCTATACTCCGAAGACATCAGAAAACTGGGGGGCATGAGAGAGCTCAAGAGAGAGGCAAAAACAGGTGCACTAGATCTGTTTCAAGCAAAGGTAGTGGTTCCAGAGACTTCCAAGACGGTCACTTGCTGCCAAAGCCGAGGTTTTGGAACTGTGACCCCGAGCACCTGATTAGCCCTCCAAAGAATGATTCTCCGGAAGGTGATAAGGTGAGCAACTCACATAATGTAATTTACTCAGACTTATCACCCATGTAATGTAATTTACACAAACTCAGAAGTTGTTTGACCATTAAGACAAAGACCTTTGAGTCTAGGAATAGGAAGAAAGAGTGATGAAGTTAATCTCACTACAGAGCCATATTGTGAAGCGTAAAATTAAAATGAAGGAAGGAAGCTATTTATAGGAGCAGGCGATGAAGTTACTAAGCTATTCTGATTTTCTAGAAAACTTACCTATAAACTAAATGCTCATTAAGAGGATAGATTTACAAGGTGCATGTGTAAGTAGCACAGTACAGTCAAAGGACTGAATGTTTTTGCAGATATCTATACACTTTTAATGTCGCTTTTTAAAAAAGCTGACGTTAAAAGTGTTTTTCAAATAAAAATATTAATTGTTAACGCTGCTTTTTATACAACCGACGTTAAAAGTTTGATTTTTTACTTGATTAAATAAATAGCTGACGTAAATAATCCTATGTATTATAAACGTGCAGAATGAATATTGGAAATAATGTAATTATTATACGGGAACTTGGCAGTCATAAATTAAGTTGACGTTAAAAATGATGTGGTGTGTAAACTATTTGCGTCGATTTCTATAAATAATCGACGTAAATAATTATGAAACTCATTTCATTGGTTGTCATGTCCCCGTTGTCCCTCTTAACGCAGATCACTCCATATAGTATCTGCAGCTTTATTTCTAAACCTTTTTTATACAAGTTTATTTTTAATTTTTATTAATTAGCTTGAATTAGTAAACAAATTATTGTGCAAATTAAAATAAATAAACACTTAACATAAAACAAGTTATATGTATAATCAAATCGTATGACATTGAAGCGATTCATAAGTTAAAATTACATGATTAAAAGATAAAAAATTTCTGCAATATAGCCCTAAAATATAAAAAAGTTTCTGCATCAACATCATTTTCTTCTCAGTCCTGTCATCAGAAACTCCAATGGATGCATCACCTCCCTCACTTGAATTCCATGATGCAAAGTAAATCCTCAGTCACTAGCAGCGAAAGCAAAGTGAAACTGATCTTTGCATCTTTCTTCTTCAGTGGAGTTCCTTGATGCATCATCTTGAATCCACAATCACTTGCTTCCAAAGCAAAGTGAAAGGGATGACGGGGATGAAATAAAGTGAGAGAATCACATTACGTGATTCACCCAACCTTAATATCCATGTAATGTGATTTACCCAAACTCAGAAGTTGTTTGACCATTAAGACAAAGACCTTTGAGTCTAGGAATATGAAGAAAGAGTGATGAAGTTAATCTCCACGGCAGAGCCATATTGTGAAGCAAAAAATTAATTAAAAGGATGGAAGGAAGCTATTTATATGAGCAGTGGATGAAGTTACTAAGTTATTCTGATTTTCTTGAAAACTTATCTATAAACTTAATGCTCATTAAGAGGATTAGGTACAAAGGTGAATGGGTAAGTAGCACAGTAGTCAAGGGAATGAATGTTTTTGCAGAAACTAATAAACCTTTAACGTCCGTTGTGTAATACAACTGACGTAAGAAGTTGTGAGTGTTTTTAACGTCAGTTTCTTAATACAACTTACGTTAAATATATGACCTTTAACGTCAGTTTTTACTAACAACCGACGTAATAAGTGTGAGAGTTTTTAACGTCCGTTTATTAAGACAACTGACGTTAAATATATGATCTTCAATGTCAGGTTTTACCAAAAACTGAGAGTTTTTCTCTTTTCATCACGCTCAACGCTCACTCTCGCTCTCACTCTGCCCTAATCGCGAGCTCATCTCCACCGCAACCACCGCGAGGGCTTCTTCGCCACCACCGTGAGGTACACTCTTAACCCCTAACTCTGTCTTTCCCGCTCATTCTTTGCAATAACTTGACATCTCTCTTTCCCCTTCCCGTGCACTAACTCTCCTTGTCCCTCTGCTCTCAGTAACCACATCGAACGTTGGCCACCACTCGAGCTTCCCCCCCACCACCATGCGAGCACCTATTTCTGGTGAGTCTTTAATTAGGGCACATTTTTTTATTTTTGGTTTTGAGTGCATGCATGTTGCTCTGCTGGTTTGAAACTGTAGTCTCAGTAGTTGAAACTTGAAACTGTGAGTTTGAGTTGTTTGGAATGTCTCTATTTTTGGTTTTGAGTGTATGTTGAAACTGTAGTCTCAGTAGTTGTAACTTTAAACCGTGAGTTTGAGTTGTTTGGAATGTCTCTATTTTTGGTTTTGAGTGCATGTTGCTCTGCTAGTTGATCTGTCACGGCCGTGATGCTCATCACGGCTAGGCCGTGATCAGTTCTGCCTATGAGGGTTTGGTTCAGTTGGCACGTTACGACCGTGATGGACATCACGGCCAGGCCGTGACCAGTGCTTGGCAATCTTCAAAAACTATAGTTTTCAATCTCCCGTATTGTCCTTATATTGGATATATAGATGTTTTGTATATCTATAGGACCTATCTAGTTATTTTTATTTATACTTCTGTATTTATTTTGAGTTATAACCTATGTTAATACATATATATTGTTTCTGAACAGGCATACATATGGATCAGTCGGATAGCCCACATGCACGGGAGGACACTGTGGGGGTTTCGCAGGACCCGATCACGCCTACGCCTGATTCTAGTGTAAGTTTACATGTTATATACTATCTTTAGTCCTTCTTGTTAATGTAAGTTTATAATGTTACAACCCTCTCTTTGATCATTTTTTTTGTCCATACAGACATCACAGGCTCATAGGAAACGGGGTAGAGGAGCCACCTCGTTGAAGAAACTAGAGAAGGACAGGCAGAGCGGACAGAAGCTTGAGGTGTCCTTCGATGCTAATCTAAATTCCCAGGGACCCCGTGCTAAGGAATTTAATAAGTGGGTGTTTCTACAAGCGAAGCAGCACGTAAGCATCAACTACAACCACTGGAAAGACGTTCCACAGAACGTTAAGGATCAGATTTGGGAGGCTATCACGGTATTTTACCTTTACATTCGTTTGATATACATTATTAGATAATTATCCGAGTTATAATCCATCCAGTTGTTATATATGTATCTAATGTGTAGGTAGCTTGGACTGTGCCAAATGACGAGGATCATCGTCATAAATGTATGAAAATGGCATCAAAGCATTGGAATGGGTTCAAGCATGATCTTACCAGGTACTATGTATCTGGGAAGAAGCGGCTTGATAAAATGTTCTCGGATTATCCCTGGATTGATCTGGATACTTGGGATATGTTTGCCAGGAGTCGGGTTCTCGGTGTTTCTGGGAACGTGACCATCAAACAATATTATGGCAAGTCTGCTTCACGAAAGCAGGTGGTCAATGAAGCATCAATTTTGGCTGACATTACTCAGCACCTCATGTCCAACCCAGATATTACAACACATCTGATGCAAGGCTTAATAGCCAACCCAGAATTCAAGCAGGCGCTTGCCAGAGAGCTTTCCTCCGTCGGTACATCCCAGGACACCGCAAGGCTTGCCAACGCTTCACATGTGAGCACAAAAGAGAGTTTTAGTATGGCACATGTGGAGGACGATGAGTTGGCAGCTAGGGAGCGGGAGTTGGAAGTCCAGCGCCATGAGCATGAGTTGGAAATGAAAAGGCGTGAGCTTGAGTTGGACTCCAAACGACGTGAGCTCGAAATGTTAGCAAAGGTATTTATTCATTATTAATGTCCAAATTAGTCAAATAATTACTTGTGTTTTTTTTAATTATCAAAAACTTATATATTTTATTTTTCCTAAACTAAAGGCCAAGTCGACGTCGGTGTCGGTGTCGCTGTCACCTATCACTCGTTTGTTCTCACTTGGTGAGGATTATGCGTTTGAGATTTTTGAATGTCCATTGGATCACGATGGATGGGTGGCACGCCCAGATCAACAGAGGATATTTTCCTTCGTTGGTGACGATCTCGGGAACGCCTCGAAATAACGTCCGGATGAACAAGAATGTCATCGATCTACGGTGCACGTAAGTTAATTTTAATTTTATAACTTATTTATTTTTGGTATTTTTCGATTTAATAATTTATTTTAATTTCAATATATATATATTATGTAATTAACATCCACACCTTTTCATATCTTAGGTATCTCCATCGTCTTCAGCTTGATAAGGGAGTTGCATCAGTTTACGGTTTCATAGATCCGTCAATCCTTCTGCCCGAGTTCTTTGCTGGCGATGCATTGAGTAAATACTTAGGGAACTTATTGGGGGACAATCCGAAAGAATTATATCTGGCTCTCTACTGTATGGAACGCCATTGGCAGTTGTTCGTACTTCACCCGTCTAGGCATACTGTCATATTCTTCTGCTCTCTCCACCAAGATCCGCCACCGAAGGTGGGGGAAGCTGTAAATATGTAAGTAACTGTTGACGAATCTGGGCAAGTATACCCAGTCGTGCAAGTAATACGGTGGTAAGACCGGTTATCGTATCCACGGGGATTGGATGTCAAGTACCAATTCACAAACTCAGCAACTATCTAGACTAAACTATTGATCAAGAGAAATGAAAACAAACAAAAGAAAAGAAATAAAATCTTTTTGTCTTTTGGGGACTTTTGACAAACACTTGGCGTGCAGAAAGGATATGTTGGGACTAGACTTCACTAAACCTCTAACTCATGCACTATCAGGACTAGATACCTCCCATTCATGCTTCAGATATTAAAATCAATCCACTAAATTACTCAAACCCCGATTCCTCGGATGGCAAGAGCCTAAATCCACTAATAGACCCTAATTCCTTAGGTGGCCTAGATTAATGAATTTGCATTAAGATTAGGGATTACGCGATTACTAATAAACCTAGTTCCATTCCTAGATACAAGGCTTACTAGGTGATTAAGTTCAGTTCCGGTTATGATACGAACGTTCCCATTGCATACCAAAACACAAATCAAGTCATGGGGGTGCTAGCCACAACAAGCATTAAGCACAGAAAAATAACCACTAATATGAAGACATGAACATAGAATAATCCGTCAAGATAAATACATAAACATAGGTTTGATTACATCTAATCCCAACACAGGGATTTAACTACTCATAAAACAAAGAAAACCAAACCAGAGAAATAGGAAGGAAGAGGAGAGAAGAGGCCCCATGTGAGCTTTCCTTCTTCTTCAAAGCAACCCCTCTTGGCTCCCTTCTAGGGTTGAAACCCTAGCCCAGCTGCAGCCTCCAAATGGCTTCAAATGGACCCAAAAAAAAAACTCCTTTCATCTGTCTGCTGCGTTCTTATTTATAGGTTTGTTGCGCATCACGGCCAGGCCGTGACGCGTTCTGGAGTGGGCACGCTTTTAGGTTTTTGACTCTCGCGAGGCGAGAGAATTGTTCGCGACGCGAACCCTTAAATTTCTGGTTAGTCACGGCCGTGATGTCTATTACGGGCAGGCCGTGACAGCCTCTGACTTTTGCCTTCTGCTCTGCTTGATCACGGCCGTGATGGTCATCACGGCCAGGACGTGATGGGCTCTGTTTGGCTCATATTCTTCACTTTTCAAGCTCTATTTCATCCAAGCTCCACCATGGCTGATTTTGATCATTTTTACATTGAATTCCTGCAAAACAACACCAAGACACCGCTTCACCCGTTCCAAGGGAAAATCTAATAAAAACCAAATAAAGAATGCCTAATCTATATGCAAAATGCATGCAAAAGAGTACAGAAAACATCATGTAAAATCACACTATCAAATCACCCCAAGCTTATTCAATTGCTTGTCCTCAAGCAATCACTAAGGCCAGAAGAATAAACAGAACATTGATAGTGAACCAAGAACCCGAGCATATAATCCAAGCAATAGGCAATTCAAACAATTCAGTAAGAGACAATCAATTCAAGTCCAATTAGAGGCTTAGGTTCCTTAGAATCATGTTCTCACTGATTTGGGCACTCTTTCTCACCTGAAGCTCACCCCAAGCTTGTTCATTTGCTTGGCTCTCTTCCTCACCACTCAAGTGTTTAGGGGATAAGACATTTCACTCAATTTTCCTCAAGGAATGAATCCTACCATAGGCTTGACTATCAACCAAATCTCTACTTTATTAATGAAAACAATTAAGAATCAGGAGGTCTTTTTCTTGGTTGTAACGTGGCCATGGGATTAATCGTTAGGTGGGGATAACAAGAAAAGGACATTTCAAAAGGCTACACAAAATCAAACATTTCAACACATGACACCTTCTAAAATACCTTCTTGGGTTTTCAATTCATTTTTCCACCTTTCTTTTCTTTCTTTCTCTTTTTATTTCTCTTTTCTTTTTTTTTCTTTTTTTTTTCTTTTTTTTTTCATCCCCTTCTCTATTTATTTTTATTATTTTTTTCTTTTCTTTTTCTTTGGAGAAGGGGAGATTTTTTCAACTCAAGAGAATTATTTTTCTTTGATTCTTTCATCCCAAACTTTTTCGACTACCTTTTTCACCCTTTTTGTAATACTTTAGAAGGTCCCTTATCAAACATATTTATCAAAACATTCCAGGGTACCAAGAAAAGCATTTTTATTCTTTCAGGCTCAAAATTGGGCAACTAAGGGGTAGCATTTCATCATTCAAAGCTCAGAAGGCCAGAAAAATACCTAGTGCCTCCATCATTTTCAAAAATGTTTTCAAAAATTTTTAAGCTTTAAAATGGTTTTAAGTCAAGTTCTAGAGAATAACAAACCAAGAGGAATAACACTCTACACAAAGAATGGGGTAAAATTTTAGTGAGTACCCCTTTATGGCTCAAAATCTCACATTTTAGTTTAGAATCAATGAAAAACAAAAATCTTCAGAACCATATGCTAATTATCAACTATCCAAGGTTATCTCAAACATTTTCATTTGCAGCCATATCACAAGAATAACAAATTGGGTTCAACAATTCACTATCTCAAATTATGGGGCACTTAGTTCTCACAATTGGATGCAAAATTCAGGCAAGGGCAATCTAATTGTGTGATCATGCAAACTATCATGCAAAACTATATGAATGCAACATGCAAAATGCAAATGAAAAATACCCCTACCACAAGCTTAAGAATTTACATTGTCCCCAATGTAAACAATCAAGATGGAGAGAGGAGAAAAAATTATAAAATAAAACAAAAAATTGGAACGGCTCACCGAGGCGGTAGCGGGTGTTGGCTTTCATTTCAGTCAGAAACTGCTTGAAAGTTGGGTTGTTTTTCTTGTCTTCTTGCTCTTCCCTCCTTCCTTCTTACCCTGGAATCACTTGGCAATTTTTTTAGTAAAAGAAAACTCTTGATATTCTCAAATTATTCAAGAGTTTAAAATCAAAAATCAAATCTAACTAAACAAAAGGAAAAAGGAATAGAAAAATTGGGTTGCCTCCCAATGAGCGCTTCTTTAATGTCACTAGCTTGACTTATTAAAAAGCATCCACCTGGATCCTCCTCCCGGATCAAATGGAAATTGGGGTGGTGATTGCAACAGTAATATAACTTTATTCTCAATTCCACCCAGCCATTGGGTGAAATATCCATTGACCTTTGCAATTATAAATTCACTTCCTCTCGGGTCAAGTGGAATTTTCAAGAGGAAGTGTGACATACAAGTGGAAGGGGCTAACTTACCATTATCCACACATGCATGCAAGCCAACATATTTATTTAATGCAGTAAATTCAACAAGCATGGTGGAGGGAGTGCTTTCCAAATTCACCACCTTCTCACTTGTTTCTCTCCAAGGATGTGTGGAAGGTAATTCCTCTTGTTGTTGTTCACTTACCACCACTACTTCATCTTCAATTTGATCCATTCCCATAACCAGATTTTCCTCAAATTCTGCTTCATGTGACTCTATGGGAATCATACATGGTGGTGGAGGTGGCAAATAAGAACAAAAGGTTTCCCAATCCTCCTCGGAGAAGTTATATGTAAGCCTTCCCGTCGTATAATCAACTTGTGCGGGAGTAACATGATCCATCAAATCCATGACATCTCTCAAACACCAGTTGTCCTCCAAAGCGTGACGTGAGGCTTCCTCATCAGGTGGATAATAAAAATTTTCCATGAATTTCGTCCACCTGGCACTACCAAAGCTCAAAACAAAAAGATCAAATATATACAGAAAATAAAGGAAATAAAAATGTCTAAATTAGTTGCCTCCTTTGTTACTAATGATATTGGCAAAACCAATCCCCGGCAACGGTGCCAAAAACTTGTTGACGAATCTGGGCAAGTATACCCAGTCGTGCAAGTAATACGGTGGTAAGACCGGTTATCGTATCCACGGGGATTGGATGTCAAGTACCAATTCACAAACTCAGCAACTATCTAGACTAAACTATTGATCAAGAGAAATGAAAACAAACAAAAGAAAAGAAATAAAATCTTTTTGTCTTTTGGGGACTTTTGACAAACACTTGGCGTGCAGAAAGGATATGTTGGGACTAGACTTCACCAAACCTCTAACTCATGCACTATCAGGACTAGATACCTCCCATTCATGCTTCATATATTAAAATCAATCCACTAAATTACTCAAACCCCGATTCCTCGGATGGCAAGAGCCTAAATCCACTAATAGACCCTAATTCCTTAGGTGGCCTAGATTAATGAATTTGCATTAAGATTAGGGATTACGCGATTACTAATAAACCTAGTTCCATTCCTAGATACAAGGCTTACTAGGTGATTATGTTCAGTTCCGGTTATGATACGAACGTTCCCATTGCATTCAGTTCCGGTTATGATACGAACGTTCCCATTGCATACCAAAACACAAATCAAGTCATGGGGGTTCTAGCCACAACAAGCATTAAGCACAGAAAAATAACCACTAATATGAAGACATGAACATAGAATAATCCGTCAATATAAATACATAAACATAGGTTTGATTACATCTAATCCCAACACAGGGATTTAACTACTCATAAAACAAAGAAAACCAAACCAGAGAAATAGGAAGGAAGAGGAGAGAAGAGGCCCCATATGAGCTTTCCTTCTTCTTCAAAGCAACCCCTCTTGGCTCCCTTCTAGGGTTGAAACCCTAGCCCAGCTGCAGCCTCCAAATGGCTTCAAATGGACCCCAAAAAAAAAACTCCTTTCATCTGTCTGCTGCGTTCTTATTTATAGGTCTGTTGCGCGTCACGGCCGTGATGGCCATCACGGCCAGGCCGTGACGCGTTCTGGAGTGGGCACGCTTTTAGGTTTTTGACTCTCGCGAGGCGAGAGAATTGTTCGCGACGCGAACCCTTAAATTTCTGGTTAGTCACGGCCGTGATGTCTATTACGGGCAGGCCGTGACAGCCTCTGACTTTTGCCTTCTGCTCTGCTTGATCACGGCCGTGATGGTCATCACGGCCAGGACGTGATGGGCTCTGTTTGGCTCATATTCTTCACTTTTCAAGCTCTATTTCATCCAAGCTCCACCATGGCTGATTTTGATCATTTTTACATTGAATTCCTGCAAAACAACACCAAGACACCGCTTCACCCGTTCCAAGGGAAAATCTAATAAAAACCAAATAAAGAATGCCTAATCTATATGCAAAATGTATGCAAAAGAGTACAGAAAACATCATGTAAAATCACACTATCAGTAACTAATCTTAAATTTAATTTAAGTTTTAATATCAGTTGTTTTTAGTTTATTACACACATGATATATGATTTTGTTAATTGATCGACATGATTATTTGTTTATGATAGCGCGCTGAAGGCGAGTAGCATAAGTTGCGCCAAAAGGAGAAGTAGGACTTCTAAGGCTAAAGCAAATCCTGTATGGAACATCCTCAAGGTTTGGTAGTTTATTTATCAAATAATTAATATTATAATTACTAATTTATGTGTATATTCAACTGACGTTGAAATTAATTTTGTTGGTAGTCTCGATTTCAAACTGACAGTTGGTCGTGCGGCTATTATGTGATGCTTCATATGCTGAACATAGTCTCCGCATCTATTACGGATGGATGGAAGAAGGTAATATTTAAACAACTTGTTAAATTATATATTATAGTTTTGAAGATGACTTGCATTGATGTTATTGTTATTATTTGAATGTGTCTAGGCATTTATCGACCAATCGCCTATTGAAGAAGATGAGTTAAGAGACATGAGGATGCGCTTCGCTGAATTCTTCTTCAAGTATGCGGCTGAAAAAGGAATTGACAACATACCTCCGCACTACTTAGATAAATAGTTTTTTTGTTAGACTTTAGAAACTAATTAATAACATGTATATATATATATATCCTTAGATAGTTTTGTTTTTTAGACATTGGAACTAAAATTTATTTATATATATACATGGGTTTTGGTTTTAAGTCCCCCCATTGTTCAATTTTCCTTTGCAATTCTGTAATGTGTGTGATATTCTGTGTTACTGGGACTGAATGCAGGGATAGCTGAGGGGAGTGATATTTTAAAACTGAATTTTAAAAAAAAACCTATTAACGTCAGTTGTATCAAACAACTGACGTTAATAGTATTTTATAAAATATACAGTACACTATTAACGTCAGTTGTTTATTACAACTGACGTTAAAATTAAACCTTTAACGTCAGTTCTTTATAACAACTGACGTTAGTTTTAACAAAATCAACGTCCGTTGTATTAAAGAACTGACGTTAATAGTTTTAGTTTAACATTAGTTGTTTAAAAAACCGACGTTAATTTTTACAAAATTAACGTCGGTTTTGTTAAGGAACCGACGTTAATAGTTTTATATTTAACGTCAGTTCTCAACTGACGTTAAAATATTAACTATTAACGCTACCGATTTACGCTACGATCGATTCTGACGTAAAAAATCAATTTTAACTGACGTAAAAAGCACTTATTGCACTAGTGATACAAAAACAAATATGTAGAGGGAGTAAAAAAATAGTGAAAGTCATTGCCTAAGAAATTAACATAATTATTTGGTGGGTATCCAATTCTACTATTTATATTCGTGAGTTTGATTTTTTAATACTTCTTTTTTTAAAGCAAAATGGTATGCAAAAGCATCACAATAGAGCAAGACATCCCAACTATGTTGGCACCGCAAGCTTTACCTATCATTTACAGCACACCATAATTTTATTGATAAAAATAAAAAATAAACAATACAAGGACTTGGGGGGGGGGGGGGGGGGGGTGGGGGAACCCAAGAGAAACATTATTTAAATCTCTAAAATTGGATAGTTGAAACCTATTACGGGAAAAGTCTATCCTAAAATAATCAAGGATTAGATCCCACCAAGAATAACATTTGGAAATTACAACAAAAGAAGCTAATTTATCCGCACATTTGTTCCCCTGTCTTAAAATATGAGACACCTTGAATTCCATTTTTGATGCAAGAAGAAGGTAATTTCTCCACTTATTTAAAAGTCTCCAAGGGACAATCTTAGGAGAGGAAAAAGCTTGTACCACTAAAGAAGAATCACATTCCAACCATAGCCTATGCCAACCTCTTTTATAGGCCATTTCAATAGCAAATATAGCTGTAGCAAGTTCATCATGAAATGAATCATAAATACCATAGTAATATGCAAAACAACCAAGAACAACACCACTTTTATCCCTAAAAACTCCACCACCTCTATATGGTCCTGGAGATCCCTTGGCAGCACCATCCGAGTTTGCTTTTATCCAACCACAATCAGGAGGAATCCAAACCACTTGAATTACTAAAGGAGCTTTTCCCAGATGACTAGCAACATTGAAGAACTTAAGGATAGATAAATCATTAATCGATGGACCTGAACAATCCTAGGAGAAGTTGCTAGTTAGAGAAGTGGAAGCTTTAATCATACCAATTGCAGAATTGAATGTAACTTGTTTATTACCTTAGTTTGTTTCTACAAAATCAAATGGTATAGATAATGTTTACAATAGCAGTAGAAATTAGATCCTTAGTTTGCAAGCTTCAGCTTCTATTACACAAAGGGAGGATGCCATTCATGGAGGATGAAGCCACTGGAATATTTAACACAGTACTTAGCCAATCCCAAAGTTTTTTTAGCAAACTTACAATTGAAGAAAAGGTGATCAGAGGACTCAATAGCTTTATAGCAAAGACTACAACTCGAGACTAAAATACAACCTCTCACCCACAAATTATCATATATAGGCAATCTGTTATAGATCAATCTTCAAGCTACAAAAGACTTAGAAGAAGGGATTGTAAGACAACCCTGTGTCCCATTAAAAGAAAAACCCGAATTTATTAAAACCTAATCGTGATATTAGCGTTAAACAGTTATATGTAAACAACGGAAGAAATTAAAACTTTAATATAAAACAACCATCACACAAACACACACACACACACACACACACACACACACAACGTCCAGTACTGTTAGGGAATCCCATCAGTATGATCCCATATATGTACAAACCAGAAGGTATAACAAAAATACATCAACATACTGAAACAAAAAATACCTCACCGACTCTCTACACCCCAGTCCCCTCACAAAAGTACATCAAAAACCTCACACACACCTATACACGCCTAAGTGGATAGAATTGACCTGTAACAAACCACTACGTTCGCTGTCACCCCTGAGCCAGGACGGTCCCACTACTCCTCTGCTACCTCTAGAAGTACTCCTCTCATAAGACCTCTGGAACAGTCTTCGATAAATTCTACTGTCTCTGGATGACAACCTGGGGACTCAGATCCTGCTGCCCTCACATCTGGAAAGTCAGGTACCTCTGGGGTAAGAATATGATCAATATCTGGTACAACCTAGTCCTCCTCGTGGGCTGGTGCAATCATAGGTTGTAACATCCGTTATTTTATGTATTTTTTTACGTAATAGGATTATGTTTAGGACTTGGATTATATAGTTGAGATGTGGTTTGAGTCATAGAGACTTTTGCATGTTAAGTACGCAGCTTTTTCGGGTGAGTTTGAACATAAAGACCAATTAGGGTTTCCCAGGTTATCGTCTTTGAGACGTCTGAATGTGAAATAAGAAATTTGGAGTTAGAGTTGAGATTAGGCCTTTTTGATGGTTTGAGGTTGTTTATTAGGTCCTAATGAGCCTATATCTCAAATTTGAGCTCAATCGGACGTCGAACGGACCCAAAACGCAAAGAGTTGACTTCTCGTCAAAAGTCAACGCTCAAGTATGAGTGTACCCACGCTCAAGCGCCCAAGTCAACCAGACAGGGCCATGCGTTGACCTGCAACATGTCAACAGGGTTGACGTGGCATCTTCTGATTGGCTGCATGGCCCGGTGGTCCACCCACTCTCCAACGCTCAAGCGTGGGGAGGCCAACGCTCAAGCGTTGGAGCGCCAGGTTGCCATCGCTTGAGCGTTGGGACGCTAATTCAAAAAAATAAAAGCCTAAGTGACTTAAGTTACTTAGGCATTTGAAAACAGAAAGAGAAGAGGACAGAAACGAGAGAGAGGTCCAGAGAGTAGAATAGAGAGGGTTTCTAGAGAGAGAGGGAGAGAAAACAAGAGAGAGAAATAGTTCTAGCAAGAGTTTGGGAGTTTCGATCATCCCATCACGAATCGGAGCACATCATTGCGTTCGTACAGACGATATCTACGTCGTTCTCTTCTTCATTTCATTAAAAACTGAAGATAAATCATCATCTCTTTGTGTCGAAACTCGTTTCGTTACGTTTATCGATGTATCTTTAGTTTCGTTTGTAGGAATTCGATTCCGTCTTCGATTTTGAACTCTTGTTAACGTGTGCTTCGCAATGTGATGCTTAGGTGAATTTTTGAAAGCTCAGAGGGACTAGCATTGTGCAGGGCAGAATCTCGTGGAGGAAACGCTCGTTTTGTCTCGTTTCGTTTAGTGCGTGACTTCCCAGGTGGGGGAAAAATCATTTAAAGTCGGAAACGGTACGGTTGCATTTAATTCGATAATGGCATGGGGCGACCTAAACTCTACATGAGTACGAGTAACAGACAATGTCCATATCACATTGGGGACTACCTAGTGGTACCAATGATGATATTGAAATTGTGTGTTTATCATCGTTACGATAAAAATATATTATTTATTATTTCATGATTGTCTACTCGGACTGTTTGACTGGTTGAATTGATATTGGTAATTGGTGGGTGATGATGTTATGAGTGTTGTGATTATTTTTGTTATGAACATGTTATATCATTATATTATTATTTTTATGATAATTGGTAATGATTATGATTTGGATATGATGACATGATAACATGATGATATAATGGTGTGATGTGATGAGTGTTATGTTTATGCTTAAAGGTTGAGTAAGTGATAAGTTATGTTGAGACATGATGATGTATTGGGGAATTCATACTATATGTGTTAGTAGTGCCTAGCCGAGATGATTACTGTGACATGATGATGAGACTGATGAGATGAGATTATTATTGAAGTTATCTATGAGATTATGATGAGTGGTTAGGGTACTAGGGGGTGACCTGAAACATGGTCTGGTTGACCTAAAACATGGTCTGGTTGACCTGAAACATGGTCTTTGGGGTCTATTCCTCGGAGGGAGAATTCCCGGGGTTTAGGCTAACGGCGGACCGTACCAGACATTATTTCATTTTATTTGCAGCTATAGTTCATGCGTTGCATGAGCACCCTGGCCGTGGTTCAGAGGCGTGCACCAGATTGTGCAACTACAGTGCCATTACTTTGCATAGGCATCCTCCATCCGCGGACGAGGGTGTGCACCGGGGCTTCTGGTGACGTGTCGATTGTGGATATCCGGATATGGCCGATACCTGATGAGACGATTCATACAGCATTTGCATTGCTTCATGATCGAGGGTAGAGGAAAAATCATAGATGTGGATTGAGGATTGTTGTGTTATATATATATATATATATATTCTTGGAGACATATGTTTTAGTGTGCTGTTATAGAATTAAATGTTGCTAAACCCTTTCCACGTTTGACGTTATATTGTTTCTTATCCCCTTTTCTTTTGCTGTGTGTTTTGTTGCATGTATATCTTGTATCTCAGACCCAAGCAGTACAGATGGCGTATTGGGATCATCCCTGGATGACCCAGGATCCGGAGTTTCACCTCTCGGGGACCTTCGAGATTGAGTGTGTAGACCCGAACGGGTGGCCAGTGGACCCGGTCACTCGTTTTGCTGTTTATACGGGTCCGATGTCCATCACTTCCGGTTTTGGGCAGGGAGCACCCATTGGTTCTTGTTGGAACCAAAGTGATTTGGATTAATAACCTCTGAGTTTTGATGCTAACAAAAAGGATTAAATTTGCATGGCAAAGTTTTAATTGAGATCTAACATGCTTTATCTAGTCTTGCAGGAATGTTAAAAATATATAAGTTATGGAAATCTTGAATAAGTATCCTTATATCTGCTTGGACTTAGAATGTGAATCCGCATCCATTCATGTAGACGAGCTGCTCAAAACGTATGGTATATTGATTTATTTAGTTTCTATGAGTAGACGAGCTTAAACGCCACGTCATAGACGGAGATAAAAAATAACTCACTGAATTTTAGCAAGTCCAAAGACTTGATGGTAGACGAGAGGGTATGCCGTGTCAGCAGACGAGCGAAAAGAAAACTGCAAGCCCATAGACTTGGTTTTACCCATGAGCGTGTAGACACAGATTTTAAGTAGATGGGCTCTTTCTTTATAAGTTCTCATATGCTTAGTCTAGATAAGTAAATGCTACCCCGATCACAAAGAAATATTTATTTCAAATGATTGATATTTATTTCAAATGAATGTTGGTCCTTCCTATTTGTTTTATCTATTTTAATGCTTCGTTTCTTTGTCAGAGAAAAATATAGTACCATCGAGGAAATGTAAAAAGCAACATAGTACAATGAGGAAATGCAAAACTCTCTGTACCCTGTCACCTTTACTGCTGAAATAGCTGGAATTTTCACAAAGGAGGAAAGAAAGTTTTCAAGCTGCAATTGCTTAGAGCTGTGACCCTCCATTTCGTGCAAAAGTGATAACCAAGAGTACATTTCACAATGGCCATGATCAAGCTATTAGTGACAACGGATATTATGCATTTAATGCTATCTCTAAACAGTAATATTCAAAACAAACGTTGAAGTTTTTCAAGTGAAGAAGAAGGTCACTATAAATAGAAGACCTCAACCACTGAAGAATATCTTTTGCTAGCCAAACTTTTGCGAGCTGAACTTTTGCCAATCTACAATCACTCATTCTTTCATTCTTTCAAGAGAAAAAGTCTGTATTCTTTAGTTTGAATATCGTTGTAATCTTCAACCGATCTTAAACTTTCACATTCTCACACATAGTGAGTTAGAAGATCAAAAGCAAAAATCTCTTTGTTAGAGTTATAACCCGAAGAGGCTTGGTAAGAAATGGATACTTGTAGCTTGAAGAAGTGTTGAATACTTGTTGTAATCTATTTGGATAAATAGCGGATTAAAACCTTCAAGTCGAAGGGACTGGACGTAGCTCTTGGTTGGAAGAGAGTGAACCAGATTAAAGCACTTGCATGAATCTTCTAATCCCTTAACTCTTAAAGTTTTATTTATTTATACTGACTGTGGGGATTTGAACTTGATTTTGTTAATCTTTTAAAAGATCATTTTGTGTGTGCTTCTGTCTTTTATTCTTTGTGTGAGAAAATAAGTTTTGAAAAAGGTTGTTTTCGAAAATTATTAACAAACACAATTCAACCCCTTTCTTGTGTTTGCATGTATCAACTTCAGTTGGTATCAGAGCTCAGTCTCGAAAGGGTTGAGCATCTAACAAGTGCCGAGGGAGTACGATCCAACAACCATGGATGCAGAAGGACAAGCTATCAGCATACCTCCTTTCTTTAATGGAACTGATTATGACTACTGGATGAAGAGGATGATGACCTTCTTGGATGCACAGAACGTAGATATTTGGGAGCTGATTGAAACCGGCTACACAGAGCCAAGAAGTGAAGTTGGAGCTACTGTCCCTAGAGCCCAATGGACTCAAGAGCAGAAAAATCAACATCATCTCAATCTAAAAGCTAAGCACTATCTCATGTGTGCTATTACCAGTCCTGAGCATGATAAGGTTCACAGCTGCAACACTGCCAAAGAAATCTGGGATACTCTTGCCCTAGCTCATGAGGGTTCATTTCAAGTAAAGGAATCAAAGATAAGCATGCTAGTTCACCAGTATGAACTATTTAAAATGGCTAATCATGAAACAATATGTCAGATGTTTGGAAGAGTTCAAACTATCACCAACAGTCTCAGATCTCTTGGAAAAAATTATGAAAATAGAGACCATATTAGAAAAATTATGAGAAGTCTATCCAAACAATGGAGACCCAAAGTTACTTCTATTCAAGAAGCTAAGAACCTGAATACTCTTTCTCTAGAAGAGCTTCTTGGATCTCTCATGGTTCACGAACTTGAACTGAATGAAGAAGACAACTCCAGAAAAGGAAAGTCTATTGCCATAAAGGCAAAAAAAGTGAGTTCATCAAAATTTCTCAAAGCTGCTGAATCTTTTGATGATGTTGGAACTTCAGATAATGATGAAGGATAAGATGAAGATGAACTATCTTTCATCTTCAGAAAGATTCAACACATACGGAGAAAGAAAGGTGGCTTCGGGAGGAAGCAGTTCAACAAAAAGTTTTCCAAGGAGAAGTTAGACTCCAAGGAAAATGGTCCACCCTTGTGTTTTGAATGCAAGAAGCCTGGTCATTTCAAAGCTGATTGTCCTGATCTGAAGGACAAAAAGAAGTTCTTCAAAAAGAACAAGGGTTTGATAGCTACTTGGGAGGATCCGGATCTATCCTCATATGATGAAGAAGATGAAGCTGAAGAAGAGGCAAATATCTGTCTCATGGCTGACACATCATCAGAAAGTGAATATACTGATTCTGAGGTAATGGACTCTGACTCGTCCACTCTTCAAAATGCATTTGATGAATTGTTTCATGAGTCGTCCATACTGTCTCATGAGTATAAAATTCTCAAAAAGAAGTTTACAAAACTATCAAAAGAATATGATAAGGTTTGCATTGAAAAACAAAACCTTAAAGATGAAAATGACAAACTAAAATCAGAGAATGTCAGTCTAACTGAAAAACTCGAGTGTGAGCTGATAATCCAATGTCTTATCATGTTTTATCTGTTATTTTAGAGCGGATTTCATCAATTAAATTTTGTTGAATGCTTGATTTAGCCCAAATTAGACTTTGTTTTCCTATTTTAGTTATTTTGAGTCAATGTGTGCATTTAATTGATTTTAATTATAATTTAATTGAGTTTCTCAAGATTTTATTATTTTTATTCTTAGGAAAGGACAAAGAAGAAGGATTGAAATTAAATTGAAGATTGCCAAGTAAATTGCAAGGGCCCACATGATGGATTTGAATCCAAATCAAATTGGATTTGAATTATTATGATTAAAAGATAATTCGATTGGCACTGAGATAAAAGATTGGATCCAAATCAATTTGGATTTGGATAATAATTGCCTATCACAACAATAAAGGACTATCACAACAATAAAGGATATGATAAGATTTGGCAATTAATTTGGATATATTGATTTGGATATGAAGATTAAAATGCTCGGGACCAATTATGTTGGAGTTTGCATGAAGGCGGAGCTTGAAAAGCAAGAAAACTGAGCCAAACAGAGCCCATCACGGCCTAGCTGTGACACCCATCACGGCCATGATCGAGCAAAGCTGAAAAGAAGAGAACGAAAAAGTCAGAACCTGTCATTGCCAGGCCTTGATGACCATCACGGCCATGATGGCCATCAAGGCCAGGCCGTGATGGCCATCACGACCGTGACGCGCAATATCTGGAATTTTAAAACCTGATTTGATCTGCTTTTGTAATTACTTGGGATTCAAGTTACCCTACTCTAAAAATAGAGCAATTAGGCTCGAAAATAGGGGGACTGGGGCTGCTACCTTAGGCAAAAACTAGGATTTCTCTTCTTCTCCAATTTCTTCTTCTCTCTTAGGCTACGTTTGGATTGTGGAACATGATGGAATGAAAGGGAATGGAACGGAATGGTATGATGTTCCATTGTTTGGATTACATAAAAGCGGATGGAAAGGGATGGAACCCAATGGAACTCATTCCATCATGTTCCATCACTTACCTTCATTTTTCTTCCCTCCCAATTTGGGTGGAATGGGATGGAACAAAAGATCAAACCTTTATTAAATTATAAAATTACTACTATATATATCCTACATAGTCATAAATTCATAATTTTCTTCATTGCCTGAACCCATCTTCCTCAACACTACTGACGTTGCTCAAAAAATTCTTACTACCTTGTTATTGCCAAAGCTTTAAGCAGAAACTGTTGAAACAGGACACAAAGTGGTGGATGTTTTTCTTCAATTGCAATTCCAGAAATGTTATGTTTTCTCTCATAAAAATAATTTTAATTGATGGAGTGATGGAAGATGTATTTCGTATTTATCCACATAGTCGAAAAACTCTAAGTTGAACTCCTAAGCATAAAATAATTTTATAATAGGAAAAGAGAATATAAAATAACATGTTATTAATTTCCTCCAACTTTGTTTGGTAGGCTGAGCGCTAATCCCATCTAAGTAAAACTTCTCAGTTATGGAGGAAATTAGAAATCTGTGTTGAGGCAAGAAGTGGTGACAGAGTTGAAAACATATTTTTAGAATAAGGGTAATATAGTAATAAAAAATTATAACTCATTCCATTCCATTCACTTTATAAATAATGGATCCAAACAATGGAGTGGGATTTTTATTCCGTTCCGTTCCGTTCCATTATGTTGTATTCCGTTCCGTTCCATTATATTCCATCAATCCAAACGAAGCCTTAGGTTTTCTTTTATGCTTTTGTTAATCAAGCTTGCTATGACCATGGCAATGCTTGAGTAGTCTTTTTGTTTCTAGGGATTGGGGCTATGCCCAAGACTTTTTTTTATGTTATGAATTGATGTTTTCCATTTGTTAGTTCCAATTTGCTTTTGATTTAATTCCTATTGCATGAATTACTTGTGAATTTGGTGCACACTTATTTGCATGTCATAGATACTCTAAGGACGAACCTAGCGGTGAATTTAGGTAACGGATCTATAGGAATCAAACTTAGGACTTAAATCACGAGAGTTAGAAGCGGTCCTTCGAGGGTTCACGAATTGTCACAAAACTTAAAGGGTTCAATTTAAATTCAATTACCACGAGAGTAGGGGTTGGTTTAATTGGGCACGGTTCTTGTATCCCAAGAGGGAGCATTAACTTATTTAGGACAAATTCGTCTTCAAAGAAAATTTCAATAATTAACAAGAGGGGTAGTCAATTTCGTAGCATGAGCGGTCTTGTTGGTAACCCAATTCCTGGAAATCTCTTTTCATATTTAAAAACCCGAAAAATATTTTATTTCTTTTATTGTTTCTTTTATTTTTTTGACTGAGTATCGAACTCAGGGATTGGGAAACCAAGTGTCACTTCACAAATTAAGCAACTATTTAGACTGAGAAATAGGTGTGAATAGATTTCAAGAAAATAAAAGAAACAATAAAAGAAATAAAATATTTTTCGGGTTTTTAAATATGAAAAGTGATTTCCAGGAATTGGGTTACCAACAAGACTGCTCATGCTACGAAATTGACTACCCCTCTTGTTAATTATCGAAATTTGCTTTGAAGACGAATTTATCCTAAATAAGTTAATGCTCCTTCTCGGGTTACAAGAATCGTGCCCAATTAAACCAACCCCTACTCTTGTGGTAATTGAATTTAAATTGAACCCTTTAAGTTTTGTGACAATTCGTGAACCCTCGAAGGACTGCTTCTAACTCTCGTGATTTAAGTCATAAGTTTGATTCCTATAGATCCGTTACCTAAGTTCACCGCTAGGTTTGTCCTTAGAGTATCTATGACATGCAAATAGCACCAAATTCACAAGTAATTCATGCAATAGGAATTAAATCAAAAGCAAATTGGAACTAACAAATGGAAAACATCAATTCATAACATAAAAAAAGTCTTGGGCATAGCCCCAATCCCTAGAAACAAAAGGACTACTCAAGCATTACCATGGTCATAGTAAGCTTGATTAACAAAAGCATAAAAGAAAACCTAAGAGAGAAGAAGAAATTGGAGAAGAAGAGAAATCCTAGTTTTTGCCTAAGGTAGTAGCCCCAGTCCCCCTATTTTCGAGCCTAATTGCTCTATTTATAGAGTAGGGTAACTTGAATCCCAAGTACTTACAAAATCAGATCAAATCAGATTTTAAAATTCCAGATATTGCGCGTCACGGTCATGATGGCCATCACGGCCTGGCCGTGATGGTCATCACGGCCTGGCCATGACAGGTTCTGACTTTTTCGTTCTCTTCTTTTCAGCTTTGCTCGATCATGGCCGTGATGGGTGTCACAGCTAGGCCGTGATCGGCTCTGTTTGGCTCAGTTTTCTTGCTTATCAAGCTCCGCCTTCATGCAAACTCCAACGTAATTGTTCCTGAGCATTTTAATCTTCATATCCAAATCAATATCTCCAAATTAATTGCCAAATATTATTATATCCTTGATTGTTGTGTTAGGCAATTATTATCCAAATCCAAATTGTTTTGGATCCAATCTTTTATCTCAATGCCAATCGAATTATCTTTTAATCATAATAATTCAAATCCAAATTGATTTGGAATCAAATCAATCATGTGGGCCCTTTCAATTTACTTGGAAACCTTCAATTTAATTTCAATCCTTCTTCTTTGTCCTTTCCTAAAAATAAAAATAAGAAAATCTTGAGAAAATTAATTAAATTCTAATTAAAATCAATTAAATGCACACATTGACTCAAAATAACTAAAATAGGAAAACAAAGTCTAATTTGGTCTAAATCAAGCATTCAACAAAATTTAATTGATGAAATCCGCTCTAAAATAATAGATAAAACATGATAAGACATTGGATTATCAAAATACCCCAAACTTAAACTTTGTTTGTCCTCAAGCAAACTAAAACTCAAAAAGACTCAGAATTGGGTAACCTCAATGGACTCAATTAATTTCTCACAAATTTCATGCAATTTTATCAATTCAATTTTTCTTCAATGCTTCCCCATTTACATCAATGTAATCCCCACATTCATTTACTTTAAACAATTGAGAATTTAATCATTCATGCAATTATTAATCTAAGCAAAGGGTTCGAGTTACACACAAAAGGGAGATCACCAATTTCAAACATTTGCCTTCCTCACAAGGGCATTTAATAATTCACTCATTCTCTCAACTTGTCTAGGCTATCAACTTTCACTCAATTTCACGTTTCAAGAGCACTTTCCATGAATTTGATTTTCATCTCAAACAATGTTCCCACGAAAACATGCATGCATCATCAAAAGGTCTTTCATAGGTTGTAATGTGTCCTGGCTAAATGTAGGATATACAAAGGTGCTAGACTTTACATCCCTAGGAATTAAGAGAGCATGAAGCTTTGTACACTATTATTTTCACTCTAATTCCTTTTTCCATTTTTCTCTTCGACGCTTTGGGTGCTGATGAGTGTGATTTCACCTCATTTTTCATGTACATTTCTGCATGCATTTGCATATAGTTTAGGCATTTTTAGTTTGATTTTGTTTAGTTTTTCCTTTGGAACGGATAAGGTGGTGTTGTGGTGTTGTTTTGCAGGAATTCATGATTAAATGCCCTAGGTTTGGCCATGATGAAGCTTGGATGAATTAGAGCCTTAAAAGTGAAGAAAATGGGCTAAACAGAGCCCATCACGGCCTAGCCGTGATGCCCTTCACGGTCATGATCGGGTAAAACTGAAAAGGCAGAAAGGCTGAAAACAGAGTCTGTCACGGCCTAGCCGTGATGTACATCACGGCCGTGACCCAAAACCACCACAAGTCAGAGACCATCACGGCTTGGCCGTGATGGAGATCACGGCCATGAAATGGAGGCTTGGAAACCCTAAAGAGGGCTGATGGTTGGGGGAAGGCTGGGACCTTAAAGAAGACATCTCTCTGCTCTTGGATTGGAAGGAGATTGAAGGATTCGTCATGAAGTTTTCTTCCTCTCTTCTCTCTTTCTCTTTCTCTTTTGTAGAATTTATCATGTATAGCTAATTCCCCCATTGTTGGGTTTAGATGTAGCTTTTCTGAACTTGATTGTTAATTGATTTGATTTCAATACAAGTTTCTATTTCGTTATGAGTATGTGATTCTGTGTTTAATGCTTTCCTTGGATTAGCTACCCATAGGAATGATATGTTGCTTTGATAGATGACTGAAAGGTTGGTGTTAAGGCATGCTCATGAATCATATGCCAAGTAGTTCAAGAATCTAGACATAGGTGTTGAATGCTTGCAATCTTATAAGTCTTGACTTAATGCAAAATCACAGATTAATCCACCTAAGACATTAGGGTTTAATTTGGGGTTTTAGGCTCAATGCACCTACGACATTAGGCTTGATTGGCATAATTGAATTAGGACTTGTGTTGTTAACCATTTCATTGCAATCAAGGGAGGATTAGTGTAGTCTAAACCTGACAATCTCAACCATTTGTAAATTCTGCACTCCAAGTGTTTGTTAAAAGTCCAAAAAGACCAAAAATATTGTATTGCTTTGTTTTCTGTTTTGATATCTCATACCATAGTTTAGTCTAGATAGTTGTTAAGTTTGTGAATTGGTAATTGACAACCAATCCCTGTGGATACGATAACCGGTCTTACCACCGTATTACTTGATTGCGACGAGGTGCACTTGCCTTTATATATATCTTAAAAATAACGCATCAAGTTTTTGGCGCCGTTGTCGGGGATTGGCATTGCCAATATCAGTAGTAACAAATGAGATAACTAATTTAGACATTTTTTTTATTTTATTTTTCTGTATATAATTGATATCTTTCTTTTGTTAGTTTTGTATATATTTGTTTTTGTGTTTCTTTGATCTTGGGCTTAATTGTCTGTGAGGTGAAAATTGGTTTGGCAGGATCATGGACTATAATTATTATCAGCCATCTGATGCAGAAATGGAGATATCTGAGCTGCAGCTGCGGGTAGATATGCTGCAATTAGCCGTAAACATCCAACAAGTGAGTACTGAGTTGTCAAGGGCAACTGTCTCTCCTCCACCAGTGGTAGGCTATGCTGAATGGGGAAATCAATTTCCCAACACTTCCACTCCATGGTGGGGGAACCCTCCAAACAATACTTTGATGGATGAAGAGGAACATTGGGAATCTTCCACACCTACATATGAAGCACAACCATCACCATTGGAAGTTGCTTGGGAGAACTTCAAATCCGAATTCGCAGTCAATTCTGAGCAACCTATTCCGGATAGTCGGTCTCACTTAGAGGATATTTTGGAGTGGAAAGTTTAGAAAACCAAGAAGATACCATTCGAAGTCTCGGGGTACATATTGAGGAACTCTCTAACCAACTATCCGAAATGCCAAATGGGAACTTGATGGATGATGATGAAGATGATGCCAAAATGGATGATGAGGAAGAAGAAGAAGTGGGAGCAACCGAGTCAAGAAGTGAAGGACCTTTTTGTGAGAACATAGTTGCACCATCCCCCATTGAACCCTTGACTAAAGAGCTTGAAAGGAAGAGGCAATTGGAGGACATCTATTTCACCATGCTTGGGGATGATGAAAAACTTTTGGAATTAGATGATGCTATTAGTTCCAATGCATGTGTGGAATGTGATGGGAGAAACACTTGTGTGGTTTGTGTTGAGATTTCTGCATATTTGGAAGGTGATGGATTTGGTAATGCTGAGAGTGAAGATTGTACAGAAGCCAGAACAGCACCAATGATCCTCTCGACTTATTTACCACCTCACATTTTAAAGCAGTCAACAATGGAGTTCATGCCTCTGCCTGAGAAACCAGATTTTGGATCTTTAAAAATGCAGGCACCTTGGCCAGTCCAAGAGTTTGAACCCCATTTTTATTGGGAAGATTTTGTTGATAAAGGGGTCATCTTTGACCCGAGAGGAATTGAAAAGCGCTTCCCATTTGAAGAAGTCAGCATGAATTTCGAGCGCTCACTTCCACATTTTTGCTGCAAACCGTGGGATTCAGGTGAATGATCTCACATGGTTAGCATCCCTTGGTCCTTATACCACAGGTTATGGGATCCAGGTGGATGCTTCTTAATGAGTCAAGCTAGTGACGTTAAAGAAGCGCTTATTGGGAGGCAACCCAAGTTTCTTAACCCTTCTCTTTAGTTAGATTTTGTTTTTGATTTTAACTCTTGAATAATTTGAGAAGATCAAGAGTTTTCTTTTACTAATAAATTTGTCAAGTGTTTTCAAGATAATAAGGAAGGAGAAGCAAAAAGAGCAGGGAGAAATAAAGCCAGAAAAGCAAAGTCAGCACCCGCTACCGCCTCGGTAAGCCGTTCCAATTTTTTGCTTTATTTTATTTTTCTTCTCCTCTCTCCAACTTGATTGTTTACATTGGGGACAATGTAAATCTTTAAGCTTGGGGTAGGGGTAATCTTTTTGCTTGCATTGTAAATATTGCATTCATATAGGCTTAAGTTTGCATGATCGCATGATTCGGTTACCCCTGCTTAGATTGAGCTTATGATTGTGAGAGCTAAGTGCCAATTTTTCTGTGATAGTGAATTTTTGGACCCTGATTTTCTATTCTTATGATATGGCTTCATTAAATATGCTTGTGATGATCTTGGATAGTTGATGATTAGCATATGTTTCTTTAGACTTGTGTTTCTCACTGGTTCTTGAACTGATAAATGTGAGTTTTTGAGTCATTAGGGGGTACTCACTAAATCTGCCCTCGTTCTTTGTGTTGAGTGTTGCTCCTCTTGGATGAATTTCTCTAGAACTTGACTTGAAACCATTTTGAAGCTTAAAATTTTTTTTGAAAACATTTTTGAAAATGGTTGAGGCAATAGGTATTTTTCTGGCCTTCTGAGCTTTGAATGATGAAATGCTACCCCTTAGTTGCCCAATTTTGAGCCTGAATGAATAAAATGCTTTTCTTGGTACTCTGAAAAATTTTGATAAATATACTTGATAAGGGACCTTCTAAAGTATTACAAAAAGGGTGAAAAAGGTAATTGAAAGTTTGGGATAAGAATCAGAAAAAAAAAATAATAATTCTTTTGAGTTGAAAAATCTCCCCTCTCCAAAAAAAAAAAGAGAAAAATATAAAGAGATGGGGATGACAAACAAGAGAAGTGAGAAATAAAAGAAAAAGAAAGAAAAGAAAGGTGGAAAAATGTATTGAAAACCCAAGAAGGTATTTTAGAAGGTGTCTTGTGTTGAAATGTTTGATACTTGGTTTAGCCTTTTGAAATATCCCTTTCTTGTTATCCCCACCTAAAGATTAATCCCATGGCCACGTTACAACCAAATAAAGACCTCTTGATTCTTAGGTGTTTTCATAAATAAAGTGGAGATTTGGTTGATAGTCAAGCATATGGTAGGAATCATTCCTTGAGGAAAATGGAGCGAATTGTTATATATACTTGAACACTTGAGTGAGTGAGGCAAGAAAGAGAGCCAAGCAAATAAACAAGCTTGGGGTGAGCTTCAAGTGAGCAAGAGTGCCCGAATCAGTGAGAATGTGAGTCTAGGAAACTTAAGCCCCTAATTGGACTTGAATTGATTATCTCTTGCTGAAATAATTGAATGCCTGTTACTTGGATCATTTTACTCGGGTTCTTGGTTCACTATCATTGCTCTGATTATTTTCATCTTCTGGCCTTGGTTTGTTGCTTGAGGACAAGCAAAGTCTTAAACTTGGGGTAATTTGATGAGTGTGATTTCACCTCATTTTTCATGTACATTTCTGCATGCATTTGCATATAGTTTAGGCATTTTTAGTTTGATTTTGTTTAGTTTTTCCTTTGGAACGGATAAGGTGGTGTTGTGGTGTTGTTTTGCAGGAATTCATGATTAAATGCCCTAGGTTTGGCCATGATGAAGCTTGGATGAATTAGAGCCTTAAAAGTGAAGAAAATGAGCTAAACAGAGCCCATCACGGCCATGATCGGGTAAAACTGAAAAGGCAGAAAGGCTGAAAACAGAGTCTGTCACGGCCTAGCCATGATGTACATCACGGCCGTGACCCAAAACCACCACAAGTCAGAGACCATCACGGCTTGGCCGTGATGGAGATCACGGCTTGGCCGTGATGGAGATCACGGCCATGAAATGGAGGCTCGCGACGCGAGCAAGGTCTCGCCACGCGAGAGACCTAAAATGCGAGAAGTTCCAGAAACAGAAAGCGTCACGGCCTGGCCGTGATGGCCATCACGGCCGTGACGCGCGACGGACCTGTAAATAACAGCACAGCAGACAGAAAAAGGGGACTTTTTGCAGAGGCTTGGAAACCCTAAAGAGGGCTGATGGATGGGGGAAGGCTGGGACCTTAAAGAAGACATCTCTCTGCTCTTGGATTGGAAGGAGATTGAAGGATTCGTCATGAAGATTTCTTCCTCTCTTCTCTCTTTCTCTTTCTCTTTTGTAGAATTTATCATGTATAGCTAATTCCCCCATTGTTGGGTTTAGATGTAGCTTTTCTGAACTTGATTGTTAATTGATTTGATTTCAATACAAGTTTCTATTTCGTTATGAGTATGTGATTCTGTGTTTAATGCTTTCCTTGGATTAGCTACCCATAGGAATGATATGTTGCTTTGATAGATGACTGAAAGGTTGGTGTTAAGGCATGCTCATGAATCATATGCCAAGTAGTTCAAGAATCTAGACATAGGTGTTGAATGCTTGCAATCTTATAAGTCTTGACTTAATGCAAAATCACAGATTAATCCACCTAAGACATTAGGGTTTAATTTGGGGTTTTAGGCTCAATGCACCTAAGACATTAGGCTTGAGTACTTTAGAAAAGGCTTGATTGGCATAATTGAATTAGGACTTGTGTTGTTAACCATTTCATTGCAATCAAGGGAGGATTAGTGTAGTCTAAACCTGACAATCTCAACCATTTGTAAATTCTGCACTCCAAGTGTTTGTTAAAAGTCCAAAAAGACCAAAAATATTGTATTGCTTTGTTTTCTGTTTTGATATCTCATACCATAGTTTAGTCTAGATAGTTGTTAAGTTTGTGAATTGGTAATTGACAACCAATCCCTGTGGATACGATAACCGGTCTTACCACCGTATTACTTGATTGCGACGAGGTGCACTTGCCTTTATATATATCTTAAAAATAACGCATCAGGTGCCTACAACCTATTTCCTTTGACACACTTTTATTTTGCCCTTTTTATTGCCATTTTTTATTTTTCTTCTTTTTCTTTTTCCCATTTGCCTTTGGCTTCAACCTAATTTTTTTTTCTTTTTCTCAACCCAAAATAACATATCATATCCTTGTAGCCACCCCAAACTTAGATTCCTTCTACCCTTGTCTTGCTAAGCATCCATGCTCTCCTAAAGCCTAAGATTGGGTTAACATGGTTTTTCCGGATTTTTGGCTTATAACATGAGGTCATCAAGAAACAATAGGCTATTAGTCTCAATGTGGCTAACTAGGGAACATGCATTAGGGATGGTCCTTTTTAGGCCAAGTAGCTATTTCAAAGAAAATTGCCTAAATCATTTGATGCAAACATATAAACATGCAAACCGTGAAGAGATTCAAGCAAATCCGAGAAAGTGTAACTTAAAAGTGATTCACACAATTCAAAAACATTGTTGGAGGCTCAAATTCCTCACCTGGACTTTTTTCGCAAATTGTTTGACTGAAATACAATCCCTAATGTGTGCATCCCTTTCACCCCAAACTTCTCAAAAATAATACAATCATAATAAAATTTCTCAAAGTTCAATTTTCAATTTTTCACATGGGGATCAATTTCCAATTTCAAATCATTAGGGGAAATCATCAAAAATCAATATTTATCATGCAATCCATTTATGCTAAATTTAATAAAATCCATTCAAGCTCACCAACATAAGACTCACACACATATGACTTAAGTAAAGAAAAGCAAAATAATTAAAAAGAGAAGGGTTTAGAAAAACTCATTGAAGATGCTTCCACCCGGATCCCACAGCCTGTGGTAAAAAGACCAAGAGATGCCCAAGATGTAAGACCTTCCACCCGGATCCCATGGCTTGTGGAGTGGAGATGGAAGAAGCAAGTGTGATGAGATTCCATTGACTTCTTTAAGTGATATGATGAGCCCACTTCCTCCTGGGTCAAATGAAAAGCCACCTACTCCAAGAACGGCCTTTATGTAATTAGTTTCTCCATGAAGCACTAGAACCATAACTTACCTTAGAGCCTTTACCGCTGTTGATGAAAACTCCCAATTCTCAGGAAATGATTTGAACTCCAAAGTTGGTATTTTCACAGAGTAATGTTGTAGACAAATAGAAGGTGCCAACTTTGTTATATCCAAACATGCATGCAAACCAACATACTTATCCAACTCAGAATTTTTAGTCTCCTCAATAGGAATGGTGAGAGAAGTATTTTCCACATGATTGGCCTCTTTTGTCCCTTGCAAAGGAACAATAGGAGATATTTCTTCCTTGTACTCCTCTTCGTGATCCTCTCCTCTTGAATCATCTTCCACCACCACTTCATCTTCATTCACGTCCATGCTAGCAAATAGATTCTCTTCAATTTGAATTCCACGATGCTTTTCTGATAGCAGTTTAGAAAATTCACTAGCTTGTTCTTCTAACTCTTGAAAGTTGTCACTTAGCGATGCCACTATCTTACTAGCATTTTTCCCTACTCGCATTTCAGCCCTCTGAATCATGGAACCAACTTCATCCTTGCTACGCTCTATGCATAAGCTCAAAGGATAAGCATATATATCCCAAAGAATTTAGTAAATCGGGATCTAGCTCGAAGTATGGTGGTGGTTGCAAGGATGACAAACAGGATTTCCATTCCTCTCTGGAGTATATCTTCACGTGCTTATCAGTGATACCATCAAACATGATACAATCAAGTTGATATTCCCAAGTTTGATAGTAACGATAGTCCATGTGTTTCATCAACCTTTCACAAACAAAACTCAAAAGAAAAGGTCAAATATATACAAATAAATTAAAAAGTCCAAAGTAGTTTGTACCAGCCTGATTTTTAATTACGCTGTTTAATCGGTTAAAATATAATTAATTATATTTTAATCTGAGAGTTAGGAAGTGATTTTAAATAAAATAAAATCATATTCATAGTCTCTCTTATGGTAGAAGGTTACAGAGAAATTTTGGGTTGAAAATTCAGACGGAGCCCGGTCTGCGTTTCTTAACTGACAGTATAATTTTATACTGACAGAAAACCCTAATTTGACCCGAAAACTGAAATTTGTAGATTTTTTATATTTTGTCCGTGAGGCAGTCTACTTTCCAAATTTATGATCAGAAATAAAATATTATGTTTATTCGGACGAATTTTGGTAAAAGTTCGGACGGAAAACAATCGGTGTTTTCACTGACAGTAAGATTTTAATGATCAGAAAAATTAATTTTTACTCGTGAACGAAATGGTTTATGTTTAAATCATATTTCCAACGAGTTTGGTTAGTTTGAAAATTTTCTGTCAAAAACGAAATATTACGTTTTTATACGGGAAGGCGTAAAACCCTAATCGGGGAACCGACGAAGTCGAGAAGGCAGGTGCAGAGACAAAACTGGACACCGGAGGAGATGAGTCATGGGATGAGTCACCACCATGACTCACCAAGCATTTATGAGCATTAAATGCAAGTAATCATGACATTTAGGTAAAAAGACCAAAATACCCCCAAGCTTTCGCGGGTATTAACAAGACGCATCTACGAACTCTTAACCACTCATTTTAAGTGGTTGTAAACCTCCCACATCTCTTCAATTTCGTGCATCCACCTCCAATAAATCATACCTATTTCATTTTGCTTTCGTTTCATTATTTTCCTCTCAAAAACCGAAATCGGGTAAACGACGGAGCTGCGTACGAAATTTCCGGGAACCGCTAACGGATAGGATCGGTGACTCATTGGTGAGTCACTTTGTGTGGCCCAAAATCATCCTCACCTCCATAAAATGTGAGCCACATATTTATTAACCATAGTTAAGCAAAGTAACCCTAGTTAAGTTAATTATTAACTATGGTTAAGCTTATATTAATTAAATAATCATAAAACCCATTGATCTAAAAGTTAATAACCAAACAAGGCATAATATTACTCCTATATATAGCCTCCAAACCGTGGCCTCCCTCATCATTTCACTCATCTTCTTCATCTTCTTCATCTCCTTCATTTCTTCACCAAAAACACTTAAACTCCATTTTCATTCTTCAAGAGCTCCAAGTCATTCCATTACAAAGCTTGCCAAGATCATCATCTATTCTTCTTCTACTTTCCTAACTTGAGGTAACATGATCATCTTATCTCTTGTTTAAACTTTTGTTCTTCATATTTCATAGTTTTCCATTTCTAGATCTAGAACTTGTAATAATTCTAGAAAATTGTAGCAAAATCATAAAAATGTGAAACCAATTTCTATGATCTAGATATAATCCCTAATTTCATTATCCAAAATCATGTGATCAAAATCATTTTCCTTCCTATTTATCTATTGAAGGCCGAATCTATATATTTTTAGGCAAAGGAAGTTTTGTTCAATTTTTACAATATGTCACTTGATCTTTACTCTTTAATACCTATAGTTGTTATAACTAGAAACTTGAAATCAAAAGAGAATTTCCTAGCCTATTTTACTAAGTAAGGCCGAAACTTAAAAGGGAGATTAAATTATTTTGTTAATATTTCCAAGTTATAATGATTTATCTAAGCTATCTAAGACTATAGGAACTAGAATCCAAACGCTTGGAATGAGAAAAGAATCATAACCCTATTTTGAATTAGGAGGCCGAAACCTAGCTAGTTAGGTTAAGAGTGATTTTGTTGATTAATTATAGTTGTATTGTTTGGTTGAAGGAGAAATTGTTAAACTGTGGTGTGATAACGAGGATCGTCGAAGTCGGAATTCCGGTGCTAACTCAGGTGGGGGAAAGAACCATTCCATCGTCGGAAAACGATAAGTAGTATATTCTATAATAATTGTGTAGGGCGACCTAAACCCTACTAGTAGTCGAGTAATCGACAAGACCAAAATCACATTGGAAACCTTTTCTGTAAAACCAATGGTGATTCAGGGATTGTAGGTTTATCGACGTTAGGATGATTTTATCTTATCTGAGGTTGATTGAATTTATTATTATTGAATTGATTATGTGATATTTTGTGGTATTTGAATATTTCTTGATATTCTGTTATGTATGATTTTCCTGGTTTTTAATACTATGCTTAGATGATTTTAAGCAAAGATATATATTGTTCGGGAGATAATTGTTTAGGTGAGAGAATGAATTGACTTAGAGGTGTCTAGCTTAATTAAATTATCTAATGGATGAGATGCGACATAGAGTGCAAGTGGAGGCTATGATGAGAGTTTGAGGCACTAGGATGTTTTTGCTGCAAGGTAGTGAGATTCATATAGATGCATTGATAAATATAATCTTTTAGTTCTGGACGTGTTGTTATGATTATCCCATTGAAGATAGATTAAAAATGTCTTCTATGCTTATGTGCTATTTCAAATGGGGGGAATAGTGACGCATATCGTGCTTATGCACTATTTCCTATGAGAGGTAAGGGAATAGGGGCGCACTGAGTTATCACTAGTGGAAAATATACATTAGACGGTAAAGGTTTACGTCAGTTAACCAAAAGCTAGACGTTAAAAAGGAGGCGGTGGCAGTTTTGTAAATATCAGACTTCATTAATTCAATTTTAACGTCAGTTGTTTTGATGCCTGACGTTAAAAGTGAAGTGACTCACTTTTAACGTCAGTTCAATAAAGAACTGACGTTAAAAGGTAACATTTTAATGTCAGTTCAATAAAGAACTGACGTTAAAAGTGAGTCACTTCACTTTTAACGTCAGTCATTAAAACAACAGACGTTAAAGGTTATTTTAATAATTTTTTTTATCTACTATACGATCCCTTCCGCGCGCATTGCCATCCTCAAAGTTTCAGTTTCACATGAATTGTTTTGATGTTTTAATTTGTGTTTCTGTTTTGAAAACTAAAATATATGTGCGAAGTATAAGTTGAATCAAAAACCCAAACCGGATCTCATTCATATATGAAGTGTAATACAGACTGATACATAAGATTGAAAGGGTTTAAAATCCTATAAAAAGTTACATTGAAAGGGTTTAAAATCCTATAAAAAGTTACATTGAAAGGGTTTAAAATCCTAAACATTAAAGCTACATCCCATCAGAGAGTTTTATGAAATATGCCAAAGGGAAAACTATACTCCGAAGACCTCAGAAAACTGGGGGGCATGAGAGAGCTCAAGAGATAGGTGCACTAGATCTGTTTCAAGCAAAGGCAGTGGTTCCAGAGACTTCCAAGACGGTCACTTGCTGCCAAAGCTGAGGTTTTGGAACTGTGACCCCCGAGCCCTCCAGCAGCTGATTCTCCGGAAGGTGATAAGGTGAGCAACTCACATAATGTAGTTTACTCAAACTTATCACCCATGTAATGTAATTTACTCAAACTCAGAAGTTGTTTGACCATTAAGACAAAGACCTTTGAGTCTAGGAATTGGAAGAAAGAGTGATGAAGTTAATCTCCACGGCAGAGCCATATTGTGAAGCAGAAAATTAAAAGGATATATGGGAGGAAGCTATTTATAGGAGCAGTGGATGAAAAGTTACTAAGCTAGCTATTCTGATTTTCTTGAAAACTAATCTATAAACTTAATGCTCATTAAGAGGATTGAGTTACAAGGTGCATGGGTAAGTAGCACAGTAGTCAAATGAATGAATGTTTTTGCAGATAACTATACACTTTTAACGCAGTTGTTTCAAAAAACTGACGTTAAAAGTGTTTTTAAAATAAAAAATATTTATTGTTAACGTCAGTTTTTATACAACTGACGTTAAAAGTTTGATTTTTACTTCAGTTAAATAAATAGCTGACGTAAATAATCCTATATATTATAAACGTGCAGAATCAATATTGTAAATAATGTAATTAATATACGAGAACTTGGCAGTCATAAATTAAGTTGATGTTAAAAATGAGGTGGTGGCAGTTTGTAAATATTAAATCACTATTTGCGTCAGTTCTATAAATAACTGACGTAAATAATTATGAAACTCATTTCATTGGTTGTCATGTCCCTATTATCCCTCTTAACGCAGATCACTCCATATAGTACTGCAGTTTATTTCTAAACCTTTTTTTATACAAGTTTATTTTTAATTTTTATTAATTAGCTTGAATTAGTAAACAAATTATTGTGCAAATTAAAATAAATAAACACTTAACATAAAACAAGTTATATGTATAATCAAATCGTATGACATTGAAGCGATTCATAAGTTAAAATTACATGATTAAAAGATAAAAAATTTCTGCAACATAGCCCTAAAATATAAAAAAGTTTCTGCATCAACATCATTTTCTTCTCAGTCCTGTCATCAGAAACTCCAATGGATGCATCACCTCCCTCACTTGAATTCCAAGATGCAAAGTAAATCCTCAGTCACTAGCAGCGAAAGCAAAGTGAAATGGATCTTTGCATCTTTCTTCTTCAGTGGAGTTCCTTGATGCATCATCTTGAATCCACAATCACTTGCTTCCAAAGCAAAGTGAAAGGGATGATGGGGATGAAATAAAGTGAGAGAATCACATTACGTGATTCACCCAACCTTAATATCCATGCAATGTAATTTACTCAAACTCAGAAGTTGTTTGACCATTAAGATAAAGACCTTTGAGTCTAGGAATAGGAAGAAAGAGTGATGAAGTTAATCTCCACGGCAGAGCCATGCTATATATTCTCGTCCAATGAAAACTAACAAGAAAGGATGCAAGTCAGTTTGGGTACCTAAAGATAAGATAATACTTGTTGCAGATTTACTGAACAACAGGAAAGAAACAAACATCTTGGTACTTGGACAGTGGGTGCTCACGTCATATGACTAGAGAAAAGTATATGTTCCAAGACCTTATACACAAAGATGGTGGCTGTGAGACTAGCCTAGGTTAAAATATTATATTTTGGTTCTTAACCTTACTTAACTTGGTTAGCATCCAACCATGGTCTTTACTTAAGTTGATCAACCAAAATATTTTCTCCTCACTTGACATTCACGGTCAGCTCCAGTTTCTCACCCTTCATCCATTTCATATTACTTAGAACATTTAGTTGACAACTATCTTAGTTACCAAGTTTCAAGAACCAAAAACACTTAGGTCTTCAGTTCTATTCTTTCTACCTCTTCCTCTCAATTTCGACCAGCCACTCTTATCCTCTCCTCTTCATTCATTTCATTTCTAACTTATCATATTTGTCAAGAACAAAATCATTTCTTCCATGTTCTTCATGAAATTCGGTCATCATCACTAAATCATCATCCAAGAGTTTGTTTCATGAATCAAACATAGATCTATGATCCTCTCATCATTCTAAGCCTTAGTTATCTCATCCAAAAATCCATTTTGAGCCTTCTACAAAAATGGGTATTTCTTGGTCAAGAACATCAATCTATTGATCATCATCCTTTTGGCTTAAGATAAGTGATCTAAGCCTTGATTCCCATCTTTGGTTATGTCTGAACTTAGTTGTATAATCCTTTTGAATTTTGTGTGTTGATCTCTAGGATTTTGGAAGTAAAACCGTGGCCACCCTTAGGAGAAC
Source organism: Sophora flavescens (assembly GCA_030762895.1). NCBI lineage: Eukaryota > Viridiplantae > Streptophyta > Magnoliopsida > Fabales > Fabaceae > Sophora > Sophora flavescens. Next base: position 112,322,553 of record CM061069.1, read on the forward strand.
AACATCATCCTTGCTTGTTTTAAGGGATCTACAAGAGGTAAGGGGGGAGATTACTACTATCCTACCTTAATGTAGACATGTATGTGGTTTAAAATATTTGTATGTTGTTTTTCAAATCCTAAGTGTTAGGATTATGTATTATTGTTTATGGTTGTGTGATCCTCTTGGAGGATTTGATTTGATTCTTGGTTGTGGTATGATATGTCATATGGTTGTTTTGGTTCCAATGACCTTAAGTTGGAACCATGATTGTTGCTTACTTGATTTGTTAAAGAAAATGCCTAATATGATGATTTGAGGCCATTCGGCCATAACTGTTTGAGGGAGTTCTGTGAGATTTAATTTGTTTGGATAATTTTTATAAGGATTGAATGAGTATATAAGATTATAGAAATTGGTTTGGATTGATTTGGATATGTATGTTAAAAGATATGAATTAGTGAGTCTTTAGGGACTTTTATGCAATTTCAGGAAAATTGAGGGACTGAAATATAAATGTGAAAATATGTCACACCGTTGAAGTGAATGATGAGATAAGACCATAGAAATTGGTTTGGGGTTATTTGGATTAATATGTAAAAAGATATAAGCTTTTTACTAAACAAGGACCTTTTTGTAAATATTGTAAAATTTTGGGGCAGAAATGTAATTTCTTGAATTTTTATGGTGACTCGAGAGATACGTCTATAGAAGTTGGTTTGGTGTGATTTGAAGTTATAAATAAAAAGTTATAAGGTTTTAAGTAAATAAGGATCTTTTTACAATTATTGAAAGTTTATGGGTTAAATTGAAATTTTCGAAAATATATTTAACTGGACAGTGAGAGACAGTTTTTCATACTTAACTAAGTGTTCTAAGACTCCAAAATGAGTTTTATACCATTAGAGTTTAAAATCGTTGAGGAAGAAATACATGATTTTTGAACATAACGACGCTCGGTCAATTTTTAGGAATTTTGTATAAATGGAAATAACAATGTAAAATCAATGTTTCAACATCTTACTATCAGTATTATAACCTAGGAAAGTAATAAATTTGAGGTGAAGAACCATATTTTCAAAAGTATGGCTTTTGGGCCTAAAACTAGTAAAAAGCGGCAAAACTGTCGTCAAGTGTTTTTAAAGTTTTTTGAGAAAACCATGATGTAAAGTTTGAAATCAGTGTTTTAATACTTTAACATAAATATGGTAAGATAGGAAAGTGAAGGATTTGAGAAATATGATCATATTTGTGAAAATATGGAATTTAAGTTGGAAGTAAAAAGCGGTAAAACAGTATTTGAAGAGTTTTGACGTTTTTCAAGGAACTGTTTTGAGGAATATAGTACTTATGTACTTTGATGAAATCTGATTTTAAAATGGTTTGGTTTTAACCAAAGGTTTTAGTTTTAACACAAAAAAGAATTTTAGTCTTCAAAGACTAGTATTTACATTAAAGAGCAAAACCTAAGTCATAAATGGCTTAGTGAAAATATGAACTTAATGATTTATGACTTACGGTGAAGCAAGACCATTTGTAGTAAAGTGTGGATAATTCATTATCCATATCTCCTTAAGATTTTATGGACTAAGAGTTATTTGATTTCATGGAAGCCAAGAGAAAGGCTTCATTAGAAAAGTGTAAAGAAATAAATGATTGGATTGTCGATCCAATTTCATAATGTGTTAGTACTTGTAAGCAAGTGCCTTAAAACATCTTTACACAAACATGACAAGTCTGTTTGAGAACTGTGGATTAGTGAAGAGCCGATGATTTGTACCCGAGAATATCGTTAGTCAGAGATTGACATCAAATGGATTCTGGTGGAATCACGAGGTTATCCGATGGATAAACCAATTGGACTTGTTCCGGTAATTTTGCCCAACTACATAGTTGATATTATGTTCAGAAAGGTCGTTGTGCCTAGGAAGCTAAGCTTCCCAGTAGTAGAGGTTTCATAAAGAGCCCGATGTTTCACAGAGAGTTTGAGATCACATGTGATTATGATAGTACGTACATTATGATTATGATTTGAGCCTTGTGTGCCATGATAGCCACACATGGTGCCTGAAGGTGGGCGTAGATGAAACATGTACTAACCATTCCTTTCCAAAATATCAAATTAGCTCCGATGTTAGAATTGGATATTCCTTGAGGCAGTGTAGGAATGGGACTATACGGTTTCAATCAATTTCTCTCTATTTCTGTTCTTCAATGGACAAACTGTGTCTGGTATGCTTGATAAGCTTGGCGTTGAGTTTGGTATAGTATATTCTTGGAGTTTTGAGTTGCAGAATTAAAATGGGAAATAAAAGGAATATATGACTGTTGTATTATATATCTATGAGTCGTACCACTGCATGTCTGCCTTATGTGTAAGATAAATGGAAATCTCACCTCTTTATTTTATATTGCCTATGTCAGCTGGCTATGTGTCTTCTGTATTTTGTTGAGAAGATTGAGACGTCAAGATGACGCTTAACTGATTCATCATAGAGATTGAGGTTCGAGCATGCGAACGTTGTGGTGGAATTTCTAGTGGACGTCTTCCAGACTTCAGAGGGCTCGAGGCGATGGTATTAGGGTTTCGGTTATGCCTAACCTTTCTTTTCTTGAGATAGGCATGATAGTCAATAGAGTTTCCACTAGATCTCGTCAGTTGGTTTTATCCTTCTCACGATGTACGAGAGAGGATTGTCTTTTCTATTTTAGTTTGGCCAGCTTGGGATGTCTGGGAGTTAATGTTATTGTTAATGGGGCTGCGACTCCAAGTATCTTGTATTTTAGGAGCTGTGTCTCCATATCTTTATGTTGAGTCTGTACATTTCTATGATTTCTGTTTGTGAGTCGGGTTGGGTATTATGTAAATGATTTTTGAACTCATGACCTTAATTCTGATAATGGACTCTTTTATTGTCCATTCCTCTAAATCAAAGTAGTTATATTTACGAATTAAGAAAAAGAAAGAAATTACCACATTCTCTTATAGCCAATTTTAATTAACCTACTCCTCGACCTTAAAATGTCACATACGGTGTAGCACTCGAGAAAGGTGTTACGGGGAGGAGCTATTGGATTTGAGGGCAAATAACTTGAATACAGCTTGGTGTTTAGCAGGTGATTTTAATGCAGTACGATGTATCAGTGAAAGGAGAGGATTGACTACACATTTGGTAAAAGGAGAAATGGAAGAATTTGACGAATTCATAGACGACTTGGGATTCATTGATCTTTCGTTAATAGGAAGAAAATTTACTTGGCACATGGCAAACAGAACGTGCATGAGTAGACTAGATAGATTTCTCCTTTTAGATGAATGGATTTCTCAATGGCAAGAGTTATCACAGTGGGGGACTACAGAGATCGGTTTCAGACCATTGTCCAATTTTGTTTAAAACAACCACCGTCAATTGGGCCCCAAAACCCTTTCGTGTTTTGAACTACTGGTCCACCATTCTGATTTCCATGGTTTTGTTTCACAAAAATGGTCAGAAATTTCGGTTGTAGGTTTCGATTCATACATCCTTAAGGAAAAATTGAAAAGACTGAAAAACTTTTTGAAGGCTTGGAACAAGGACGCTTTTGGCAACTTAGATGACATCATTCAAGAGACCATGGTTGAGATAAAATCATTAGATGATAAGGGTGAAATGGGTTCTTTCTCGGAGGGTGACATATTGAAGAGAAGACAATTATTTGACAGCTTTTGGAAGCTGTTCAGAATGCAACAATCTTTAATGTACCAGAGGTCAAGACTGAAATGGTTAAAGCTAGGTGATCCGGATTCGGCTTTCTTCCATGCTTGGGAGAAAAAGAGGTATCGGGAAAACACTTTGCACGGTCTGTGGATTAGGGGCAGCTAGGTGGAAGAGCCGTGATTGGTTAAAGATGGGATTTATAATCATTTTGAGACACTTTCTAAGTAGGATAGGTGGAATCGACCAACTATAGATGGTGTGAACTTCAATAAAATCCCAGCACAAGATAACATTAGTCTCACAGAGGTGTTTTCCAGGGAAGAGATCAAAAAAGCTGTGTGGGTGATGTGGTAGGACTCTCTGGGAAGTGTATCGAATTCGTCGCCAAGTAATAAAAAGATCGATCCCACAGAGACCGTAATCTCAAATCACAATTAATTATCAAATCGATTAAACTGGACTGTATAAAAAAGGATTTTGGAAAGGTTTTGATTTTTGAAATAAGAATCAAGTAACAATCAAATTTAAAATTGCAATTAAACAAAATAGGAAAGTAAATCAATTTGGGGTTTTTCAAATCTAAAGAGTTTCCTAGGAATTGGGTTACCAACAAGATTGTTTATGTTACTAAATTGACTACCCCTTATTAATTATCAAAATTGCTTTGAAGGCGAATTTATCCTAAATAAGTTAATGCTCCCTCTCGGGTTACAAAAACCGTGCCCAATTAAACCAACCTCTACTCTCGTGGTAATTGAATTTAGATTGAACCCTTTAAGTTTTGTGACAATTAGTGAACCCTCGAAGGACCGGTTCTAACTCTCGTGATTTAAGTCCTAAGTTTGATTCCTATAGATCCAATACCTAAGTTCACCGCTAGGTCCCTCCTTAGAGTATCCATGACATGCAAATAAGTGCGCACCAGATTCACAAGTAATTCATGCGATAGAAACCAAATCGAAAGCGAAATCGAAATTAACAAAAGGAAAACATCAATTCATAACATAAAAACAGATCTTGGACATAGCCCCAATCCCTAGAAATAAAACTACTACTCGAGCATTGCCATGGTGATGACAAGCTTGATTAACAAGAAACATGAAATAAAACCTAAGAGAAGAGAAGAAGAAGAAGAAGAAGAAGAAGAAGAAGAAGAAGAAGAAGAAGAAGAAGAAGAAGAAGAAGAAGAAGAGAATCCTAATTTTGCCTAAGTGTAGCAGCCCAAAAGTCCCCCCCTTCCCCCAAAAAGTCTCTGCCTAATTGCCCTATTTATAGATTAGGGTAATTTGAATCCCAATCAAACACAAATTCAGATCAAATCAGATTCTACAGATCCAAATATTGCGTGTCAGGATCCAAATATTTCTACAGATTCATGACTTGGCTCGATCTAGTGCACCAAATATTGTCGTGACGGATTCTGACTTGGAAGTTGCTTCGCTGGTTGGTCTGTCACGGCCGTGACCACCATCACGGATAGGCCGTGATCAGTTCTGCTTGTGAGGGTCTGGTTCAGCTGGCATGTCACGGCCGTGATGCGCATCACGGCCTGACCGTGACCAGCTCTGACTTTTCCATTCTTTCTTTTCAGCTCTACTCGATCATGGCCGTGATGGGCTCTGTTTGGCTCAGTTTCTTCATTTTTCAAGCCCCATCTTCATGCAAGCTCCATCATGGTTAATCTTGAGCATTTTAATCCTCAATTCCTGCACAACAACACCACAAAACCGCCTTACCTGTTCCAAGGTAAAAATTAACCAAAATCAAATTAGAAATGCCTAAACTATATGAAAATGCATGCAAAATGTCAATGAAATATGAGGTGAAATCACACTCATCAAACCACCCTAATCTTAAGATTTTGCTTGTCCTCAAGCAATCACTAAGGCCAGACAAGATAAACAATCAGAGCATGGATAGTGAACCAAGAACCCGAGTAACTAATCCAAGTGACAGGCTTATTCAAATAAGAAACCAAGGGACAATCAACTTCAAGTCCAATTAGAAGCTTAGGTTTCCTAAATTCATATTCTCACTGATTCGGGCACTCTTCTCACCTCACTCAAGTGTTTAAGGGTATATGACAATTCGCCCAATTTCCTCAAGGAAGGTATTCTACCATAAGCTTGACCGTTAACCAAATCTCTACTTTATTAATGATAACACATAGGAATCAAGAGGTCTTTTATTTTGGTTGTAATGGGGCCATGGGATTAATCGTTAGGTGGGGAAATCAAGAAAAGGAAATTTCAAGAAGGCTAAACAAAATATCAAACAATGCAAAGCATGACAACTTTCTAGAATACCTTTTTAGGCTTTAGTTCACTTTTCCACCTTTCTTTTTTTTTCTATTTTATTTTATTTCTCACTTTCTTTTTCTCACCCCGTTCTCCATTTTTTTTTGTTTATTTTTTTTATTTATTTGGAGAAGGGGAGACTTTCAGCTTAAGATAAATATTTTTCTAACTTTCTCATCCCATAATTTATTTTTCAAACTACCTTTTTACCCTTTTTGCAATACTTTAAAAGGCGTCATACCAAGCATTATTCATCAAAATAAATCAAGGTACCAAGAAAAGTATTTTATTCTTTTAGGCTCAAAATTGGGTAACTAAGGGGTAGCATTTAATCAATCAAAGCTCAGAAGGCCGGAAAAATATCTAGTGCCTCAATCATTTTCAAATATGTTTTCAAAAATTTTTAAGTTTCAAAACGGTTTCAAGCTAAGTTCTAGAGAATACAATCCAAGAGGAATAAAACACTCAATCACAAAGAATGGGGTAGATTTAGTGAGTACCCCTTTTAGGCTCAAAAATCTCACATTTAGTAGTTTAAAATCAGTGAGAAAAACAAATCCAAGGAACCACATGCTAATTATCAACTATCAAAAGATCATCTCAAGCATTTTTATTTTTAGCCTTATCACAAGAATACAAAAATTGGGTTCAAAAATTCACTGTCTCAATTCATTTGCCACAAAGTTATCACAATTGGATGCATACTCTAAGGAAGGGGGCAATCTAATCATGTGATTATGCAAAACTACGCCTATATGAATGCAACATGAAAAATGCAAAGATGCAAAAAAATTGCAAAAATACCCCTACCCCAAGCTTAAAAACTTACATTGTCCCCAATGTAAATAATCAAGTCGGAGAGAGGAGAAAAATGGAACAACTCACCGAGGTGGTAGAGGGTGCTGGCTCACATGCCAGTCAAAGAGATGCTGGAAAATGTATCATGGCCGTGATGCTCATCACGGCAAGAACGTGATCAATTCTGGTCTGTAGGAGCTGGCCTTTCACGGCTGTGAGTTCCATCACGGATAGGCTGTGATACATTCTGATCTTCAGGGTCCTTCTCATCATGCCCATGATGGATATCACGGCTGGGCCGTGATCAATTCTGATCTTCTTTGGTTAGCTAATCACGGCCGTGACCACCGTCACGGCCTGGGCGTGATGACTTCTGACTTTATTTGTCCTTGACTTTTTGCTCTTCCTTCCTTCATAACCTGAAAACACTTGGCAAATCTATTAATTTATGATCTTTCTTCTCTAAATCTTCTCAATTATTCAAAAACAAAATTCAAAAACAAATGGAAAAGGGAAAGGAAACTTGGGTTGCCTCCCAAGAAGCGCTTATTTATGGTCTTAAGCTTGACCATACTCCCTTCAATCAACCGGGGTCAGCTGGGCATGGAGGTGAAAGAACACATCTCTTCCAAGGAAGTCCTTCAAAGAGCCTGTTTTGTTCATATGGCCAATTGCGCTTTCGTTTCGCTCTTTTTACTCTGAGTTTCATGGCCTTACTTCCTCCCGGAGGAAGTTCTAACTCCACATGATGGGCAACTCCCATTTCATCACCATTTGGTGCATCATTCATCATGCAAGGCTTCGGAGTTGCTTCCATATTAGGCTCTTCGTTCACCTCTGGAGGCATTATATCGATTCTGCACACATGACTCTCAAAAGGAGGGTTGTTATGTGAGTTAGTCAAATCAAAATCTACCCTACCTTCCTCTACATTTAAAGAGAGCTTGCCATTTTTTACGTCTATTATCGCTCCAGCTGTCGCCAAGAATGACCTTCCAAGAATGATAGGGAATTTAGAATTCTCGTTCATATCCAATACCATGAAATCGGTAGGAATGAAAAATTTTCCTACCTTTACGGGAATATTCTCTAGTATGCCTAGAGGAGTTTTAGTTGAGCCATCCGCAAATTGTAAAGAGAACTTGGATGCGCTCAATTCCTTGGTTCCTAACCTCTCAAGGATGGTGTGTGGCATCAAACTCGCACTAGCCCCTAGGTCACACAAGGCTTGGTCTATTTTCACCTCTCCAATTGAGCAAGCAATAGAGAAACTTCCTGGATCTTTTAGTTTAGGAGGCATATTAGTTTTTATCATGGCATTATGCTCCTCAGTTAAGCTCTTAGTTTCTATTTCTACTTGCTTTCTCTTGATCAACCTTTATGGGAAAGGTATTGGGGGTTGGTAAGGTGTTGGAGGGACATACTTTGGCTTTATCTCTTCATCTTCGCTCATGTCCTCCTCACATTCCACATCCTTTTCAACTACCCCAAGCTTATCATCCCTCAAGTATATAGCATTACAGTGCTCATTGGGATTAACTTCGGGTTGTCATGGGAACGTACCCTTAGTTCTAGTATATGTACTAGCTTGTTGGGCAATCTGAGTTTCTAACATCTTATTATGGATGATCAAGTTATCTACCTTAGATGCTAACTCTTTTATTGCCTCATTAACTGCCATACCTTGTTGCCTAAACTCTTCATTTTGTTTTGTTTGAGTCTCAACAAAATTTTCCAGAAGAGACTCAAGTTTAGACTTTTGTACCTGAGGATACCCCGACGCGGGTTTCCTATTACCTTGGCCTTCCTGGAATTCATGGTTCAGTGTGTTGTTGTAGTTCCCGTAGGATAGGTAAGGGCTATTCTTCCTCCCTTGGTTTTAAGAATTTGGAGGAGCGTAGTTTGCTAACTTCAGGTTCGTGTCATAGAAGTTGTGACAAGAGTTCACTTGTTCCCCCGAAACACCGGATCCATGAGCAATACCATGTGGGCACTCCATTATGTCATGTCCCTGCATTCCACAAACCTCACAAACAATATTAGTAGCACCTATTGAACTCACATTAGCCTTTTCAAGCTTATCAAAGCATTTATTCAGTGAATCAATTTTAGACATAATCAGATCAATGCTATTCATTTCAAACTTACCCCCCGAAACCTCTTTCGGGTTATTACCTCTTTCTGATCCCCATTGGTGGTAGTTGGTGGCTACGTTTTCAATGATATTGAATGCTTCGGTCAGAGGTCTATTCATAAAGGCTCCTCCAGCTGCAGAGTCAAGTGACACCTTCGAAGAGTAATCCAATCCGTTGTAGAAGGTATGCACTTGCAACCACCTCTCGAGCCCATGATGTGGGCAAGACTCCAGCAACCCTTTGTAGCGATCCCAAGCTTCAGATAAGCATTCTCCGTCCTTTTGGAAGAAGCATGTGATCTGAGTTCGTAGGTAAGCCGTCTTGGATGGAGGGAAGAATTTCTCTAAGAATGCCTGCTCCAGTTGGTCCCAAGTCGACAAGGTATTAGCGGGCACTTGTTTCAGCCAAGTTTTTGCCTTTCCAGTAAGAGAGGAGGGGAACAACCTCAAGCGAATAGCATCAATCGGGGCGCCATGAATTCTAATTGCATTGGTGAACTCCAAGAATGTCTCCACATGATCAGTCGGGTCCTCCGAGGGTAATCTTCCGAATTGATACTGCCTAATCATGCTAATTAGCATAGGCGGTATAGTGTAGTTCTCCGCCTCGATTTCTGGCCTAGCAATCCCAGTTCGTAAACCCCTAGCATTTGGGGCTGCATAGTCCTTCAGTGGTTTTGTATCCAGTAGATTCACCATGAGTGGAATGGGAATCAACCTTTCCTTCTCTCTTTGTAGTCTCCTACGTCTATGAAAGGTCCTTTCGATTTCGGGGTCGACCTCAATAAGGTTTCCAAGACTTAGGGATCTTTGCATAAAAGAGAAAAACACCTATAAGAGAGATATAGATACTCTAGAAAGAAAAAGAGATAAATGAAAAAAGGAAATTTTTTATTTTTTTAAATATAAAATTTAAATAAAAAGGAAAAGTCCAGAAAAATCAATTTAAAAATTAAATTGAGATTCAAGAAAGCACTGTCCCCAGCAACGGCGCCAAAAACTTGATGTGGTTGGACTCTCCGGCAAGTGTACCGGATTCGTCGCCAAGTAATAAAAAGATCAATCCCACAGAGACCTGATCTCAAATCACAACTAATTATCAAATCGATTAAACTGGACTGTATAAAAAAGGATTTTGGAAATGTTTTGATTTTTGAAATAAGAATCAAGTAACAATCAAATTTAAAATTGCAATTAAACAAAATAGGAAAGTAACTCAATTTGGGGTTTTTTGAAATCTAAAGATATTCCTAGGAATTGGGTTACCAACAAGATTGTTTATGTTACTAAATTGACTACCCCTTGTTAATTATCAAAATTGCTTTGAAGGCGAATTTATCCTAAATAAGTTAATGCTCCCTCTTGGGTTACAAAAATCGTGCCCAATTAAACCAACCCCTGCTCTCGTGGTAATTGAATTTAGATCGAACCCTTTAAGTTTTGTGACAATTCGTGAACCCTCGAAGGACCGCTTCTAACTCTCATGATTTAAGTCCTAAGTTTGATTCCTATAGATGCAATACCTAAGTTCACCGCTAGGTCCTTCCTTAGAGTATTTATGACATGCAACTAAGTGCGCACCAGATTCACAAGTAATTCATGCGATAGAAACCAAATCGAAAGCGAAATCGAAATTAACAAAAGGAAAACATCAATTCATAACATAAAAACAGATCTTGGGCATAGTGCCAATCACTAGAAATAAAACTACTACTCAAGCATTGCCATGGTGATGACAAGCTTGATTAATAAGAAACATGAAATAATCCCCCCCCCAAAGACTCTGCCTAATTGCCCTATTTATAGATTAGGGTAATTTGAATCCCAATCAAACACAAATTCAGATCAAACCAGTTTCTACAGATCCAAATATTGCACGTCACGACCGTGATGGCCATCACGGCCAGGCCGTGACGGATTCTGACTTGGAAGTTGCTTCGCTGGTTGGTCTGTCACGGCCACCATCACGACTAGGCCATGATCAGTTTTTCCTGTGAGGGTCTAGTTCAGCTGGCATGTCACGGCTGTGATGCGCATCACGGCCTGGCCGTGACCAGCTCTGACTTTTCCATTCTTTCTTTTCAGCTCTACTCGATCATGGTCGTGATGGCTGTCACGGCTAGGTCGTGATGGACTCTGTTTGGCTCAGTTTCTTCACTTTTCAAGCCCCATCTTCATGCAAGCTCCATCATGGTTAATCTTGAGCATTTTAATCCTCAATTCCTGCACAACAACACCACAAAACCGCCTTACCTGTTCCAAGGTAAAAATTAACCAAAATCAAATTAGAAATGCCTAAACTATATGAAAATGCATGCAAAATGTCAATGAAATATGAGGTGAAATCACACTCATCAGTGGGGTTGTGAAGGAAACAAGAGCCCGGGTACGGATGGATATAATTTCACATTTCTTAAAAGTTTTTGGAATGTGGTGGGTGATGAATTTTGCGATATGGTGGCTGGTTTTCACGTTCATGATAGGATAGTTAGAGGAGGAAATGCTTCTTTCATGGTACTTATTCCTAAGAAGGAAAATCCAATAGGTCTAAATGATTATAGGCTGATATCTTTGGTTGGATGTTTGTATAAAGTGTTGGCCAAACTTCTTGCAGAGCGATTGAGCAAGGTGATGGACTCGATTATTTCAGTGCACCAAATAGATTTTTTAAAAGGAAGGAACATACCGGATGAGGTGGTGGTTCTTAATGATATCTTGGAGTATGCCAAGTTAGGAAGGGAACCGTGCATGTTATTCAAAGTAGACTCTGAGAAGGCATGCGACACTGTTAGCTGGGAGTTCTTGGACTATATGCTCTTTAGGATGGGATTTGCAGACAAATGGAGGTCTTGGATTAGATCGTGCTTGCATTCAACCTCAGTCTTGGTATTGGTAAACAAAATCCCCACAAGTGAGTTCAAAATGTCTAAAGGCATACGCTAGGATGACCCATTGGCTCCTTTCTTATTCTTGATTATGGCTGAAGGGCTAAATGGTCTCATCAGAAGTGCTTTGGAGAAAAACATCTACAAATAATATGTGATCGCAGGTAGAGACCATCAGTTTGGCATATCTCATGTCCAATATGCGGATGACACGATTTTGGTGGGTGAGATATCTATTTATAATGTTAGAGCGATTAAATGTATCATAAGAACTTTTGAATTGGCGGCTGGCCTAAGGGTAAACTTTCACAAAAGTAGCATTTTGGGGATAAGGTCCACTCAAGTGGCGGTTGCCTGAATTGCAAAATTGGAAGCTTACCTTTCAAATTCCTGGGTATATTGGTTGGAGCAAACCCAAGAAGATACACCACTTGGTCTCCTCTGATAAATGCTCTACAGAGAAGGCTTTTCGGTTGAAGGAATAAGTTGTGATCATTTGGCGAAAGAGTGATTTTGATCAATGCGGTACTTTCAAGTCTCCCGGTTTATTACCTTTCTTTCTATAGGGCTCCAAAAAAAAGGTTTTAAACAAAATTATCCAACTACAAAGAAGGTTCCTTTGGGGGGGGGGGGGGGGTGAGGAGTGTAGGAAGATATGTGGGGTAAAATGAGAGATGGTTTGCAAAAAAAAAAGGGGAAGAGGGAGGTCTTGGGATTGGACATAAATGCTTTTAATTTAGCATTATTAGGCAGGTAGAGGTGGAGGTTCTTTACTGAAAAAGAAGCTTTATGGTCAAAAGTTCTTAGAGTTAGATATGGGAATCCTTCACAATGGAGGTTATTTTGGTGTGAAAAGTATTTGGAGAGGGGGTGGGTCTCAAGATGGTGGAGTGTTCTTGGAAAATTAGAGGGGGTGAGGCGGTTAGCAATGGATGGCTTTCAACTGCTATAACAAAAAATGTAGGGTGTGAGAATAGAACTTCTTTCTAGAAAGATACTTGGATAGACCAGGTATCTCTAGCAACCAGTTTTAGTAGATTATACAACATTTGTGTGTCAAAAGAGACATTGGTGGTAGAAATGGGAGACTGGAGAAATGATGTGTGGTGTTGGAATTTTGTTTGGAGGAGAGGTTTATTTATTTGGGAAGAAGAACTCCATGCCAACTTGATGGATGTACTCGTAGGTAAAGTTATTGTGGCTGGTGTAGATCACTCTTGGTATTGGTTGGGCAAAACAGCAACTCCGTATATCATAAAAGAGGCATATCTGCTGCTCACAGAGTCAGGGGAGAGTCAACCGGATCACACCTTCAAATTTTGGTGGGATAGTAGGATACCCATGAAATTGGCAGCTTTCTGTTGGAGGTCCATTCTTGACAGGATCACTACTAATCCAAATCTGGTTAGTTGAAACACACCGTTTCATTAACAATATCTAAAAAAAATAGATCAAAAATTAAAAAAAGGGAGGGTCTAGTAGAAGATTCTCGACCCCTCCCCTTCATTTTTTCCTTTCCCTGCTAAACCCCACCCTACAGGCTCTCTGATCAGCCTCTGGCTTATCTAGTTTTATAACTAGAAAAAGCTTGGTTTTATGCTAATTATATCTCGTTTTGCCCAAATTAGACTTATTTGTCCTCAAGCAACACTTTGAGTCTCTTAAGTAGTTTTTAGGATATTTTAGTTAATTTTGAGTCAAATAAAGCATTTAATGCTATCTTACATTTTCAGGTTAAAAGTGAAGCTCTTGGAGTTAAGGAAAATGAAGGAAGCAGTGGAAAAGGACTTCTGGAAGTTTCGCCTCGCGAGACAGGATTTCGCCTCGCGAGCCCGAAGACTAGCCTGAACAGTAACAGTCACCCTTTCTGTCTCGCCTCGCGAGACTGAAGGCCTGACTGTGCCACCCCTTGTAGGTTTCGCCTCACGAAGCAGGTCTCGCCCCGCGAGCGGGTGAAACCCAGAACAGCTATTTATAGGCTGTTTTAGGGCAGAATTTGGGGGATCTGCACCTGGAGGCCAGACGGCTGGAAGAGGGTTCCAACCCTAAAAGGGGATGTTTTCCTTGCTCTGGGAATGGGAGAAGATTGGAGGATTCTTCTATGAGTGTTCTTCATCTCTTCTCTCATTTGCTTTTGTATTGTCATTCATTATGAGTAGTTAAATCCCCTTGTTGTTGGGGTTAGATGTAGCTTTTATGAACTTGTTTGTATTTGATTTGGTTTCAATGCAAGTTTCTATTTCTTTATGAGTATTTGATTCTATGCTTAATGCTTTCCTTGGTTTGATATCACCCCTGGGATGATTTGTTGCTTTGATAGACAATTGACAGATTAATGTTAAGGCATGCTCATGAATCAAATGCCAAGTAGTTCATGAACCTAGACATAGGTCTTGGGGTGCTTGCAATCTTTTAAGTCTTGATTCTTGGTCGCGCTGTCGCGCACGCGCCAAAAAGAACTAGCGGGTTTTAAAACTGTAGTTTAGGGCGACAACTCAGATGTCGTCTCACAAAGACTCTTAAAGTGTTATTTTTCACAAAAATCAGTTTTTTTTTGGGGGGGTGGTGTTGGATTCGAATGCAAATAAGTAACAAGCAAAACAAAGCAATTAAAACAGGGCATTTCAAAGAGATTATCAAATAGCAAACAACGATTAATCTACTGTTCTCGAATTCCCAACTATCATTGGTTCATGTAATTCCAAGCCCTAAGCAGATTCTAATCCCCTTTCGGTTGTAGCAACAATTAACAACGAAATCGCTACTACGGATATATGTTCCTATTCCCGAAATAACAAACGGGGTTAGGCCCTCATGAACTAACGAACATGAATGAACACACGCGAAATAACAAACGCGATTAAGTATAGGAACATAACATCACCGAAATGAATCAATACAACACTATACACTCCTGAAATAACAAACAGAAATGTATAATATGGTATTGAAAAGGGAAAAGCAAGTAAATTAGGAATTACAAAACCTCAAGCATATGGAATTCTCATACAGTAGATTAATCTACGAAATTAGTTCTCCATGACAATAACGAAAAAACACAGAAAATATGTAAAACTATGGAGAAGCAAAAGTTCTTCCAATCTGTCCAGAACAACCTTTTATAATTATTCAGAAATTTAGCCCACTCGCGAGGCGAGCCATCATTCGCGAGGCGAATGTCCTGAAGGGTCAGCAACGTTTGGTCTGCTCGCGGGACGAAGTCCTGTTCGCGGGGCGAGGAATGGAACAGTCATGGCTTCTGGCCTTCAGTCTCACGAGGCGAGATGTGTATCCGTGAGGCGAACCAGAACGGGTTGCTTTTCTCTGGAGCAGTCAGCTATCAGGGTCGCGAGGTGAGGTGCTGTTCGCGGGGCGAACCAGAAAGGATGTCATTTTCACTGTTCTGTTGGCTTCCAGGTTCGCGAGGCGAATCCCCTGTTTCTTTATTCTCTCAACTTCTACTTAACCTGAAAACAACAAAATAGCCATAAGTGCTTTATTTGACTCAAAACTGGCTAAATTAACCTAAAACTACTTCAGAGACTCAAAACCATGCTTGAGGACAATCTAATCTAATTTGGGCGAAAATAGGATATAATTTGCACAAAACCCTGGTCATACTAGCCATAAAACTAGATGAGCCAGAGGCTTATCAAAATACCCCAAACTTAAACTTTGGTTGTCCCCAAGCAAACTAAAACTCAAAAATCAAAAAGACTCAAGACATGGCAAGCTTAAAAGATTCAATCAACCTTGCACAAATTCAAGCAGTTTCATCAAAACAGTTTTCTTCAATGTCCCCCCCTTTCAAGCAAAGCAATCCCCACAACCATTCATTCTAAACGATTGAGAGTTTCATCATTCAAACAATCATTAATCTAAGCAGGGGATCCAATTTACACACAAGAGGGAGATCACCAAATTCAAACAACTGCCTTCCTCACAAGGGCATTTAGTGTTCACTCAATCGCTCAGTTTGTGTCAGGTTATCAACGTTGCACTCAGTTTCACTTTTCACGAACACTTCCCATGAATTTGATTTTCATCTCAAAATGATTCCCACAGAAAACATGCATGCAACATCAAAAGGTCTTTTATGGGTTGTAATGTGGCCTGGCTAAGGGTAGGATATACAAAGGAACTAGGCTGAGGACCCTAGGAACTAAGAGAGCATAAGCTTTTTACACTTTGAATTTAAACTCAAGTTCCTTTTTTCATTTTTCACTTGCCTTGGGTGACTACAGCCATTTCTTCTGATACTTTTATTATTATTTTTTCACTTTTCTTTTTTTTCTTTTCTTTTTTTTTTCTATTTTTCTTCTTTTGGCTCCAACCTTTTTATTATTTTTTTTTCTTTTTCCCAATCCCAGAATGACATGTCACAACCTTGTAGCCACCCCAAACTTAATTTCTTGCACCCATTCTCTTTCTAAGATTCCATGCTCTCCTAATCCTAAGATTGGGTTAACATGGTTTTTCATATTTTAGGCTCATAACATTAGGGTTATCAAGAAGTAACAGGCTAATTATGCTCAAAGGGGCTAACTAGGGAACATGCATTAGGAATTGGTTATTTTTAGGCTAAGTAGTTATTTACAAAGAAAATGCCTAATTCATTTGAAGCAAACACATAAACATGCAAACCATAAAGAGATTCAAGCAAATTCGGGAAAGTGCAACTTAAAAAGTGATTCTCACACAGTCAAAAACATGTTGGAGGCTCAAAACCTCACCTGGACATTCATGCAAATTGTTGATTGAGATTCTATCCCTAGTGTGTGCTTCCCATCACCCCAAACTTATCATAAATCATGCCATCACAACAAAATCTCAAAGTTCAGTTTTCAATCACATGGGGATCACTTTTCAAAAATTCAAAATCTAGGGGGAATCATCACATCAATCATGCAATCAGTCTGTGCAAAATTAATCAAAACCACTCAAACTTGCCAACACAAGACTCGACACAACTCCTGAGCTTCTCAAATTATTCAGGAGCTTTATTAAAAGAAAAGGAAAAAAAACAAAACAAAACAAAACAAAAACTACAACTAGTTCCCTCCCCCACACTTAAAACATACATTGTCCCCAATGTAACAACATAACTATAAATTCAGAGTGAGGGAAAGGAAAGGGTACTCCCTGATCAGGTGGCAGTGTATGAGCTTCCGCCTGGATCCCATTGCTGGTAGCCTAAGGCCAAAGAGAGAGAGTTCATTTCATGGTCCCATAACTTGCAGCCTTGATATATGAGTGAGCACTTGACTATGATGGTGACCTTGCTCAATGCGGTGGACTCATCATATCCTCTTGGGTCAAAGACGACCGCTTCCTCAACAAAGTCCTCCCAATGAAATTGGGGTTCAACCCCTTGAACTGGCCATGGTGCAAAATCTAGTCCCTCTGGTGGTTTCGCAGGGGGGGTGGCAGATAGGTAGGGAGGGTCTCCGACGCTGCTTCATCTTCTGCATGTTCCTCATTCACTGCACTGACAAATCCATCACCTGCTAAACATGCATTAATTTCAACACAAACCACACAATGGTTAGTGTTAGTACAATCAGGACATGAAGAAATATCATCAAAGCCAGAAATAAATGGAAAATTAGAAAACAAGTCCTCATGGGTGTCCTCAATAGTCTCAGAAGGCAGCTCTATGTGGAAAACTGAGTGCTCTTCCAATGGTTGTTTCATAGCATCAAAGATGTTGAACCTTGCCACAATATCACCAAACTCCATAGACATGGTCCCATCATCAACATCAATTTTAGTCTTGGCTATCTTCATGAATGGTCTGCCCAGGATTATTGGTGATCTACTGGAATTTTTCT
Organism: Sophora flavescens; assembly: GCA_030762895.1. Lineage (NCBI taxonomy): Eukaryota > Viridiplantae > Streptophyta > Magnoliopsida > Fabales > Fabaceae > Sophora > Sophora flavescens. The sequence goes on from CM061069.1 coordinate 112,340,175, forward strand.
CTCCTGCCATGTCCAGGATGTAGAAATCAGCCGGGAAGATCAAATCATCAACTTGAACCAGCACATCTTCTACCATTCTCATGGGGCGGGCACTGGTCCTGTTGGCCAACTGGATGGTAATACCTGTATACTGCAAGGGACCAAGATCAAGGTTATTGAAAATAGATGTAGGCACGACATTTATAGAGGCTCCTAAATCCAACATGCAGTTTTCAAATCTTCTATCCCCAATAATGCATGGAATAGTAAAAGTGCCTGGGTCCTTGCACTTCTGCGGTAGTGCCTGAGTAGGGGCTGAAGCAGTAATTCTTTCTGGTTCAAGCTTAGACTGGATAAGAGCTGAAACATTTCTTCCCAGATTAACTCTCTCATTACTCTTCAACTTCTTCTTGTTGGTGCATAGATCCTTCAGAAATTTTGCATACTTGGGCACCTGCTTGATCACATCTAGAAGGGGAATATTCACAGCTACCTTTCTGAACACATCTAAAATCTCCCTTTCCTTGTCTTCACCACCAATCTTCTTATTATTCTGCAATCTGTGTGGGAATGGGATTGGTGGTTTGTACACTTTCTCAGCTTCAACATCGACTGAAGGCTCAGGAGTTACCTCAATAGTTTCTTCATCTTTTCCAGAGGTGGCCGCAACAACTTTTCCAGATCTCAGAGAAATGGCACTCACATTAGGATTGGATGCATTGGGATTTATCACTGGCTGTGCAGGTAGCTGACTTTTTCTTTGAGCTTGCTGTATGTTATTTATGGAGGTGGCAAGCTGTCCAACCTGTGTCTCTAAATTTTGAATGCTGGCATCAGTTCTCTGCTGAGATTGACCAAACTGTGTCTGTAAATTGTGAATGCTAGCATCTATTCGCAGCAGAAACTGTGTCTGTGAGGCCTGGAGCTGTCCAATTTGTGCAGTTATTTGTGAGGTCATTTGTTTGAACATGTCCTCCAGTGAAGGTCCAGAAGGTGCAGAAATGGTCCCTTGAGGAGGATTATGAGGTGCTGTCGGTTGTTGTTAGGATGAGTTCCCATACCGAAGATTAGGATGATTCCTCCAATTGGGATGGTACCTATTTGTGGAGAGGTGCGGAGGCTTTGTCTGGGTTCATTTGTTTCCTTGATTATAGGGATTTACTGCATAAGCTTGAGGCGCTTCACTGACGAACTCTTCTCTCTGGATGGGGCATGCATCATATGGGTGCTCAGGAGAATTGCATATGCCACATAACCTTGCAGGCTGAACCCTATCTATTTCCAATTGCCTTACAAAAGAAGTTAGCTCATCCATTCTATTCTCAAGGGCCTGGTTGGAAGAGGAACTATGGACCTCATGCACACCTCTTGTCTCAACAGAATTTCTTCTGGTAGTAAACTGCTGGGAATTCAGTGACATATTTTCAATGAGTTGCTTGGCAGCAGCTGGGGTCTTATCAACAAGTGCTCCCCCACTAGCAGCATCCAAAAGATTCCTATCCATCGGCAGTAATCCCTCATAAAAGTACTGGATAAGAAGTTGTTCAGAAATCTGATGCTGGGGGAAACTGGATACCAAATGCTTGAATCTTTCCCATTATTCAGCCAACGACTCATTCCCTTGCCTGATGCCACATATTTCCTTCCTTATTGACGCAGCTCTGGAAGCAGGAAAATATCTCTCTAAGAAAACCCTCTTCAAATCATTCCAGGTGGTGATAGAGTTTGGCTCAAGATATAATAGCCAATCCTTTGCAGCTCCCTGGAGTGAGAACGGAAAAGCTTTCAGCTTGATGCTATCCTCAGTTACTCCCTCTGATCTCGAGGTTGTGAAGCAGACAACCTGGAATTCCTTCAAGTGCTTGTGTGGATCCTCACCTGCAAGACCATAAAACTTTGGCAACAAGTGAATGAAACCAGATTTTAATTCAAAAGGAATATCAGTACCAGGATATGAAATACACTAGCCATTGTAATTTACATCAGGGGCAGCAAGCTGTCATAATGTCCTTTGGTCTCCCATGTTTTCAAAAACAGTTTTAGAATTAGAATCACTACTAGTGCTAGCCCGAAATTCTCTACGGAGTGTGTGCAGTGTTCTTTCAATTTCCGGGTCAAAATCACACAATTCAGGGCAATTAGACCTAGTAGCCAGACCAATTCAAACAAAAACGAAAATAAAAGAAAAAGAAAAGAAAGAAAGAAAAAAATGGAAAAATAACAAATAAGAGTCCCCGGCTACGGCGCCAATTTTTGGTCGCGCTGTGGCGCACGCGCCAAAAAGAACGAGCGGGTTTTAAAACTGTAGTTTAGGGCGACAACTTGGATGTCGTCTCACAAGGACTCTTAAAGTGTTATTTTTCACAAAAATCAGTTTGGGGGGGGTTGGATTTGAATGCAAATAAGTAACAAGCAAAACAAAGCAATTAAAACAGGGGCAGTTCAAAGAGATTATCAAATAGCAAACAACGATTAATCTCGTTTCTCGAATTCCCAACTATCATTGGTTCATGTAATTCCAAGCCCTAAGCAGATTCTAATCCCCTTTCGGTTGTAGCAACAATTAACAACGAAATCGCTACTACGGATATATGTTCCTATTCCCGAAATAACAAACGAGGTTAGGCCCTCATGAACTAACAAACATGAATGAACACACGCGAAATAACAAACGCGATTAAGTATAGGAACATAACATCACCGAAATGAATCAACACTATACACTCCTGAAATAACAAACAGAAATGTATAATATGGTATTGAGAAGGGAAAAGCAAGTAAAGTAGGAATTACAAAACCTCAAGCATATGGAATTCTCATACAGTAGATTAATCTACGAAATTAGTTCTCCATGACAATAACGAAAAAACACAAAATATGTAAAACTATGGAGAAGCAAAAGTTCTTCCAATCTGTCCAGAACAGCCTTTTATAATTATTCAGAAATTTAGCCCACTCGCGAGGCGAGCCATCATTCGCGAGGCGAATGTCCTGAAGGGTCAGCAACGTTTGGTCTTCTCGCGGGGCGAAGTCCTGGTCGCGGGGCGAGGAATGGAACAGTCATGACTTCTGGCCTTCAGTCTCGCGAGGCGAGATGTGTATCCGCGAGGTGAACCAGAACGGGTTGCTTTTCTCTGGAGCAATCAGCTATCAGGGTCGCGAGGCGAGGTGCTGTTCGCGGGGCGAACCAGAAAGGATGTCATTTTCACTGTTCTGCTGGCTTCCAGGTTCGCGAGGCGAGAAAACTCTCGCGAGGCGAATCCCCTGTTTCTTTATTCTCTCAACTTCTACTTAACCTGAAAACAACAAAATAGCCATAAGTGTTTTATTTGACTCAAAACTGGCTAAATTAACCTAAAACTACTTCAGAGACTCAAAACCATGCTTGAGGACAATCTAATCTAATTTGGGCGAAAATAGGATATAATTTGCACAAAACCCTGGTCATACTAGCCATAAAACTAGATGAGCCAGAGGCTTATCAATTCTTCATGCAAAATCTCAGATTAATCCACCTAGGACATTAAGGTTTGATTTGGGGTTTTAGGCTCATTACACCTAAGACATTAGGGTTTGAGTATTTAAAAAGACTTGATTGTCATAATTGAATTAGGCATTGTGTTGGTAACCATTTCATTGCAATTAAGGGAGGATTAGTGTAGTCTAACCCTGACAATCTTGACCACATTTATGTTGCCCTCCAAGTGTTTGATTAAATATCCAAAAGACCAAAAACATTTTACTTGCTTTATTTCTTTACTTTATGTTTTGATCTTACTTCATCCCATAGTTTAGTCTAGATAGTTATTGACTTTGTGAATTGGTAATTGGCAACCGATCCCTGAGGATGATATCCGGTCTTACCACCGTATTACTTGTTTACGACTGGGTACACTTGCCTATTAAAAAATCGTATCACTCTCTCTCTCCCTCCTTAATCTCTTATTCACTTTCTTGTTTCATTTTTATTCTTCCTTTTTGCTCCATTTCCTTCCAATCTCAAGCAACATTGTAAGTTTGTTATACAAATTTTGAAGCCCTACCTCTTTAATTTTTTGGGAAGCTAAGCTGTGGTGATTTTTGGATTAGGGGTGGAGCTCTCTGGAGAAAGAAAGCTACCCACTTCGAGAAGCTGCACAGTTGGGCTATTTTAGATCTGCCATTTAGCATCTGTCAGCTTCCCTTGGTGTCGTTGGGAGCAAATTTGTTGACTCTCAATATTAGTGAGTGGATGATAATCATTGTGGCATATTTTAAATACTTTATAATTATTGTTTTTAATTATTTTGTTATGTTAAAATTATTTTTACAATTATATTTGGGGAAACATACCTTTGGTGTTCATTTTAACCATTCCTAAATATTTTAAGGTTGTGGATTTTTGTTAATTGATTTTGACTATACCTGAGAGTTGTATAGAGCAATAATTTGACAACAGTTGAACTTGAAATATGAAATTAAGAATTTATGCTTGAAGAGATTGATAAAAACTGAAAATGATTTGAATGTTGTGTTTTGGGGGATCCATGTTAGAATCCCGTAGCCGTTAGCAGGGGTAACGGTCTAGGTGCACCTAGTTTATATTTATTTTGGGAGGAGAGGGCTATCCTTTAGATGGAGCCCAGTACACGGAGAAGGCTATCAACGAGATGGAGCCCCCCGATGAGATATGATTGATGTGACTTGAATGAGGAGAGGGCTACCGTTAGATGGAGCCGCCCCTAGGGAAGAGGTCGCCCTTAGGAGGAGAGGGCTATCAACGAGATGGAGCCGCCTTAGATTTTTGGTTCTCTTATGTGTGACCCCACTGTGATTAACAAATTTCTTTAAACTTGTGTTTTGTTGCTTTAATCGTTTCTCCTATTATTTTTACCTCTTTAACTAGATTTGGTGTTAAAAATGTTATTATTTTGAACAGGTTAATTTTCCAAGTTTAATGATTTTTTATATAAATGTTTCATTAAAGTTACTCTATTTTATTGTATCCATATTCTAGTACGCTATTAACTTTGAAAGAATAATTATTCATGTGCTATTATGTTTCCCTTCTAGTTCATGGTGGTTGTTATGCCCTCACTTAGTCTGTGTGACTCACCCTTCATATTTATTTTTCCATACAGATTCCCAGGTAGCTGAGTAGTTGGCTGCTAACAGCTCTAGACCATTCGGGCAGTGTTGCTCTTTTTTTGGTAGGCCCTTTTTTTGTTGGAGGCCCTTGATGTATTTTGAGACTCTCCACACTCTGCAGTCATAGGGAACTAGTACTAGATTCTTTTGAGTTGTAATAATGATACTATCTCGATTATCTTGATGTACTTTGTGTGATTCGAACCTCTTGAATGAAAATATGAATATTTCAACAGGTGTTTTTGTTTTGAGATGTTGGAATTACAAAGGAGACTCTGTCGAAATTTTTGTAAAAATTCTAATTCTTTATCATGTTTCTAGATCAATAGGCTTGTCAGGCTAGCATTGTAAGCCTGTGCGTCGGTCACGGCTTAGGTTTTTGGGTCGTGACATTAGTAGAGGAATTGTCCATTCAAATGTAGTCAGACAATGTATTTTTCTGATACTGTCATATGGTTCACGTTGGTTAACTTAGATCAATTAGGTGGGCGAGTTGTTCAATTAATGTCTCAAAAAATAGGTATAGTGGAAGAAAAATATCACAGAAAGGGGATAAACTGTTATGCTGAACCCTCTACATCATTGCATTTCTTTTATTCAAAATTGCTTGCTTGTATGCTTTCTTGCCGCGATTATAGGTGGCATGTAATGTGCTTGGTAATTAGCGCTTTTGTTAGCATGTTATTTTTTGTTAAAGGTGAATCTTTTTGTTTGCCACTCTTTATTAAAAAACCTTTACCATTAGTCATACTTATCAACCAAACCATGTTTCACCAAAGCAAGTATGATGGGAGGCACAACGCAATTGACTGCAATTGCAACTCAAAACACAACCTTAGTCACCAAACATCGTATACCAGAGCAGCTGGCAATATTCTTCGTCATGGTTACTTATATTAAAACCAACAGATTATTTTTTGTATTAAAAGGCACAAGCACTGTTGTGACTCCGGCAAGTGTACCGGGTCGTCGCAAGTAATAAAAATAACACGGTAAGTAAATACCGAGGTCGAACTCAAGGATTGGGGTACCAATTCGACTAATCCGCGGGAAGTCAGATATGTTCAGTCAAGTTACGGAAGAAGGTGGTTGAGAGAAAGAGAATAATAGCGAAATTCAACTAAAAATCTAAATAAACTAATTAACTAAAAATCAGAAAACTAAAATGTCCAAGGTCACAAATCCACCTACCCAATATGTACACCCAAGTGATGATGAATCCCTCCCTAAATTCAATTACAATGTCAACCGGGACCCCTAAATTCTCCTAAATCCACTTCCGTGCTCATTAGGACGTATTCGATGATTTGAGTTAATTACTTGCTAGGTCTCTTAACCCTAATCTCGAATTACATGTAATTCGTGTTCCCTATATGGTTGCACCGATCTCCTATTCACTCTCGTGCAATATTCGATCGATGATTCTAATTCAAGTTCTAAACGCGAATCGCCGACTAAGCCTCATCACGTTAACAAGTCAATCACGCTAGCATATAATTGACACAATCAAATCAGAATTAGAAAACAAGAATTGAATTAAGGAGAAAGACATACATCATATCGGATTTACATCGCCATGGGTGGCTTCATCGTTCCCTCGGACGAGGGGATTAGTTCCTCATGCTCATAGACAAGCGATCGGACATAATCTCCATAAGAAAAAGGAGAGACGCAGCTCCAAAGAGAAAAGAAAATACCCTAAGCTACTCTAAACAGTGGAAAACTGCCTAATAAAGATGGATCCCGATTCGATATGCAACAACCTTTAAATAGTAATCCCGATCTGCGCTCTCTCGAGGCGGCAGAGACATTCGCGAGGCGAGAATTAAAATTAGCGCGCTTTCAATTTAAACTCTCGCGAGGCGAAGGTATGTTCGCGAGGCGAGTCTTCAATTCTGGTGTGACCTTCATCACGGCTGGGCCGTGATGGTCTCGACTTCCGGGGTCTTCAAACTCTCGCGGGCGAGTCTTCAACCTTAAACGCCACGGGCGTGGTATTCATCACGGCCAAGCCGTGATGCTCTCTGTCTTGCAGGCCTTCATGCTTCGCGGGCGAGACATATCTCGCGTGGCGAGACCGAAGTGATGACTTTTGCTTGCTTTGCTTGACCTTCGAGCTCGCGGGCGAGCATACACTCGCGAGGCGAGTGTCTCCGGACTTGCAATTTCCACTTGCTTTCGACTTTCCTTGACTCCGGGAGCTTCACTTATTTAACCTGAAACAACAAAAGCACCCACAAGCGTAATTCTATTCAAAATAACCTAAAAACTACACAAAATACGCAAAATGAGTCAAAGTCCAACTTAGGAACAAAACAAGGCAAATTTGGGCGAAAACGAGAGTGAACTCGAATAAATAGGCACATAAACCCTAGCTCATCTAGTCATAAAACTAGATAAGCCAGAGGCTTATCAAAATACCCCAAACTTAAACCTTGCTTGTCCCCAAGCAAGCTTAAAACTCAAAAACGACTCAAGACTTGGCAAGCCTAAAGGAATCAATCGATTTCGCACAAATTTAATGCAACTTTACAAAACAGTTTTTTTTTTTCAATGATCTCCCCCCCTACATCAATGTAATCCCCACATTCATTTACTTTAAACCATTGAGAACTCATCATTCATTCCGTCATTACTCTAAGTTGAGGATCAGAGTTACACACAAAGGAAGATCACCTATCTCAAACAATTGCCTTCCTCACAAGGGCATTTAAAATTTCACTCATTCGCTCAAGTTTGTCAAGGCTTTCAACTTTTTCACTCAATTTCACTTATCAAGAGCACTTCCCATGAATTTGATTTTCATTTCAAAAATGGTCCCCACGTAAACATGTATGCAACATCAGAAGGTCTTTTAAAGGTTGTAATGGGGCCTGGCTGAGGGTAGGATAGTCAAGGATACTAGGTTTAAGTCCCTAGGAACTAAGAGAGCATGAGCATTAAACACATTTTCCACTCAAATTCCTTTTTTCATTTTTCTTTTCTTTTTGTCTCGGGTGACTACAACTTTTTTCCTTGCTCATCTTTTGATTTGCCCCTTTTCTTTTGGCCAAATTTTTCTTCTTCTTTTTTTTTCAACCTTTATTTTTCTTTTTCTCACCCCAAAATGTCATACCTCCTTGTAGCCACCCCAAACTTAGTTTCTCACAACCTTTCTCTTGCTCATTTCCATGCTCTCCTAATCCTAAGATTGGGTTAACATGGTTTTCGGATTTTGGCTCGTAATGTAGGGTCATCAAGAAACAATAGGTCAATTGGGCTCAATTTGGCTAACTAGGGAACATGCATTAGGGATGGTTCATTTTAGGCCAAATGGTTTTTTCAAAGAAAATTGCCTAAATCATTTGATGCAACACATAATCATGCAAACCATAAAGAGATTCAAGCAAACTCGGGAAAGTGCAACTTAACAGAGATTCACACATTCAAAAACAGAGTTGGAGGCTCAAATTCCTCACCTGGACATTTTGCAAATTGTTTGACCGAGATACGATTCCTAGTGTGTGCACCCCCTCACCCCAAACTTATCATAAATCAAGTAATCACAATAAAATTCTCAAGGTTCAATTTTCAATTTTTAAGTGGGGATCAATTTTCTAATTTCAGAACCTAGGGGAAATAATCGATGGTCAAATAGTTCATGCAATCAATCTACGCTCAATCTAATTAACATCCAACAAGCTTGCCGACACGACATTTCATACAAAAACTCTTGATCTTCTCAAATTATTCAAGAGTGACAAACAAAAACAAAACAAAAACAAAACAAAACAAAAGTTAAGAGAAGAGAAGGATACCTAGCTTGGGTTGCCTCCCAAGAAGCGCTTGTTTAACGTCCCGAGCTTGACTTATTAAGAAGCATCCACCTGGATCCCATAGTCTGTGGTACAGAGGCCAAGGGACGCTCATCATATCAAATCCTCCACCCGGATCAAATGGTAATTGGAGTGGAGATCGTAGCATCAATATGACCTTATCATCCACTCCACCCAGCCAGTGTGTGAAAACTCCATTGACCTCTTCAATTATGAATTCACTTCCTCTCGGGTCAAATGGTGTTTTCACGAGGAAGTGTGCTAGACAAGTGGGAGGGTCTAATTTACCGGTGTCCACACATGCATGCAAGCCAACATATTTATTTAACGCATCAAAATCATGTTGCTTGGCAAGCATGGTGGAATCCTCCGCCACTTTATCTTGATCTCTACCCCCTTGCTCCAGTGCCTTGTCCTTTGCCAACTCCTCTTCCTTAGGTTGCTCTTCCTCAACATGTGGTTGTTCCGGGGCCATGACACTTGCCAATTCCTTTTCCTCCGGTTGTTCTTCCTCAACATGTGGTTGTTCTTCCTCAACTCCCTGAGAACTAGTTACATCCCAGTCATATCCCAACACCCCACTGCTTCTAGTTGTTGTGGCATCGCATTGGTTCTGAGGGTCGTTCTCGGTATCAACTGGGAAAGTATCTGGGGGATGCTCATTTAGTTTCTTTGTGAGTTGGGCGATCTGCATCTCTAGATTTTGAAGTGCCATCTCTGTATGAGTTGCCAACTTGTCAATGGTTGCGTTTGTATTGATTGACACTTTCTCAAGTGTCGCACTCAACTTCTCAAGAGCCAACTCCCAAGGTTGTGGTCCACCATTCTGTTGAGGTTGCTGTTGCCAATTTTGTTGAGGTTGTGGTTGCCAGGCTAGACCATCGTCAACATTACTCCAAGCGACATCCGGATGGTCTCTACTCATATCACCCCAATACTGATTCTGACTCTGATAGTTGTTCTGGGGCATGCTGTCATTATGCCATGGTTCCACATATACTTCAGGGAAGTAGAACGGACAACTCCAAGTGTCATGGTTCCCATCACAATATTCGCAACCCGGAAGCATTCCTTCGTGTACCTCGCATACAAAACAAGGCAAGACCAAGTGGAATCAAAGAAGTAGAGAGATAGTAGAAAATAAAAAGAAAAAAGATAAAAATAAAAATAAGAACAAAAATAACTTAACCAAATATTCAAACTTCCCTAAAAATCAGAAAAACTGGTTGTGCCAATCCCCGGCAACGGCGCCAAAAACTTGTTGTGACTCCGGCAAGTGTACCGGGTCGTCGCAAGTAATAAAAATAACACGGTAAGTAAATACCGAGGTCGAACTCAAGGATTGGGGTACCAATTCGACTAATCCGCGGGAAGTCAGATATGTTCGGTCAAGTTACGGAAGAAGGTGGTTGAGAGAAAGAGAATAATAGCGAAATTCAACTAAAAATCTAAATAAACTAATTAACTAAAAATCAGAAAACTAAAATGTCCAAGGTCACAAATCCACCTACCCAATATGTACACCCAAGTGATGATGAATCCCTCCCTAAATTCAATTACAATGTCAACCGGGACCCCTAAATTCTCCTAAATCCACTTCCGTGCTCATTAGGACGTATTCGATGATTTGAGTTAATTACTTGCTAGGTCTCTTAACCCTAATCTCGAATTCTATTAATTCGTGTTCCCTATATGGTTGCACCGATCTCCTATTCACTCTCGTGCAATATTCGATCGATGATTCTAATTCAAGTTCTAAACGCGAATCGCTGACTAAGCCTCATCACGTTAACAAGTCAATCACGCTAGCATATAATTGACACAATCAAATCAGAATTAGAAAACAAGAATTGAATTAAGGAGAAAGACATACATCATATCGGATTTACATCGCCATGGGTGGCTTCATCGTTCCCTCGGACGAGGGGATTAGTTCCTCATGCTCATAGACAAGCGATCGGACATAATCTCCATAAGAAAAAGGGAGACGCAGCTCCAAAGAGAAAAGAAAATACCCTACGCTACTCTAAACAGTGGAAAACTGCCTTATAAAGATGGATCCCGATTCTGATATGCAACAACCTTTAAATAGTAATCCTGATCTGCGCTCTCTCGCGAGGCGAGCAGACATTCGCGAGGCGAGAATTAAAATTAGCGCGCTTTCAATTTAAACTCTCGCGAGGCGAAGGTATGTTCGCGAGGCGAGTCTTCAATTCTAGGCTGTGACCTTCATCACGGCTGGGCCGTGATGGTCTCTGACTTCCAGGGTCTTCAAACTCTCGCGGGGCGAGTCTTCAACCTTAAACTGCCACGGGCGTGGTATTCATCACGGCCAAGCCGTGATGCTCTCTGTCTTGCAGGTCTTCATGATTCGCGGGGCGAGACATATCTCGCGTGGCGAGACTGAAGTGATGACTTTTGCTGCTTTGCTGACCTTCAGGCTCGCGGGGCGAGCATACACTCGCGAGGCGAGTGTCTCCAGACTTGCAATTTCCACTGCTTTTCGACTTTCCTTGACTCCCGGAGCTTCACTTATTTAACCTGAAACAACAAAAGCACCCACAAGCGTAATTCTATTCAAAATAACCTAAAAACTACACAAAATACGCAAAATGAGTCAAAGTCCAACTTAGGAACAAAACAAGGCAAATTTGGGCGAAAACGAGAGTGAACTCGAATAAATAGGCACATAAACCCTAGCTCATCTAGTCATAAAACTAGATAAGCCAGAGGCTTATCAAGCACTCATAAGCTTAAATGAAAGTTGAAGGCGATAGATAGAACTCCTGTGATTATTTAATTATGTTGACTCATAATTATTTTATTTGAGTTCCCAAACAGCTGACATTTCTTCAATTAGTAAATAGCTGCTGCGTCGTTGTGATTTGTTATTCCAACACTGAAAGTGGAAGAATGATTTCATATGTTTGATGCTCGTGTGCTGAAATTTAAAATTTTATGATAAACTTTCTCCCACATACCTTATCTTAAATGCAGGCATACCTTAGTGCCATTATTGCCTACCTTTATGATCACGACTTTAAGCAAGCAGAGAAGTGCTACGATGATTGCTATCACTATCAGTAAGTTTCGGGCTCCTCCTTGTTATGCTGTTATGTACCTGCAAACTCAACCAACCTTTGATATAGTTCATTATGATAGAACTACGTGTACTTGGATTGAACTCATTGTCATTGTTGTGTTGTTGTTATTGGTTCTGCTTCTTTGATTTCCCACTACAAATTTCTCTTTACTCCTAAAACATTATAGCAAAAATCCTATAGGTAAAATTTCTATTATTTTTAATCTTGGCTGTTACTCGGTAATTTATCGTATACTCCATGCAATTAATTATTTGAACTAATGAATAAATGGGCTCAAATGCTTGTGTTTCTAGGATTGATGCATTTGTCAGCAGCGACCAGAATCGTTGTGGAAGCAAGCTTCTTGCTGCCTATATAGATGGAGACATTGAAGAAATCAAACGTATTGCTCAGTCCAGCACTATTTCAAATCTTGACCATGTGGTAAGTATTTTAGTTTATATGATTTGTAGTAAATAAACATAATAACTAAAGAGTGGCTCATGCGTATGGAAGATCATCTGTTGTGAGAGGTCAACCCCTTAAATGCATCTCAATATCTTGAGGGATTAGTCTCTGACTCCGGACCGGAGATATCCGGGTTCACAAAAAAAAAAAGAGTACAATCTCGCTAATATAAACATCTAGCCTTTTGTCATGTAATCCGGTCTTTCACTTCTTGAGTGCATCGATTGGATAGATAAGTAGTTTATATGTAGGTTTAACCCAAATTTTTACCTTTCAATCATTAGAGTTTCTAGGTTTGGTCGCTACAGATTGCCTTGCGCTTTAGCTTGCCTTAACATTTCCTATCCTACCAAAGAAAATTCTTAGCATAACCAGAGCCGAGAGGACCCTGAATAAACTACATACGCGACGACTTAAAGCTCAGTATTGCATCTTTTACTGTTTCACACTAATTGTCAGCTCATTGGCAACCTTCCTTGGACATCTTAACATGAAACTTAGTTCAAGGCTGTTCAAGACTTCTAACAGAAAACCTCACATTTTGTATGGTTAGTTTTCGTACAAGAGAGACTCCCCATGGTTTCAGCATTGTTCCTGATATGCTTTACAAGCCTTTTCAGCATTGTCATCTGGTTGTCAAATTTTGTGCAACACACATAATCTTTAATGAGTAATTACTTGTACTATTACTTTATATTAATGGGGTTATTTATGGGAACTCAATTTTGTATGACACTTTGGAGTAAATTGTATGTAGATTATTAGGCTTGCGAGGAAACTTCCCACAGGCAATGAGACACCCCGTTGTGCCCCATTGTATTATTACACTAAATCCTTAATTATTTATTTACTTAATCGCGCGCTTAACGTTGGAAATACGTAAAAATTTAAAACTTAATTAATAATCAGATAACTTCTACAAATATACAACACACCAAACTATATTACATAAATACACACATAAGTATCCTTTATTTTACACAACTTGCTTATAACTAACGGAAAACAAAACATCTTATGTGACTCACTGGCCTTAAACTGACTACGCTACATTATCAGGATCAGTAGGTGGTTCTTCAGCGTCAACTTCATACGGAACATCGTTCAACTCTTCAACAATCTCCGTCTCGTATGGGGTTCCATCCATCTCCTCCATAACATAGTCGTCCATATAGTCTTCTAACGTAACAAAGTAGACATACACCAAAAATACAGAAATAGGGAGATAAGAAACAGTTCTATCATCATAAGTGGAAAGGATTCATAGCATATAATACAATAACGGTCACAAACATGCATCACTCACAATTTACAATCATCCATACTTTATAACATCATCCTCTACCCTTCAACTCATGCAACTAGACCTTTATGCTGACGTGGCCACTACTACTCCTGTCACACATCCCTCGTTAGGGATGCCAGTCAGTCGTCCAAGTGACACGTTCCCCATGCCGGTGCACATTCTCATCCATGGTAGGAATGCTCATGCAAAGCAATGACACTATAGCTGCACAGTACCGTCGGTGCACACCCTGATTCTCTCTCTCACTCTGTCAAGGGTGCTCATGCAAAGCAATGACACTATAGTTGCACAACTTAACTTCTAATTTGGAACGGCACCCAAGAACTTCGGACCTCGTGTATCTCAAATACACGGTTATGAACGACAATGCAACATATGATTCTCACTGACTTTTATCAATAACAACCTAGTACCTCAAGCTTTTCCTCACAACCTCCACTTACATTTTATATCACATCACTTCATAGTGAGGCACCTCTAATTCATATTCAAAACTCTCACCCAAACAAAACACCTCCGAGCAATATATATCTTTCCTTAAAATCATCTAAGCATAGTATTAAACCCAGGAAGATCATGCATAACACATTAATCAACAGAATATTACAACATCTCAATATCATATAAGGAAATTTATCACAACCAAATAATTAACAAAGTCAGACTCTGTCACGGCCTGGCCGTGATAGCCATCACGGCCGTGACAGGTAACCAAGGCAAGTCAGATGGTGTCACGGCCGTGACAGACATCACAAGCAAGAATTCAACAAAACAGAACCTGTCACGGCCTGGCCATGACAACCATCACGGCTGTGACAGACAACAAACATCCTCAATATCACAATTATTCAAACACCGAAACAATACGTCACATGCAGATGGAATACATCAACCAGCGTATCACAAACAGAAAGTAAATAATTCAGACATCCTCAAATATGAATAATCAACCTAAGGCGATAAACCTACAATTCCCAAATAGTCATTGGTTTTACGGAAAAGTTTCCAATACGATTTTGTTATTGTCGATTACTCGACCACTAGTAGGGTTTAGGTCGCCCTACACCATTATTATAAATTATATACTACTTATCGGTTCCGACGATGGAATGGTTCTTTCTCCCACCTGAGTTTGCACCGGAAACACGTTCACGACGATCCTCGTTATCCCGCCACGAGTTAACACAACCACCTTCAACCAAACAACATAATTATAATTAATCAACTAACACCCATCTATGACACTTTAGGGCTAGGTTCGGACAAGACTTAGAAAATAGGTTTAGGATTATCTTCTTAATGCCATCTTTTGGATCCTAGTTACTAGAGTCTTAACTAACATAGATTACTTATTACAAGACTAAAATTTGAAACAAAATCCTCTAACCTTTAGGGTTAGGGTTTCGGCCAAGGGCTGACTTTTAGTGTTCAAAATCCTTAAAATTCCTAATCATGATTAAGTCATAGATTAATGATCCTTGATTAACCTAAATCATGGATTAGTGACTAAACAACTAAAGTTGAAACTCCAAACTTCCTATCTCTTTAATACAAGGATTCGGCCTCAACATGTTCATAGGGTTAGGGTTCTTCGTTTATTAAACCAACTTGGATTTATTAAGCATACATACTAATAGCTTGATTAACAAGATCATTAATGAAAACCATGAACAAAAACTCTACCAAACCTACTTTTATAGATTCGGCCAAGGCTAGGTTTTTAGGAAAGAAATTTTTGATTACATCATGCTCTTAGATTTAGATAATATGCATGATATCAAGAAGATAGAAAGTAGTTTCATCATCATTAGATTTTTCTAGAATTTATTATGACTTTTCAAAGTTCTAGGGTTAGAAACTTTAAAGTGATGAACAACTATAATATAAACCTTGAATCAAGAAACTTGCTAAAGAACATAGGCATGATTAAGAATGAAGATTAGGATTTACCTCTTGAAGATCAATGACAAAGGAAATCCAAGAAACTTGCTTCACAAACTTATCACTAAAGAACTTATGAACTTAGGGTTTTGAACAAAAAGGCATTAGAAACTAAGTGAAAAGTGAGAGTATGGTATTTATAGAGATAGTGGCGCCATCTTGGGAAGGATCTAGAAGTGATGAGTTGTCTTGCTAAAAGGATTCAAATGCAATTAAGTTCTAAGGACCAATTTGCAAAGATTCCAAAAATTGAAGGACTAGTTTACAAATTGTCAATAAAGTGTCATGATGATGATTTTGCCACATTTAATGCAAGCTTATCTTGACCAAAGTTGGCTGATTTTTGAGTCAAAGATATTTTAAGACAATTCAAGAATGTTTGAGAAGATTATAGAAGCTTGAAGAACAAAGTGGAAGAATGTAGAACAATCTAGAGTTTTCTTGACTCATCCAACAACAAATGAGGGCAGCCATAAATCCTCATGGGCTTGCGCATGGGCTTGGTAAGTTTGGGCTTGGTTTCATTTTTGTGGGGCCCACTTGAAGATTTAAACATAAATCTTGACATAGGAAACTTGTATAGTTTCAAATGGGCTTTATGGAATCAATTCATGAACTAGACAATTTGGGCTTCATAGCCACGCCCATTAAGAGATTGGGAACAAGGATTCTAGCCCAATTCACTTGAAAAAAACTTAGAAACTAACTTAGGGACAAAAGGGTAATTAACAGAAAGTTCAGGGGCTTAAGCGTAAAATTCATAAAATTTCTATTTAACCCTGAAAAACCTTCTAGACTTAAAAATATGATTCATCCCCTTGAATCATCTCAAAATCCTAAGATAAACCCTCTATCGGCTCTTAGAAACTCCGAAATCTCTTCCGTCGTCTACCCGACATCGTGTTTTTAGAAAAACATAAATTATTTTATTTTTTTCCAAATAATTATAAAAATACAGAATTGTAGGAAATAAAATAATAATCTTAAGTCTTTCGTTCACCAATTAAAATTAGGTCTTTGAGCAGTATAATTATACTGTCAATGGAATTCGCGGGCCGGGTTTCGCCTGACTTTCCAACCTAATTTTCAATCGTAGCTTCCTGCATTCAAGTAGGATTGAGTAGTAAACTCTGTTTAATTAAAATAATTTTCTAAAACTCAAATAAATTTATAAACATATTTATATGTATTACTGTTATTTAAAACAGTGAAATACAGGGTGTTACAGGCAATGTGAGTGCATTAAAGGCTGACACTGCTGAAGATGGAGAGCCGCCGCTGGACGAAAATGACCTGACTTAACCTCCAATATGTGTATCTTCTCTCTATGTTTATTTATAGGAGAGACGAAGAACCCCATCTCAGTTTGATAATGAATTGAATTGATCAGTATATATCAGTTTTTGTATACAAACATTTTGTTCTTTGTTGGGTGAAGACATTTTTTATCAATACATGTGGAATGCAGGAAATGAGAGGAACGTAATTCTTTCTTCCAAATGAGATGTATCAATTGGATGTTGAGTCTGTTGACAACAAGAGAGAGAATAACCCCAGAGAGAGAAAAAACTTAGAAATTAAAGCTTTATTTTCCTGGGTGAAATTGGATTGTGGGTTGTGAGTGTTTTGTAAACACTTTGTATATTTTCCTTTTGAGTAAAATATCTGCAGCAGCCTGGAGACGTAGGCATTATTGGCCGAACTCCGTTATCAATTTTTGTGTTATTATTCCACATTTATTTCATTTTTTCACAAATCTGATTTAGGAAAATTATGTATTTTCCCAACAATTGGTATCAAGAGCTTTGATGATTATTTCTGTCAATTTTTTACAAAGGTATTATTCACATAAATAGTAAATTTTGTGAATAGTGAAATTTGGTCGGCGACATCAAATTATCCACGAAGGTGTTCTAAAACACGGTGGTTCGTACAAATTGTCAAAAACGGTCCTGAGGAAGTCAGATTTGAGTTGGAGCGATGGCTGCAGATGAATGAAAGGTGAAAATTGAGAAGTTCAATGGTGTGGACTTTGGCTTTTGGAAAATGCAGACTGAAGATTATCTGTATCAGAAAAAGTTGTATCAACCTCTCCAAGAAAAGAAACCAGAGGGCATGAAGGATGAAGATTGGACTCTTCTTGACAGACAAGCCCTTGGAGTTATCCGATTGACATTATCCCGCAATGTTACTTTTAACACTGCAAAAGAAAAGACCACAGCGAGTCTTATGGCGGCCTTTTCCAGTATGTATGAAAAGCCGTCGGCCTCAAACAAAATTCATTTGATGAGGCGGTTGTTCAAGTTAATGATGACAGAAGGCGTATCGACTGCGCAACATCTCAATGAACTCAATACTGTCACAACCCAGTTGAGTTCGATTGGAATTGAGTTTGATGAAGAAGTCTGAGCATTGATACTTTTGTCTTCCCTACCAGAAAGCTGGAATGCTACTATCACGGCTGTGAGTAGCTCATCGGGAAGCAACAAGTTGAAATTTAATGATGTTCGTGATCTGGTTCTCAGTGAAAAGATCCGACGGAGAGAGTCGGGTGAATCGTCAACCTCTTCGGTGTTGCACACAGAGTCAAGAGGAAGAAATTCAACCAGAGGAAATGGATGCGATAAATCGAGGGACAGGAGGTCTAAGTCCAGAAATCACCGTAGTTCCAATAGCTCGAAGAATGTCGAGTGTTGGAATTGTGGAAAGACCGGGCACTACAAAAATCAGCGCAAGAGTGCATCGAAGAATCATGAGGCGAAGGCATAGGCAAATGTTACCTCCACGTCGGGAAGAGTCTTGGGTGTTAGACTCTGGAGCATCCTTTCATGCCACTTCGCAGAAAGAATTCTTTGAGGATTATGTCCCCGGAAACCTTGGTAAAGTTTACCTTGGTAACAATCAATCTTGTGAGATTGTGGGTAAAGGTGTAGTGAAGATTAAGTTGAACGGGTTTGTATGGGAATTGAAAAATGTCAGACATATTCCTGACTTGACGAAGAACTTAATCTCAGTTGGCTAGTGATGGCTACACAACAGTCTTCCATAGTGATCAATGGAAGATTTCAAAGGGTGCAATGACGATTGCTCGCGGTAAAAAGAGTGGTACTCTTTACAAGACAGTAGGAGCATGTCATTTGATTGCAGTTGCAACAAATGAAAATCCCAATCTATGGCATCAGAGACTGGGTCATATGAGTGAGAAAGGGATGAAGATCATGCACTCAAAGGGAAAACTACTAGGTCTTCGGTTAGTAGGAACATGTGTGAAGACTGTATACTTGAAAAGCAAAAACGAGTCAGCTTTCAGACAAGTGGAAGAACCCCAAAGAAGGAGAGACTCGAGCTGGTTCACTTTGATGTTTGGGGTCCAACTACCATCTCATCCATTGGTGGGAAACAATACTTTGTGACTTTTATCGATGATCACTCTAGGAAAGTATGGGTCTACTTTCTGAAACATAAGTCTGAAGTGTTCGAGGCTTTTAAGATGTGGAAAGCCAGAGTCAAAAATGAGACAGGATTAAAGATCAAAAAGCTCAGAACCGACAATGGTGGTGAATATGAAGACACCAGATTCAAGAAGTTTTGCTTTGAGCACGGGATCAGAATGGAGAGAACTGTGTCGGGTACACTTCAACACAACGGTGTAGCTGAGCGTATGAACCGAACGTTGACTGAAAGAGCCAGAAGCTTGCGTGTGAAGTCAGGTCTATCGGGCGATTCTAGGCGAGCAATCAAAACAACAACACTACTTGATCAACCGAGGTCCATCGGTACCATTGGAACACAGAATACCAGAAGAGGTATGGAGCGGAAAAGAAGTGAACCTCAAACATCTTAGAGTTTTCCGTTGTGTAGCATATGTGCATATCAGTGATCAAGGTCGGAATAAGCTTGACCCGAAATCGAAGAATTGCACTTTCATCGGTTGTGGTGAAGATGAATTTGGCTACCGCCTTTGGGATGATGAAAACAAAAAGATGATCCGTAGTAGAGATGTGATCTTCAATGAAAGAGTGATGTACAAGGATAGACATATCACATATACCAGCAACTCAGAACAGAGTGCGCCTGTGTATGCAGAGGTGGACGATATCCTAGAAAGTCCTATAGTTGATAATTCTCAGTTAGAGGAATCAACTGAACAAGATAGCGAGCAGCAGTCTGACACGCCAATGCCTCATACCTCGACTCTTGCATTGAGAAGGTCTTCTCGACCTCATGTGCCCAACAGGAGATACATGAATTATATGTTGTTGACTGATGGAGGGGAGCCTGAAAACTATTAGGAAGCATGTCAGGCCGATGATGCTAGCAAGTGGGAGCTTGCCATGGAAGACGAGATGGAGTCTTTGATCTCCAATCAGACATGGGAACTAGCCGAGTTACCCATGGTAAAGAAGGCACTTCACAACATATGGGTGTATCGGGTGAAGGATGAGCATGATGGCTCCAAGAGATACAAAGCCCGGCTAGTTGTCAAAGGATTCCAGCAGAAGGAAGGAGTCGACTACACTGAAATTTTTGCTCCAGTTGTGAAGCTCAATACTATCAAGTCTGTGTTAAGTATTGTAGACAGTCAAGAGCTCTATCTTGAGAAGTTGGACATGAAGACCGCATTTCTTCACGGAGACTTAGATGAGGAGATATATATGCACCAACCAGAAGGTTTTTCAGAAAAAAGGAAGGAGAATATGGTGTGTAAATTGAAGAAGAGCTTGTATGGCCTGAAACAAGCCCCAAGACAATGGTACATAAAGTTTGACGGCTTCATGCCCAAGGAAGGTTTTCAGAAATGCAATGCCGACCACTGTTGTTACTTCAAGAGATATAAGTCCAGTTATATCATTCTGCTACTTTATGCCGATGATATGTTAGTAGCTGGTTCGGATATGGACGAGATCAGAAACTTGAAGATGCAGCTGTCAAAAGAATTTGACATGAAGGACTTGGGTCCAGCAAAGAAGATCCTTGGAATTCAAATCACGAGAGATAAGCAAAGAGGAATTTTGCAATTATCTCAGGCAGAGTACATCAACCGTGTTTTTGCAAAGATTCAACATGGGCGACGCCAAGCTGGTAAGCACACCTTTGGATAGTCATTTTCGCTTATCCAAGGACTAGTCTCCTCAGACAGAGGAAGAAATATAGTTTATGGCTAAGATTCAATATGCTTCAGCCATTGGAAGTTTGATGTACGCGATGGTCTGCACAAGACCAGACATTAGCAGGTTTATGTCAAATCCAGGTAAAGCTCATTGGGAAGCAGTTAAGTGGATTTTGAGGTATCTACGAGGCACCACAAAGAAGTGTCTATACTTTGGTAAAGGAGAATTAAAAGTACAAGGATATGTAGATGCAGACTTTGGAGGTGAAGTCGATCACCGAAGAAGTACCACCGGTTACATATTCACTGTTGGAACAACATCTGTTAGTTGGATGTCGCAGGTACAAAAGATTGTTGCTTTATCCACTACAGAAGCTGAATATGTAGCTGTAACAGAAGCCAGTAAAGAATTGATATGGCTTCAAGGATTGTTGACAGAGCTGGGATTCATCCAGGAGAAAAGTGTTTTGCACAGTGATAGTCAAAGTGCGATACATCTGGTAAAGAATTCAGCATTCCATTCCAGAACAAAGCACATTGATCTTTGTTATCACTTTATCAGATCTCTGCTTGAGGATAAGGTGCTAACATTGAAGAAGATTCAAGGAAGTAAGAATCCAGCAGACATGTTAACAAAGGTGGTGACCATTGACAAATTGAAGTTGTGTTCAACTTCAGTTGGCTTGCTAGAATAACAAACCAGGGAAGGCTGCTGTATTAATCGAGGTGTGAAGACAGATTGAAATCAGTCTTCAAGTGGGAGATTGTTGACAACGTAAATGAGGTTGCAATAGTTATGGAACTATTATAAGTTTTTTGTTGAGGAAAGATAGGAAGTGCAGCTTGTTTTGGTTGTCAAAAACGTGTAGTAAAAAAGAGAACTTTTGCTCCTATAAATACCATCATTTGTCAGAGAGAAAAGCAATCCCAACAAGAGAGAGAATAACCCCAGAGAGAGAGAAAACTTAGAAATAAAAGCTTTATTTTTCTGGGTGAAATTGGGTTCTGGGTTCTGAGTGTTTTGTAAACACTTTGTATATTTCTCTTTTGAGTAAAATATCTGCAGCAACCCGGAGACGTAGGCATTATTGGCCGAACTCCGTTATCAATTTTGTGTGTTATTATTCCACATTTATTTCATTTTTTCATAAATCTGATTTAGGAAAATTGCGTATTTTCCCAACACTACCAGATCACTTGCTCACTCTCCTACCAACTACCAGAGTTCTTATATCTCTATCTTGCTTGTAGCAGAAAAATAGAAAAAATAATAGAATTCTCTGCTATCATATACAGGATCATTCCAGTCCCAACGTTTAGGAGAATCTTGGGTATTCATTCAGTTAAATGGCATTCCTTATCCTCCTCTTCCATATCATCAAGACCCGAATCAGTCCCAAACATAATAACTTGGTATGTGGTACAAAGGTCATTTGGTATGCAGTTAATCACTTTTTATATTATTATTATTATTATTATTATTATTATAAGACTTTCATTATTATTATAATGAATCCGGTATGCGGTAGATGGAATTAACAAGAGAAGCCAGTAATTATGGAATGACTAATTGTTTCTTTAAAATACAAAAAGGATATACTAATTCCTTGTAAATATAATAATAATTTTTAAAATGCAAAACCAATAAAGAAATATAAAAACATAACAAAAATAAAATAAATTTTCCTTGTAAATAATTTATGGGGTAGCAAAATAAATAATATAAATTCGTGCAATTAATCTAAGGTAGCATTCGTAGAATGAGCGATGTAGGGTATTAATACATTCTCTACTCGGAACCGACTCCCAAGCTCAATCTTGTATTTGAAGAACGGTCCTTAAAATAAAAAGGTTTTCCAAAGTTTTTCTATTTAAATAAATTTTGATGGCGACTCCTATTTTTTTGCAGCTCCCGGACGAGACGGTCGCGACAACTGGGACTGGGATCTATCTTTGGACTTGCCGAATCAACCTCAGCTCTTACTTCTCTCCCTATTCTCTATGACAAGGGCTTGGGAGTTATATGTCCCAAGTCTTTTCTTTCTGTTTCTTCATTGAACATACTATACTTAACTTGTGTCAAGGATAGCCCTCTATCGGAAGCAGAATTGCTTAACGACACCACCAAAGTCTCCCAACTATTCGGCAAAGAACTCAAAAGTAGCAATGCTTGTAACTCATCATCCAACCGTAAACTGATTTACCAAATTTTGGAAGTCACTCAAGTGCTCAGCAATAGATCTTCCTTCTTTGTACTTTAGGTTCACCAGCTTCTTGATTGTGAAAGCTTTATTCTGTGCAATCTTGCTTCCATAAAGTTTTTGTAAATTCTTCCATAAAGTTTGGCCATTAGTCTATGTGGACACATGGTGGAATACACTAATATCCACCCACTGCCTGATTTTTCCAATGGCCTTTCAGTGTGTCTTTTTCCAAGTTTAAGTTATCACGTCGTTCGGCTTTACATCTCCCTTTTTCTACAGGATCATATAGATCTTTGCAGAAAAGTATACCCTCTATTTTTGGCTTCCAAATGGAGTAATTTGCGGTTGTCAATTTGATAATGGTGCCCAAGTTCTCCACCATTTAATTTACACAACACAACCTCAAGTGTTCAACGTGGAGCTTTGATACCACTTGTTGGGCTCTAGGATTGAATCACAACGTAAATTAAATGATGTTGTAATGTGATAATGAACACCGAAGTAGATCTGATAGAGCTAGATCTAGAAACTCACGCAATGTAGTGATACTAAATGTGTGCAAAGCGTAGAAAAAAGGAACACCAAGTTTTAACATGGAAAACCCTATGTAGAGGGAAAAACCACGGAGACAAACTCCGAAAAATATTCCCCTATATTGAAGGACAATTACAATCTCCTCTCAACACTCTCACACAAGAGATACAAATACAGTGTTTCCCAAGAGACCTACCCCTATTAAACTTCTACAACTTTTCTATAATTGTAGTACCCAGGAGTAATAGAGATGAGACCCAAAATTTTCCCAGTGTATTTTTCTCACACACTACACTCTTTAGGATTTACTCACTGTTGTAAATCTAGGCAGAACCGGGCTTGATTATTCAGGCTTGGAAGCGAGTTTCAATTGCAGTAAATTCACACGCACAGAAGATGTTTAATCAAAGGATCACACAGAAAAGAACACCAAGATATAACGTGGGTGGTTCACCAAATTGTGGCTACATCCACCCACGGGCAGAAGGAGAAAAGAGCCTCACTATCAAAGAATCAAGGTTACAAAGTAGGGTCCTCACACTCTAAGCTATCTCTCAGATTTTACAGAATATTATTGTATATGGTTTTTCAGTCTAAACAATTTTGCACACACTCTACACTTCTATAATACGATAGGGATCATATATATAGCATGTAAGAGTCGGTTAGACGAGTGTGGCTTGGAGGGAGGAGCACCAGATGACAGTTATAACTGATATAACAGAAAATCTGTTATACAGCATATTCTGAGGCTTTGCTTCTGAGGAATGACTTCAAACCAAATTAACAATCTCCACCTTGGTTTGACAGCTTTCCTTTCCTTGATATCAACTCAAAATCTCCTTTTTCACTGCCATCTCACTGTTGTTATTTCCAACAATCTACATTGAGCAAGTCCAAACAGTGCATGAACTTGCTCTTAGGCACAGGTTTAGTAAACATGTCTGCAGGATTCTCTTTTGTATCAATCTTCTGGACCTTTATCCTTTTCTCAGTTCTGATGAAATGATACCTAACATCAATATGCTTAGTTCTTTCATGATGGACTTGATCCTTAGCCAAGTAGATAGCACTTAGGCTATCACAGAAAATTATGGCTTGTTCTTGAGGGAAGCCAAGGTCACTTATAAGACCTTTTAACCAAATTCTCTCTTTAGCTGCTTCTGTTAAGGCCATGTACTCTGCCTCTGTTGTGGAGAGGGCAACTGTAGGTTGTAGTGTAGCCTTCCAGCTAACCAAGGAGCTTCCTACAGTGAAGGCATACCCAGTAATGGACCTTCTAGTATCAACATCAGCTGCATAATCTGAATCTGCGAAACCTGCAACAACACAGGATGCATTAGTTCCATAAATGAGACCAACATCAATTGTGCCCTTAAGATACCTGAATATTCGTTTTACAGCTTGCCAATGATCCTTCCCTGATCTTCCCATGTATATGCTGACCACACTTACAGCTTGTGCTAGATCAGGTCTTGTGCATACCATTGCATACATAAGACTCCCAACAGCACTTGCATATGGAACTCGGGTCATATATTCCTGTTCAGATTCTGATTGTGGCTGATTAGAAACTGAAAGATGAATGCCTGATGTCAGAGGTGTGCTCACAGGTTTGGCTGTAGACATGCCAAATTGATTAAGGACTTTAAGAATGTAGCTTTTCTGACATAAGAACACCTTCTTCTGAGTTCTATCTCTGAAAATTTCCATGCCTAGAATCCTTTCTGCAGCCCCCATTTCTTTCATCTCAAATTCTGAACTGAGAAGGGATTTCAGCTTCTGTATTGCATCTTTATCAGTTGATGCAATTAGCATATCATCTACATAGAGAAGTAGATATATGAATGAACCATCCTCCACCTTGCTGTGATATACACATGAATCATAGAGGCTTCTGTTGCCTTGGGGATTGTTTCAATCCATACAGAGATTTCTTCAAGCTGCATACCAATTCTTTTTCTTCATATACATGAAATCCTTCCGGTTGCTTCATTAGTATATCTTCTTCTAAATCTCCATGTAGGAAATCAGTTTTGACATCAAGTTGCTCAAGCTCCATATCCAAATTTGCTACAAGTGCAAGTAGGACTCATATTGAGGTGTGTCTTACCACAGGTGAGAAGATCTCATTGTAGTCTACACCTTCCTTTTGACTGAATCCTTTGGCCACAAGTCTAGCCTTGTACCTAATTGGATCATTAGCTGAAATTCCAGGTTTCTTCTTGAATATCCATTTGCATCCAACAACTTTCCTTCCTTCAGGTAGCTTGACTAGTTGCCAAGTCTTATTTTTCTCCAGGGATTCCATTTCCTCATGCATGGCTGTAATCCATTTTTCTGATTCAGCACTAGTTATAGCTTCCTGATAGCTGACTGGTTCTGATGAATCAACTTCTTCTACTATGTGGAGGGCATAAGAAACCATATCCTCAAAGCCATATTTGTTTGGAGGTCTTATGTTTCTTGATGACTTCCTTGTTGGAGCCTTGTCATTCACACTTGGCAGCTGCTGTATTGTTTGAACAAATTCTGAATTTGGTGTCGATTCTTCATGTTGTTGGCCTGTGAGTTCAGTTCCTGATTGTTCCACCTGCTTTGATGTTGTTGGTTCTTCTGATGTAGTTTTACCTTGAACCAAGGACAATTCATCAAAGATGACATCTCTGCTCATGATTACCCTTTTTTCTGATGGTGACCATATTCTATAACCCTTAATTCCATTTCCATATCCTACAAAAATCCCCTTTTTCGATCTAGGTTCAAGCTTTCCCTCATTTACATGGTAATATGCAGGGCAGCCAAATACCTTCAGTACTGAGTAATCTGCAGGTTTGTTGGACCAAACTTCTATGGGAGTTTTGAAGTCAATGGCTGAAGCTGGAGATCTATTCACAAGGTAACATCTTTGATAATGCCTTCCGCCCGATAATTTTTGCCTAGGCGAATTGGACAGCATGCATCTTGCCTTCTCTAGCAGGGTTCTATTCATCCTTTCTGCTACTCCATTCTGCTGTGGAGTGTTTCTGACTGTGAGTTGTCGAGCTATCCCTTCATTCCTACAAAATTCTGTGAATTCTTCTGAGCATAATTCTAGTCCATTGTCGGTTCTGAGTCGTTTTACTTTCTTTCCCACTTGATTTTCAATCAGGATTTTCCATTGCTTGAAGTGTTTGAATGCTTCTGATTTCTGCTTCATTGGAAAAATCCATGTCATTCTGGAATGATCATCAATTATTGACAGAAAGTATCTTGCCCCTCCTAAGGATGGAACTTTGGATGGCCCCCAACAATCTAAATGAATATAGTCTAGAGATGTCTTAGTATTGTGGATTGCTTTTGGGAATTTACCTCTATGCTGCTTCCCATAAATGCAATGCTCACAGAACTTGAGTGGCTCCTTCTTATATTTATGTAACAGGCCTTGATTGCTGAGAATTTCAAGTCCCTTTTCACTCATATGGCCCAAGCGCAGGTGCCATAGAGAATTACAATCAGAGGGCTTGCACTCAACAGATGAGACTGAGCCTGTTATTGTGGAACCTTGAAGGATATACAGATTTCCTTGTCTTTTGCCCTACATCACCACAGAACCTCCATTCTTCTTGATTTTCATTTCTCCACCTTCCACATAGCAAGTGAAACCTTTTGCATCTAATGCTCCAACTGAAATCAAATTCCTTTTAAGCTCAGGGACATGCCTAACATTGGTTAAGGTTCTTACAACTCCATCATTCATCTTGAGCTGTATAGAACCAGTGCCAACTGATACGCATGGAGCATCATTTCCCATTAGGACATTTCCTCCGGATTTCTCCTCATAGGTGGTGAACCAGCTTCTATGTGGACACATATGATAAGAACAGCTGAATCCAAGACACCCATTTATCGACTTGATGTTGTTGATCATCAACAATGGAGAGAACTAGATCGAATCGGATGAGGAGTCATCCTGAACAGCTTCTTGCCACCGATTCTTTCTTCCTTTTCTTAGGACAGTCTTTCTTCCAATGGCCTGGTTGTTTTGCGAGAGTTACATATATCTTTTGGATCAACCTTGCTCTTCTTTTTCCCTTTCCCCTTTTTCTTGTCTTTGAGATTTTGAGGGATTTGAAGCTATCGGACCAGTGAATTGCTGTCTTCAATATTACTAGATTTCAATCTGAGTTCTCTTGAATACTGATTGGATTTCACTTCTTCCAAGGTGATGCTATCTTTGCCAATGCTCATGGAACTGACAAAGTTTTCAAAAGATGGTGGCAAAGAGGCTAATAGAATCATAGCAATATCTTCATCATCCATTTTAACATCAATATCTCTAAGTTCTAGTAAAATTGAATTTAATTCATCAAGATGATCCTTAAGATGTGTACCTTCCTTCATTCGAAGACCAAATAGTCTCCTTTTGAGCATAGCTTGTTGCACAGAGATTTTGTCATGTAGAGTTTCTCTAGTTTCAACCATAGGCCTGCAGCAGTGGATTCTTCAGAGACTTCATAGAGTACTTCATCCGATAGAGAAAGAAGAATCAAAGAATGAGCTTTTTCTTCTTGTTCCAGGGTAGCACCTTTGGCAGCCTTGCCACCTTCACCCGAAAGCAGAGCCCATGCACCTTGTTCCTTCAGCAGAGCACGCATTTTAATGCACCAGAGGTTGAAGCTGTTTCTCCCATTAAACTTCTCGATCTTGATGGTGCTGGCCATCTTCTTGTTGAATTAACAAAGTTCTTGAAAGAGATCTTTAGACGCATAACAGAGCTGAAGATCTAACCGAGCTCTAGATACCAGTTTGTTGTAAATCTAGGCAGAACCGGACTTGATTATTCAGGCTTGGAAGCAAGTTTCAATTGCAGTAAATTCACACGCACAGAAAATGTTTGATCAAAGGATCACACAGAAAAGAACACCAAGATATAACGTGGGTGGTTCACCAAATTATGGCTACATCCACCCACGGGCAGAAAGAGAAAAGAGCTTCACTATCAAAGAATCAAGGTTACAAAGTAGGGTCCTCACACTCTAAGCTATCTCTCAGATTTTACAGAATATTATTGTATATGATTTTTCAGTATATACAATTTTGCACACATTCTACACTTCTATAATACAATATGGATCATATATATAGGCATGTAAGAGTCGGTTAGAAGAGTGTGGCTTGGAGGGAGGAGCACCAGATGACAGTTATAACTGTTATAACTGATATAACAGAAAATCTGTTATACAGCATATTCTGAGGCTTTGCTTCTGAGGAATGACTTCAAACCAAATTAACACTCACTCTATTCTTCTCTCTCACTCCCAGAAGCTTTGTTTCTCGGCTTCTTGCTTGCACTCCAAATGAATGAAATGCTTCTATTTATAGGCTTCAAGCGGTATGGGCATACGAAAAAAAAGGATCTGGATCACCGGCCTATGTATATAGGCTGCTGCAATTCTCTTCATTTCATTGGCCTGTTGCTTCACTTCTTCACACTATGTACCTGTGCATTTCTGAATAACAGATTTGCATTCAATGCTCCATTTCTCTTCTGACTTTCCAAACCATGATTTCTTTCACAATGAATGGTTGGACCCTACAAGCAGCACGGTACTGAACCACATAATGGCCAGCTCAAGATTGTAAACAATTGGTAGATTGTAAACATCAGATATTGTCTTATATTTGTCCTTGAAGTAGATGCTCAAAGAGTCCTGCAAAAACATTTATCCAATTGAAATAAACAGTCACACTTAGACCCACTGTAATATTTTTTTTCAAGTAGCAAGTATAATAATACTAACACAGCACACGGTTAATTCATCACATGTACCTGCTTAACAAAGGAAATGGACTTGGTGACTATAAGTGTTTGGAGGAAGTCGTGGTAGGTGTCCCTCCGTATTAGGGTCAGGTGGTCTATGTTCTCAAAAACTTTAAAGTCACTGTTAATATAAAAAAAAAATGTAGTGGTTATCTTTAAAAGACACGGTAATCAAAAAAACGTTGTGAACCATATAGTAACTCATTATGATAATGAAAACAAAATTAAAGATGTTGGACAATTACATGAATGTGAGATCAAAAGACCGCTTCATTGCATCGCCTTTCTACCTCCTTCAAAGACAATAAAATGAAAGCAAGTTAGTTTACTTTTACCATAAGCAAATATATTGTTACAAGAGATGTACCTACAATCACACAGCTAAGAAATCTGCTAATTGTACCAGTATTTGTGAATGACTAAGAAAAATCTAATTTGTATGGATAATGAGATTCTATATGAATCTGAAACTAAGAATTGCATTGATGGATGCAGAATTGATAATTCCATTAGTTTTGTTCCTAAGCAATAGAAATCCTTGTTAAGATTTTCATGAAAGCCTCAATTGTATGCTTAGCACACACTGAGGAAAGTAATTAGTATCAACTCCTACCTGCTTGGCAAAGTATCAATGCAAAAGAATTATACATACCATTGACAGAGCCCTTCAAAATTCTTCCAAAAAATACTGTTAACTAAATAAAAGTTTCATGGCATTGTTAAGCATTTGTCTGCCATGGAAGTACCTTCCTGGTGAGCTGACCTCTGACATCAAGATCCAATTCTATTACTTTCAGTCCTGACAAAGTTTGCAAAGCATTAATACCAAAACTGTATACATCACTGGCACGGGTTAGCTTAGCATTACTCATGATTCCTCTAACATCAGTAAAAACCTTGCTGTCTTGCATCCCATCATCTTGGTATTTCTCAGACGAAAAAAGGTTGGTAAGCTGAAAATCAAAATCAAAATCATTACCATAATGCTAACTGAAAACACTATTATATACATGTATGTGTATGTGTGCATTTCCCCCCAAGTGCATCATATATAGCAGGACCCAGCTTTTCATATAATGTATTTAATATCTCTATGGACAATGCGACCCTCTATATGATGGTAGAGATACTTGAGTTGTGTGAACAATCCCACAAAATTCTGACTCTTGTTTCCCAAGTTAAATGGCAGTCTCTTCCTGAACATAGAGTCCCATATAAGTCAACATACATAATAACCTTTCAAGAAAACCAAGAACAAAATAAATAAATAAAAGAGGCCTAAAGCCTAAAGGGCAATATTATATTTCAAAAATGACGTTGCTCATTGTTTTTCCCTTTAAGCTAGGTAGCCTAATTGCCTAAATAATATAGTAACTAAAACTCCTTATTTAAATTAATTAGACATATCAGATCATTGATCAAGAGTGAAGAGCAGAGGACATTACTCAAGAGATGTTGGGCTAGATTCCTAGTACTTTAGATAGCTGTTCAAAGTAGGCAAATTGGGAAATGACACTCTTGACAATTCACCTGATTCTTTAGGATCCTCTCTCCGGTCCTCATTTTACAAGGGAAACAAACGCTGCTTAAGACATGCTTCTATTAAGTACAGGACCATTATAAAAACATGATAGTCCTAAATCCATAAAAGCTATAACTTTCCAATCATTGATTGCTCAAAATATATATAAATGTCAAATTACTTTAATGTAAGGAATCATTGGCAAACTTGTGATATTTGCAGAACGGCAATGGGTCATCAACACTATCTTATCCCCTGCTTCGTCGTCGTCACCACCGTTTAAAATGGAGTAGAAGGATATCAGTTATAGGGGTATTCAGTTGAGAGGAATAAGATAGTTAAGGAAATGCTAAACAATTGTTTTTTAATAAGGATGTTTGTGTTTCAGATTAATATCATACAGGGGTGCTTGCTTAGTAAGTAGTGTACTGTAGGTGCAGTCAAGGTGCTTTTTCTGGTTTGATATAGAAAACTAATCTGTCTTTGCATAAAAAAAAAAAAATTTACCTATCTTTGCATAATTTTTTTTTTCTAACCTTCCATAAGTGCATTGATTTATAGGAACTTACAATGTCAGAGACCTCACAGCCCCATACATTGGGTAGGAAGGAATCTATTATACGGATCCCCCATCATTTGATTTGTAAAATGATAATCTGAGTTGGTAACAAGCATAAGTTTCTTGTCAACCAGTTTCACGAAGACAACTAACTAATGAGTAGAAGAAGCACATCAGATACTACGCAATGATAACCCATTACCGGCAACACCCAAAGCGCCAAAGGTAATTCTAGATGAGACCCCAGAAACCTTTTAGGCATTGACATAATGTCACTTGGCAAACTGCATAAATTCAATAACCCCCTTGGTATGAATAAAACATGGCAGAAACAAAACAACACTAGACAAAGAATCGTGAACAGTAAAGGGGAATTTTTCTAGGATAGTATTAGGGTGAGAAATTTTGGTACCCATGGAAAGATTTTAGGATACGAATTAATTGAAGCAAGATGGGCACACAAACGCACATACATGGAGGTTTCCAAGTCACAACCTGCTTACCATTTTACTATGTTTAAATGTCCATCTGGCTAAGAGGTCTGATTTCCTAAGAAGGGAGAAAAGGAAGCAGCAGGTTGACAATTTAGCTAAAATTGAGGAAGATGGAGAGAAAGAAAACAAATAGAAAAATGCAACAGAAATTGATGGACATGATGCTCAAGACCAAGACTGACATGTGCTCAAGACTGACAAGCTCTCAAGACTACCTGCCACTGTTATAGGACCAAATTCAACTTCACAGCTGTGGGGAATTTTGGGCCAAATTTGCGGGTCCTTCATCTTGCACCGTTTTTCCAGCAAAGGACAATCCTGGATGTAGAGATTTATTAGAGAGGCGGGCAACCTCTCTCCTGTCATATTCTCCAGCTTCAGACAAGCTCTGATATCTAAATATTGAAGGGAGGTGAGGTGCAGAAGCTCCTTGCAATCCAATGTCTCCAGACTTGAAAATCCCCATAGCCCCAGATTTGTAAGGGAGGGAAGGTGAGGCAGCAAACCCTCCTTCGGGAAGCACTGCGCACTTTCACATCGACCACCAATATGAAGATGAGTGAGACCCTGATGCTCGCCCATTGATGATAGGCCGCTTAACAGTTTCTCGCAATTATAGATTAGAAGTGCTTTCAAGTTAGGGGGCAAACCCCCATCAGGAAACAATTCTATTTCCGGGCAACCGCATATCTGAAGATTCTCTAACTTTGGGAGGAGAGTATTCATGTCACAAGGCAATGACTTCAACTCAAATGAGTCTCCGATACTGAGAAATTCAAGACAAGTTAGGTGGGTGATGGTGATTCCCTCAAACATAGAAGAAACCAGCTTATCACAACTCTCAATTCTAAGTGTTTGCAAAGAAGAAAGTTGGTCGGGAAGATCCCCCGTTAACTTGGGACAACCATGGATCATAAGGTCCTTCAGTTGAGGAAAAGCATTGGACTGGGACGAATGCCACTCCTCCCAACATGACATTGAATAAAAAACCAGGTTCACCAGGGATGGAAAGGGTGCTGCCAAAGAAGAATGATCATCATCACTTTTGTAAAACTCCTCACCAATTGAACGAAGCATACTACATTTGCTAATCTTCAGGGACTTGAGAGATGGTAGTTGTCCTAGTGAAGGAAGCATACAACAATTGATACATGACTCCAAAGATATACGAGTCATATTAATGTAGGAAGAATGCCCTACCCAATCAGGAAATATTGTACCCCTGTACCCTTTTACGATTAGTTTTTGCAAACCTTTGTGAGGTTGTAACTTGTCAAGTATATCTCGTTCAATTTCTGAGCTTATACTTGTAACCATATCATCATCACCTGTAGACCATTTGAACTCCAATGTCTCAATGTGTGTCTTGTCCATTATTCTTGCCTTCAATGCCTCACTGCTACGGCCAACATTCTCCAATTTGCTAATAGATAGTAATCCATGAATATTTGAAAGTTCGCCTAATTCCATCATTCCATTCTCCTCTTCATGCTTGCCCACAACAAAGTAATCTAAAACCTGCAATTTTTTTAATTTGCTCATTCCCGGAGGCATCTCTTCTAAATCAGTTCCACCGATTTCGAGATGCCGCAAGTTCACAAGATTTTGCATGCCATTGGGCAGCATGGTCAAGCAACCACAACCATGCAACCTCAATGTTTGTAAATTGTACAAGTTAGTTATTGATTCTGGCAGTGTCTGTATAATCGTATTGGAGAGATCCAAGTAACGCAGATGGATAAGTTCACCAATTGAATCAGGCAGTACATCAAAAGCATAAAAGGAAGCAAAGGACAAAACTCTTAAGCACTTAAACTCAGATAGTATGCTTCCAATGTTGACTGTTGGTTCTGAGAAACCGAAATAGAAATCAAGATCAATTGCCAGCAACGTCCTCAAAGAATTTGCTCTACCAATGGCATCAACAATTTTTGAGATCAGAATCCTGTTGCTTGGCCTTGCATATGACAAATGACGAGTCTTCGGACTCATCTTATCTGTATCCCCAAGTTCCTCCGTCCTAAAATAGAATTTACCAGCAAGGGATGTCGCTAAGTCATGAATGAGATCATGCATCACAAAAGACCCATCATGACTAAATTGTTTGAAAAACAATCTAGAAGCTAACTCATCAAAACACTCATAACCAACTTCTTCCAAAGTCTTTCCTCCCTTTGGTGACGGTAAAAGATCTTCTGCCATCCACAATAAGGTTAATTCATTTTTACGAAATTTGTAATCTTTGGGATACAATGAACAATAAATAAAGCAATGTTTTGAATGTCGAGGGAGATCGTAATAACTTATCAATAATGCTGGAATGATCTTACTATCTTTTACATCCCATATTTCACTCTTCAATATAGGTTTCCACTTCTCGACATCATGGTTTACTCGCAAAAGGGATCCAAGTGTTTGTGCAGCTAAAGGTAACCCCTTACACTTTTTGACAATCTCTCTTCCAATTTTTTCTAGAGTCGGATTCCCATTAGACTCCGGAAAACAAGCATGGTTTGCAAACACGAACCAACAATACTCATCAGACAATTCATGGAGAAGGTAAGGAGGACAAGTTTGGAATACCGAAGCAACCTCGTTATTACGAGTTGTTACCAGAATTTTACTTCCCTTCATCCCATGTTGAAAAGGTTTTTTCAGACTATTCCAATCAACAAGTTTCCAGACATCGTCTAGAACAATAAAGAACTTCTTTCCTGTCAGCTTCTCCTTCAAATTAAGTTGAAGTACATTTAAATCATCCATATCACAAGGTGTACGAGTAAGTGCCTTTATTATAGTCTGTGTAATCTTAACAATTTCAGACTCTACAGAAACACAAACCCATGCTTTCAAATCAAACTTCATCAAATCCTCATTATTATACAGCCATTGGGCTAAAGTGGTTTTTCCAACCCCACCCATGCCCACAATAGGGATCACAGATATATTAGCATCCGTGTTTTCATCTTTAAACAGTTTGATCAGGGCCTTTTTGTCATTTTCCCTGCCATATATCTCCCCTTCTATGAGAGATGTTGATGGAGTTCTCCATGACGACAACTCCTTAGAAATCTTTATGTTTTTGAGACCGAGGGTATCTTTACGTTTTTCAAGTGCTTCTATTCTTCTAACGATCTCTTCCATCTTAGTTACCATCTCAGTTACCATCTTGCTATCTTTGAAATCATTGAGGAAGCGATTCAGAAAGTTACTTACCTCCTTGTTTTGAGTTGCAGCTTTGGTATAAACAAGGTCCAGCAAGTCATCAGCATCATAGACAGCACCTTTGAGAAGATTGAGCCACTTCTTCACATTTGTGTCACCAAATTGTTTATTCTCTGCATCATCAACCAGAGCTCCAGCGGCAAGCAGAGCAAGCTTCAAGCTTTCAACAAAGTCTCGGTCAAGCTTCTTGCCTCGGATCAAGTTGACAACCTCAGGTGAAAGGAGTTTGTCTAAAACAACCTCGATAAAACCAGAGAGGAGAGCTTCGCCCACAATTGCTGCCATGGTCTCAAGAAGAAGAATAAGTGATGAGATTAGATGAGAGAAAAATGGTTGCAGTGTCTGTGATAAACTCAGCTCAAAGTGTATAAAGTGATGAGTCCCTCATTATTATTTCTTAGCAGAAGAAGTTGACAGACTTCACGTGCTGGTGGGGTCTTCCAAATAACTTGGAAAGTTCGTATTAGTTGAATTGCAATTGCTAGAGTTGGTAAATAGTAAAGTCATGTAATAATGTCGGCCTTGTGTAAGTTGTATATAGTAAAGTGTTGGTAATTAGCAACAGGTAAACTTAGTGTTATCTTTACAAGTAAATAAACAAAATTGTAAGGCCCCCTCCGCACCCTCCAAAGAGTTTGAAATTCAAATTTGATAACATAACTTTTTTTGCCTATTACTAAATGTCTGCATTTAGTTTTCAAAGCATAATCAAATTAGTGGGAGAAAATTCATAGTGATAAATCATGTTTTGCTTGTCAAATATCATTCTCCTGCTGCCCCATGCATATTCCCTTCAACTTAACCTCTCTTGCTCACTAGTCCCAAACCTATTGTCATTCCCTTTGTTCATGTTGATAATATAATGAGTTTAATTGCTATAACACTCTCAGTGTAAAGAGTCAACTAATCATAAATTGTCACATCATTAGAAATCTTTGAGTCTTATCCTAACCACCTAAAAAGTCATTCGTATCATGATTTGCGATGGGTTGACAGTGTAAAAAACTTTACACTAACAGTTCACAGTGTACAACAATTAAACTCATGTGATATAACACATTATTTATGGCTTTTCTCTGAGTGGGTTCTATTTTCTAGTCCTATAAAAATTAATCAGAGGACTTGTTGCCTTTTCAAATTTATGTTAGAAATATTTGATTCTGAGAATTTCCTTTGCCCTTGGAAAATGGTGAACTAATTCTTGTCGCCAAATTGCACAATATAATGGTAGAATGAATAAGTTAAGTCTACTTTTTTAAGTAAGGTATTTGATTAAAGAACCTTGTTTCTGATTTCTGAATGTGGAAGTGTATGTACGTTTCTTTGTAGGTTTTGATGATTACATGTTAGCTGGCTCTGCACAAACTTTGTTTTTTCGAGTCAAGTCTTCTCTGAATAAATAAAGAATTGGTGTATGTAGTGAAAGTGTAATAATGTTGGTCTTCTTTGAAAGATGCTGCTGAGCAATAATTTAGAGAAAGTTGGAAAGTGGTCACATATGTAGCAATCTTGTGACCAATTATTTTCGAGGGTGGGGTTACATATATAATTCAACTTCCTATTTGTCTTATTTATTGTTTACATCGTGGCTGCCTAATATTCACTACAATAATAATAGGGACAGCTCTGGTACTGGTGACAAAATTTTCCAATATGGAATACTTATGGCATTTTCATATGAAAGTTGATAGCATCACCTTATTGTTGTCTTTCTGCATCAACTGATTAGGAGGAAAGTGTGTCCATTTGCAGTTGGTATACCTTAGACCATGACAATCATGTACAAAAATATGGATTCTCACATGATGGAAAATTTAGTTGCAAGTAATCAAATCCTTTTGAAGTTTTATTTGTGCATTTGCATCATTTATTAACTAATTTACATGGTTATATGATTTATTTCCATATTGCATATTCAGCTATTAAGAGAAAAAGACAAAGTAGAGTTGTATGGGCAATGGAACTGGACAGAGGAAGTGAAATAGCACTGGTTGAAACAAAAGGAACCTGCATTATATATATAATCTAGGATATTACTATTTAGCTGGGATTTTTTCAGCTAATTTAGTTGCTTCTGTTTTGCACATTGGTGGTAAGGTAAAATAAGTACATTTTTGTGTGTTATATAGTCTAGTCTTTTAACCACGGTTGTCAGAATCGCGAGTCAACTCGTAGACTCGGACGATTCCACGTTTCTACATGAGGAAAACGGGTGAACTCGTGGTCAGACTCGTTTTTCGGGTAGAATCGACGTGACTCGGATGGACTCATGCAGAATCGTGCAGAATCGTGCAGAATCGCGATTCTGCAGCGAGTTGGGCGAGTCTGAATGAAAGTCCCAAAACGGTGTTTTAATAGCATTTTAGGTTAACACATTTGTCCCTCGTCTCTTTGCTTCGTTCTCGGTCTCGACCCCAAATCCCTTCTTCGTTCACGTCCTCCATCGCGCCTCATCCCTGCCGTGCCTCATCTCCTCCATCGCGCCTCCTCCCTGCCGCGCCTCATGATAGTGTGATTTTACATCATGTTTTCTGTACATATTTGCATGCATTTTTCATATAGATTAGGCATTCTTTAGTTGATTTTAGTTAGATTTTCCCTTGGAACGGGTGAAGCGGTTTCTTGGTGTTGTTTTGCAGGAATTCAATGTAAAAATGATCAAAATCAGCCATGGTGGAGCTTGGATGAAATAGAGCTTGAAAAGTGAAGAATATGAGCCAAACAGAGCCCATCACGGCCTGGCCGTGATGACCATCACTACCGTGATCAAGCGGAAGCGAAGGCAAAAGTCGAGATCGTCACGGCCGCCTGTAATAGACATCACTACCGTGACCAGCCAGAAAATTAACTTTCGCGTCGCGAATGTAGGGCTCGCCTCGCGAGAACCCATTTTGTGAAAATACGCCTTGGACAGAACGCGTCACGGCCAGCCCGTGATGGCCATCACGGCCGTGACGCGCAGCAGACCTATAAATAAGAGCGCAGCAGACAGACCAGATGGAGTTTTTAGGGTCCATTTGATGGCATTTGGAGGTGCACTGGGCTAGGGTTTCAACCCTAGAAGGGAGCCAAGAGGGGTTGCTTTGAAGAAGAAGGAAAGCTCACATGGAGCCTCTCCTCTCCTCTTCCTTCCTATTTCTCTGGTTTTGGTTTTCTTTGTTTTATGAGTAGTTAAATCCTCGTGTTGGGATTAGATGTAATCAAACTTATGTTTATGTATTTATCTTGACTGATTAATCTATGTTCATGTCTTCGTATTAGTGGTTATTTTTCTCGTGCTTAATGCTTGTTGTGGCTAGCACCCCCATGACTTGA
Organism: Sophora flavescens; assembly: GCA_030762895.1. Lineage (NCBI taxonomy): Eukaryota > Viridiplantae > Streptophyta > Magnoliopsida > Fabales > Fabaceae > Sophora > Sophora flavescens. The sequence goes on from CM061069.1 coordinate 112,378,660, forward strand.
TTTGTGTTTTGGTATGCAATGGGAACGTTCGTATCATAACCGGAATTGAATTTAATCACCTAGTAAGCCTTGTATCTAGGAATGGAACTAGGTTTATTAGTAATCGTGGTAATCCCTAATCTTAATGCAAATTCATTAATCTAGGCCACCTAAGGAATTAGGGTCTATTAGTGGATTTAGGCTCTTGCCATCCGAGGAATCGGGGTTTGAGTAGTTTAGTGGATTGATTTTAATATCTGAAGCATGAATGGGAGGTATCTAGTCCTGATAGTGCATGAGTTAGAGGTTTGGTGAAGTCTAGTCCCAACATATCCTTTCTGCACGTCAAGTGTTTGTCAAAAGTCCCCAAAAAGACAAAAAGATTTTATTTCTTTTCTTTTCTTTATTTTACTTTCTCTTGATCAATAGTTTAGTCTAGATAGTTGCCGAGTTTGAGAATTGGTACTTGACATCCAATCCCCGTGGATACGATAAACCGGTCTTACCACCGTATTACTTGCACGACTGGGTATACTTGCCCAGATTCGTCAACAAGGTATTTTAGAAGGTATTTTAGAAGGTCATGTTTGCAAAGCTTGATGTTTATGTAACCTTTTGAAATGTCCTTTTCTTGTTATCCCCACCTAACGATTAATCCCATGGCCACGTTACAACCAAGTGAAAGACCTCTTGATTCTAAATTGTTTGCATTAATAAAGTAAAGATTTGGTTGATAGTCAAGCCTATGGTAGGATTCATTCCTTGAGGAAAATTGAGCGAAATGTCTTATCCCCTAAACACTAGAGTGAGGTGAGAAAAGAAAGCCAAGCAAATGAACAAGCTTGGGGTGACCTTCATGTGAGAAAGAGTGCCCAAATCAGTGAGAGCATGAGTCTAAGGAACCTAAGCCTCTAATTGGACTTGAATTGATTGTCTCTTACTGAATTGTTTGAATTGCCTATTGCTTGGATTATATGCTCGGGTTCTTGGTTCACTATCAATGTTCTGTTTATTCTTCCGCCTTAGTGATTGCTTGAGGACAAGCAATTGAATAAGCTTGGGGTGATTTGATAGTGTGATTTTACATCATGTTTTCTGTACATATTTGCATGCATTTTTCATATAGATTAGGCATTCTTTAGTTGATTTTAGTTAGATTTTCCCTTGGAACGGGTGAAGCGGTTTCTTGGTGTTGTTTTGCAGGAATTCAATGTAAAAATGATCAAAATCAGCCATGGTGGAGCTTGGATGAAATAGAGCTTGAAAAGTGAAGAATATGAGCCAAACAGAGCCCATCACGGCCTGGCCGTGATGACCATCACTACCGTGATCAAGCGGCAGCGAAAGGCAAAGTCGAGATCGACTGTCACGGCCTGCCTGTAATAGACATCACGGCCGTGACCAGCCAGAAAATTAACTTTCGGCGTCGCGAATGTAGGGCTCGCCTCGCGAGAACCCATTTTGTGAAAATACGCCTTGGACAGAACGCGTCACGGCCAGCCCGTGATGGCCATCACTGGCCGTGACGCCGCAGCAGACCTATAAATAAGAGCGCGCAGACAGAGCAGATGGAGTTTTTAGGGTCCATTTGAAGGCATTTGGAGGCTGGCACTGGGCTAGGGTTTCAACCCTAGAAGGGAGCCAAGCGGGGTTGCTTTGAAGAAGAAGGAAAGCTCACATGGAGCCTCGTAGATCCTCTTCCTTCCTATTTCTCTGGTTTGGTTTTCTTTGTTTTATGAGTAGTTAAATCCTTGTGTTGGGATTAGATGTAATCAAACTTATGTTTATGTATTTATCTTGATCGATTAATCTATGTTCATGTCTTCGTATTAGTGGTTATTTTTCCGTGCTTAATGCTTGTTGTGGCTAGCACCCCCATGACTTGATTTGTGTTTTGGTATGCAATGGGAACGTTCGTATCATAACCGGAATTGAATTTAATCACCTAGTAAGCCTTGTATCTAGGAATGGAACTAGGTTTATTAGTAATCGTGTAATCCCTAATCTTAATGCAAATTCATTAATCTAGGCCACCTAAGGAATTAGGGTCTATTAGTGGATTTAGGCTCTTGCCATCCGAGGAATCGGGGTTTGAGTAGTTTAGTGGATTGATTTTAATATCTGAAGCATGAATGGGAGGTATCTAGTCCTGATAGTGCATGAGTTAGAGGTTTGGTGAAGTCTAGTCCCAACATATCCTTTCTGCACGTCAAGTGTTTGTCAAAAGTCCCCAAAAAGACAAAAAGATTTTATTTCTTTTCTTTTCTTTATTTTACTTTCTCTTGATCAATAGTTTAGTCTAGATAGTTGCCGAGTTTGAGAATTGGTACTTGACATCCAATCCCCGTGGATACGATAAACCGGTCTTACCACCGTATTACTTGCACGATCGGGTATACTTGCCCAGATTCGTCAACAAGTTTTTGGCGCCGTTGCCGGGGATTGGTTTTGCCAATATCATTAGTAACAAAGGAGGCAACTAATTTAGACATTTTTATTCTTTTTTTTTATTTTTCTGTATATATTTGATCTTTTTGTTTTGAGTTTTGTTTGTGCAAGGTGGACTGAAAATCATGGAGACTTATTACTTTCCCACCTTGGACGGTGTTACAAAATACCACTTTGGGCCCAATGTAGTCTTGGGAGACTGCGGGCTGGGGGCGCCACTGCCCTCATGCACAAGCTTATAGTGTGATAATGAAGCATGAGGAGGAATGGGAATGGAAGGAGCAAATACAGTTGAAAGCTGCTCTAGAACAGTATTCCCAAGAGCTATCCGCCTCTGAGGCCAAGGCAAGAGCAAATTGTGAGAGTATCGAAGCTGTGAAGCAGAACTTCAAAACGCACGTTGAGGAGATTTGCCAACAGTTAGTACAAGAGTCACATGAAGCCCAATTTGAGGAAAATCTGGTTTGGGGGATAGTTCAAGATGAAGACGAAGTGGTAGGGGATTCCACCATGCTTGCTGAGCGGTTTGATTTTTCTGCATTGGACAAATATGTCGGCTTGCATGCATGTGTGGACATTGGTAAACTAGTCCCTTCCCCATGTTTTTCAAACTTCCTGGTGAAAATGCCATTTGACCCGCTAGGAAGTAAGTGCATTATTATGGTTGCAAAGGTCAATGGATATTTCACCCAATGGCTGGGTGGAATTGAGAATAAAGTTATATTACTGTTGCAATCACCACCCCAATTTCCATTTGATCCGGGTGGAGGATCCAGGTGGAGATGCTTTTTAATAAGTCAAGCTAGTGACATTAAAGAAGCGCTCATTGGGAGGCAACCCAATTTTTTCTTTTCCTTTTCCTTTTTCCTTTTTGTTTAGTTAGATTTTATTTTTGATTTTTAAACTCTTGAATAATTTGAGAAGATCAAGAGTTTTCTTTTACTAATAAAATTGCCAAGTGATTCCAGTGTAAGAAGGAAGGAGGGAAGAGCAAGAAGATAAGAAAAAGCAACCCAACTTTCAAGCGTTTCAAGTCAAATGAAAGCCAACACCGCTCACCGCCTCGAAGCGTTCCAATTTTTTATTTTGCTTTATTTTATTTTTCTTTCCTTTCTCCAACTTGATTGTTTACATTGGGGACAATGTAAATTCTTAAGCTTGGGGTAGGGGTATTTTGCATTTGCATGTTGCATTCATATAGTTTTGCATTATAGTTTGCATGATCATACAATTAGATTGCCCTTGCTTAGATTTTGTACCCGATTGTGAGAATTAAGTGCCCAATAATTTGAGATAGTGGATTGTTGAACCCAATTTGTTATTCTTGTGATATGGCTGCAAATGAAAATGTTTGAGATAATCTTGGATAGTTGATAATTAGCATATGGTTCTGTGGATTTGTGTTTTTCATTGATTCTGAACTAAAATGTGAGATTTTGAGCAAAAGGGGTACTCACTAAAATTTTACCCCATTCTTTGTGTTAGAGTGTTATTCCTCTTGGATGATTTTCTCTAGAACTTGACTTGAAACCATTTCAAAACTTAAAAATTTTTGAAAACATTTTTGAAAATGATTGAGGCAATAGGTATTTTTCTGGCCTTCTGAGCTTTGAATGATGAAATGTTACCCCTTAGTTGCCCAATTTTGAGCCTGAAAGAATAGAAATACTTTTCTTGGTACCTTGAAATTTATTGATAAATAATGTTTGATAGGACCTTCTAAAGTATTACAAAAGGGTAAAAAGGGTAGTTGAAAATTTGGGATGAAAGAATCAGAAAAAAAAAATTTCTCTTGAGTTGTAAAATCTCCCCTTCTCCAAAAAAAAGAAAAAAAAGAAAAATAAATAGAGAAGGGGATGACAAAAAGAAAAGTGAGAAATAAAAAGAAAAAGAAAGCAAAGAAAGGTGGAAAGTGAATTGAAAACCCAAGAAGGTATTTTAGAAGGTCATGTTTGCAAAGCTTGATGTTTATGTAACCTTTTGAAATGTCCTTTTCTTGTTATCCCCACCTAACGATTAATCCCATGGCCACGTTACAACCAAGTGAAAGACCTCTTGATTCTAAATTGTTTGCATTAATAAAGTAAAGATTTGGTTGATAGTCAAGCCTATGGTAGGATTCATTCCTTGAGGAAAATTGAGCGAAATGTCTTATCCCCTAAACACTAGAGTGAGGTGAGAAAAGAAAGCCAAGCAAATGAACAAGCTTGGGGTGACCTTCATGTGAGAAAGAGTGCCCAAATCAGTGAGAGCATGAGTCTAAGGAACCTAAGCCTCTAATTGGACTTGAATTGATTGTCTCTTCTGAATTGTTTGAATTGCCTATTGCTTGGATTATATGCTCGGGTTCTTGGTTCACTATCAATGTTCTGTTTATTCTTCGCCTTAGTGATTGCTTGAGGACAAGCAATTGAATAAGCTTGGGGTGATTTGATAGTGTGATTTTACATCATGTTTTCTGTACATATTTGCATGCATTTTTCATATAGATTAGGCATTCTTTAGTTGATTTTAGTTAGATTTTCCCTTGGAACGGGTGAAGCGGTTTCTTGGTGTTGTTTTGCAGAAATTCAATGTAAAAATGATCAAACTCAGCCATGGTGGAGCTTGGATGAAATAGAGCTTGAAAAGTGAAGAATATGAGCCAAACAGAGCCCATCACGGCACGGCGTGATGACCATCACTACCGTGATCAAGCGGAAGCGAAGGCAAAAGTCGAGATCGCTCACACGGTCTGCCCGTAATAGACATCACGGCCGTGACCAGCCAGAAAATTAACTTTCGCGTCGCGAATGTAGGGCTCGCCTCGCGAGAACCCATTTTGTGAAAATACGCCTTGGACAGAACGCGTCACGGCCAGCCCGTGATGGCCATCACGGCCGTGACGCGCAGCAGACCTATAAATAAGAGCGTGAGCAGAGCAGAACAGATGGAGTTTTTAGGGTCCATTTGAAGGCATTTGGAGGCTGCAGCTGGGCTAGGGTTTCAACCCTAGAAGGGAGCCAAGAGGGGTTGCTTTGAAGAAGAAGGAAAGCTCACATGGAGCCTCTCCTCTCCTCTTCCTTCCTATTTCTCTGGTTTGGTTTTCTTTGTTTTATGAGTAGTTAAATCCCTGTGTTGGGATTAGATGTAATCAAACTTATGTTTATGTATTTATCTTGATCGATTAATCTATGTTCATGTCTTCGTATTAGTGGTTATTTTTCTCGTGCTTAATGCTTGTTGTGGCTAGCACCCCCATGACTTGATTTGTGTTTTGGTATGCAATGGGAACGTTCGTATCATAACCGGAATTGAATTTAATCACCTAGTAAGCCTTGTATCTAGGAATGGAACTAGGTTTATTAGTAATCGCGTAATCCCTAATCTTAATGCAAATTCATTAATCTAGGCCACCTAAGGAATTAGGGTCTATTAGTGGATTTAGGCTCTTGCCATCCGAGGAATCGGGGTTTGAGTAGTTTAGTGGATTGATTTTAATATCTGAAGCATGAATGGGAGGTATCTAGTCCTGATAGTGCATGAGTTAGAGGTTTGGTGAAGTCTAGTCCCAACATATCCTTTCTGCACGTCAAGTGTTTGTCAAAAGTCCCCAAAAAGACAAAAAGATTTTATTTCTTTTCTTTTCTTTATTTTACTTTCTCTTGATCAATAGTTTAGTCTAGATAGTTGCCGAGTTTGAGAATTGGTACTTGACATCCAATCCCCGTGGATACGATAAACCGGTCTTACCACCGTATTACTTGCACGACTGGGTATACTTGCCCAGATTCGTCAACAAGTCATCTCCTCCATCGCGCCTCCTCCCTGCCGCGCCTCGCTCTCGACCTGCTTGAATCCGGAACCAAAAGTTCACAACCCTGCGTGAAAAAAACTACACAAAGAACACAAAGAAGAATGTCTCAAGCCGAAAACAACACAAAGAAAGAATCGGGAGTTCTAGAGGCAGGGGTAGGAAAAATTTACCTGGTAATAGGACTGGCCCTGGGTGGAAACATGGGCTTGATGTTATGGGTAATGGAAAAAAAGTGAAATGCAATTATTGTTCAAAGATTGTTAGTGGAGGAGTTTTCAGATTCAAGCATCATCTTGCTGGAAGTGGAGAAGATTCTGAACCATGTGCTACGGTGCCAGATGAAGTTAAACACGTGTTTATGAGAATTGTGGCTGAGGCTAAAGAGGCATCAAAGAAAAAAAGAAGAATACTTGGTGCTGATGAAGATGCTGAGGAGGTTGCAGTAGCTAGCTCTCAACAAAAAGGCTTTTCCTTTGCAAAAGGGAAAGCAAAAGTCAGCGGTCCAGTTCAAGCAACAATTAATCAAATGATGAGAAAGGGATTTAAAGAGGAAGTTGATGATCAGGTAGCCAAGTATTTTTATACAAGTGCAATTCCTTTCAATACTATAAAAAATGTGGAGTTTGCAAAGATGTGTGAGAAGATTGGGAGATTTGGGATTGGCTACAAACCTCCTTCTTACCATGATATCAGAGGAAAGCTTTTGAAAAAAGCTGTGGCTCAAACAGATGACATGCTTCAAGGGTTTAAGGAGGAGTGGAAGAGAACCGGTTGCACAATCATGTCTGATGGGTGGACAGACAAGAAGAGGCATTCCATTTGTAACTTCTTGGTGAACAGTCCTAAGGGGACAGTGTTTCTGTATTCCTTGGACACTTCTGACATCTCAAAAACAACTGAAAAAGTGTTTAAGATGTTGGATGATGTTGTAGAAGAAGTTGGAGAGGAAAATGTGGTCCAAGTTGTCACCGACAATGCTGCAAATTTCAAGGCAGCAGGTGAAATGTTGATGCTGAAGCGACCCAACTTGTATTGGACTCCATATGCCGCCCATTGCATTGACTTGATGTTGGAGGATTTTGAGAAACATCTGAAGGTGCATCAAGTTACAATATAAGGGGAGAAAGATATGCAGCTACATATATTGTAGGACACAACTCATTAGCTTGGTGAAGAAGTTTACTAAAGGGAGGGACTTGTTATTTGACCTTAGCTTGTCTTAATGAGCATAAGGCATCATTGTTGAGCATGTTTAGCTCAGAAGATTGGACTTCAAGCAAGTTTGCCAAAACTATTGAGGAAGAAAGGTGGAAGACATGATTTGTGATACTCGGTTTTGGAAGAATATAATTGTATGCCTCAAGGCAGCTGCCCCTCTCATTATAGTCCTTCGTTTGGTGGATTCTGATGAAAAACCCGCCATGGGTTTTATATATGAAGGGATGGATTGTGCCAAAGAGCAGATTAAAAGAAACTTCAATGATGTTAAAAAATGGTAAACTTTCCTAACCTTATCTCATTTGAAAATTAATTAGCTTATTTATATTGTGTTACTAATATAGGATATTTGGAATTTGTAGCTATGAACCCATCTGGAATATTATTGATGAGCGATGGGATAACCAGCTCCATAGGCCCTTACATGCAGCTGCTTATTATCTTAATCCCTCATTACACTATGAACCCAAGTTCGATCATGAAGATGTCGAGGTTAAAATTGGGTTGTACGCATGTATGGGAAAGTTGGTAAAGGATCCTGAGGAGAGAAAGAAGATTGGGTTGCAGCTTGCAGATTTTCATTATTATAGAGGGCTCTTTGGTATTGATGCTGCAAAGGAAAGTAGGAAAAGTATGCTTCCTGCAGAATGGTGGGACTTTTATGGGGATGGAGCAGTTGAACTGAAGAGATTTGCTATTCGTGTCCTTAGCTTGACTTGTAGCTCTTCTGGGTGTGAACGTAATTGGAGTGCATTTGAAATGGTAAGTGAAGTTATGTTTTTGTTTGTAGTTATCAATTTTTCTTTGTTTAGAAATATTGAGTTTTTATTTTTATGTTTTATTTCTAGGTTCACACTAAGAGAAGAAATAGGTTGCTTCAACAAAAGATGAATGACTTGGTGTATGTGATGTATAACTTGAAGTTAAAGAGTAGGGAAAATAGAAAAATTGTTGCTCTTCCCTTTGAAGATATTCATTCTGATGATGAATGGATAACTGAAGAGGGGGATGTTCCGAATGTTGATGAGGAGAATGTTGAGGAACCTATCAATGTTGGTGAAGCAATTGAAGAGAATATTGAGCAACCTATCAATGATCCAAGACTTGATTTGGACTTTGATGTAAATATGGAAGAAGTTGTTTCATCTGGAGAAGAACTTGATTATGATGATTTTGATGGTGATGGAGATGGTGGTGACAATGGAGATGATGTTGTTAGAGGATTGGGTTTAGATATTTAGAAGCTGTTTTTTGATATTATTGTTATTTACTTAAATGTTTTGTTGATGTTTGGATTTGGATTTGGATTATGATGTTACTTTTTGATGATTATGAATTTATGATGATGTTAGATGTTTTTGGATTATATTGTTGCTGTTTTGTTGCTTTTATGTTATATATATATGTCATTTATAGTTGTTTTTTATAATAGGTAGACTCGTACGAGTCTACGAGTCGAGTCTACGTGTCGAGTTTACGTACCCAAAACGAGTCTACCTAGACTCGCGAGTCTGACAACCTTGCTTTTAACTTAAATAATTTTCATTAGAAATGTCAATCTTCTTCTGATCTTTTCTATTGAAGATTATATATGTACAGTGCACTTGTTTAAAAATCGTGTCTTCTGATTATTACACTATGATTGGGAGCTATCCAGTTATGTCTTTTTGTTTCATCTCCTCCATCCTTTGTTTTTCTTTTCTTTTCTTTTCTTTTTTCCATGGCCGGTGAGCTCGAGGTTGCTGTTATGGTTATATTTTTCTGGAATTCTCTCTCTCTTTCAAGGGCGCGACACAAATCATATTGTTAGATAAGGAGTTTAGTGATCAATGTGTAGTGGAGAAAGTGTTGGTGAGTCTTTCCAAGAGGTTTGAGCTAAAAAAAATCTCATCTCTTGAAGAAAGTAATTTCAGGTTTGGAAATTAGTTGAATCTTCAACCACCATTAAAATGTAATCACATGGCAGCTTCAAAAATGGGGCCCAAATAATAAAATAACACATGCTGAGCCTACTATTTATAGTACAACTGCACAACACTTTGCATTCTTATTTTCCTAATAAAATAAGTGTGAACGAAACTATCGAAAGTAAAATAAAACATGGAAAGTTAACAAGTGATTAAAGAATGTAAGACAAGTCAATAAGGATCGTAGCATATTCAACAAAGCCAGAAAACCACTCTAACACAATCATTTATGTCAAAAAAATTATGTTGATCTCAATTTAGAAACTTTGTTGGCTACTCTACTCCCATGTTCAGGATGGAAATCTGACACCAAACTCGCAAAATTTGTAAATGATCATATGTCCTTATAGTCAGGATTGATAAGCTATATTGATGGGTAACTTTCCTGCATGAATTGACATTGTTTGTAGTATATGACTATCTTCGGTGGGGTGTAACGGAACTAATTGCTTGTCCTGAGATAAACTTCCATTATCTAAAGTTGTGGTTTAATCCTATAACTTTATACAAGCTTCTGTTCAAAGATAATCTTCCATGATATATTAAAAAGTTGAGAAAAAACTAGAGCTGATACAAGACTTCATCCTTTATTTCAGGGTAACTAACCATTTGAGTTGTAAAAATAGTTAATTAACTGTTGGAGCTTTCAGATAAACCCAGTGGTAAATGATTACTTTCATTTATAAGCAAAATTGATTTTTCTAACCTTTACAATTTTGCACATGTTAATGAATCATAAAATAGAAATACTGTATTGGAAAGAGTAGCTTTTAAGTTTTCAAGAAATTGAATACACAACTTTCAATACAATATTTTTATTTTTTATTTTTTAACATGCGCAAAGTTATACAGGTTAGACAAATCGAAGTAAAATTAAGGTTAAAATGCAAATTTAGTACCCCCAAGTTTTTCACTTTGGCAAAAATGGTCACTCTAATTTTTTTGAGCGATTTTGGTCCCCATAATTTTCAAACGTTACAATTTTCGTCCCTCCGTCAAGTTGTTGTTAAAAAACTAACTGAAAATGCATATGTGGCAAACGGTTTGCAACATGGCTCCACGTGGCATGCATAACTGGAATTAAAAAATATATTAAAATAATAAAATTAAGGCTAAAATGTGCTTTTAGTCCCTCAAGTTTTCTAATTTGGCGAAAATCGTTTCTCTAATTTTTTTCTCGAACAATTTTAGTCCACATAGATTTCAAACAATGCAAATTCCGTCTTTCCATGAAGTTGTAAAAAAACTGATGTAAAGCGCATACATGACAAACGGTTCGACACGTGGCTCCACATGGCATTAACAGTTGGAAAAAAAATAATAATAAAGTAAAGACCCAAATTGGTTCCTAATATTTTTCAAGGACCCACATTTTGTCCATTAAAAAATAAATTAACCAAATAGTCCCCCAAATTTACCAATGTAGGACACGTCAGTCCCTTCGTTTGTCTACGTCCATACACCTCAGTTAAGTTGTCTATGTGGCACGTTAACTTGCCGAGCAGACCCATTATTCAATTTCCGACGTATATTATTTTTTATAAAAAAAAATGCTGTGAAATCTCTCCAAACACATCTGTTTTGAGCTAAACCATAAGCTACTTTGGTTTTCTTCTCCATGTGACACAAATTTGTTGTCTTCTTCCTTTATGGACGTAGAGGAGCATTGGTATGGGTGGTGGCACTGACAGCAGCCACATGCAGTGGTGGTGACCGGTAATGTGGTCCGATTGGAGCTCACGGTGGCAAGCGTGGTTGAACGAAGCTTGCATGCGAATCTGATGCATGGAACTCGCGGCTTTGTTATGCTGCTTCTACGAGCATTGTTGGGTGTGACCAAGGAAGAAGATGACTTTATCCATCTTTTACATTTATAATTTATAATAAATATTAAAATAACTTTTTTTTTAAATATTTCTTGTTTCATTTGTGCATGTCATGTGGAGTCACATGGCAAACCATTTGCCATGTATGCATTTTACGTTACTCTTTTTGCAACACTTTATGGAAGGATGAAAATTATCACGTTTAAAATCTATGAGGAAAGAAATCTTTCAAAGAAAAAAATAGAGGGGAAATTTTTTGCCAAATTAGAAAATTTGAAGGACCAAAAGTGCATTTTAGTCTTATTTTTATTTTTTGGTAAAACAGGTAGATTGGTCCTATACGTTTATTTTATTTTTCATATTGGTCCTATAAGTTTTTTATTTTTCAAATTGATCATATATATTACGTTCTGTTTCCACATTAGTCTTTTACATCAATTTCGACCTTACAGAGTCGGATCGGATGTCACGTGTCGGACTAAGATGATAGTCACGTCAGATCAAAACTGACTATGTTAGGTCAAAATTGGCGAAAGGACTAATGTGAAAACGAGTAACGTGTATGACCAATTTGAAAAATAGAAAACCTATAGGACTAATATGAAAAATAAAATAAACGTATAGAACCAATTTACCTAGTTTGCCTTATTATTTTGATATTTTTTTGTTCCGGTTGTGCATGCCACATGGAGCCACGTGACAAACCGTTTGCCATGTATGCATTTCCTGATATTTTTTTTAGCATCGTAACAGAGGGACGAAAATTATAATATTTGAAAACTACAGGGACTAAAATCGCTCAAAAAAATTTAGAGGGACCATTGTGAAAAACTTGAGGGTGTATTTTAGCCTAAAATTAATTGAATACATAAGAAGTTAGTAGCTTTTTAGTTAAGTTTTCAATATTAAAATATCTAGTAAATATCTTCATATATCTTGATTGTATCTTAAAAAATTTTAGAGTGTGTCAAGATTTTTTTTTTGATTTATTTTTATTTATAATTTGTATACATTTTCTTATTTAATTTGGATTAGTATTTTTCTGCGCACAAAACTTAGGTACAATCTTTGGACACTTGCGTTGTTTATAATAAAATCCTAACATGTGAGACAGTGACTACACGTTATGTTTTTATTGAGAGTATATTTTTATTACACCTTCATTTTTTGTTGCATTTAAATGTAAGCATTAGTTTGAAAGAGTGTGTTAAAATATCTAGAAAATATCTCAATATATCTTGTTTGCATCTTAAACTATTTTAGAGTATCTTCGAAAATTTCTTAAGAGATATTTATTTAATTAGAACTAGGATTCTACTATCAATATAAAAGAGTATTGGGTTTATCTTTTGACATTCAACAAATTTACTCATGAACAATATGCTTGGAATTGGTATTAATGGGAATGATGATTATCGTGTTTCATTTACCTATTGAAAAAATATTTCAGCGAATGATCTGATTATTAATCGAAACAAGGGGTGGCTAGATTTCGGTCAGAGTCAATAGTTACCACTAACCGCTAGCCATATTGTGGTGAGTGGCAACAATGACCAAAGTCGGAAGCCGCAGTTATTCGCTAGCAATGACAAAGGCTAGTCAAGTTGTGGTGATCAATATTAGTGATTGAAGTTGCTAGCAACGACATGGGATAGTGGTGATCAATATTGGTGGCCCAAGTTGCTGACCACTAATAGTTGGCGACCAAATTTTGACAACTAGGAATGACAATAATTAAGTGGTGGTAGTTTGATAATGCAGTAATAAAAGAATTGGTATCATCAAAATTTCATATTGCAGGAAAAAAAATAGAAAAAAATCCCATGCCATGTCTTTTGGAATCTTCTATCAAATATAGGAAGTCAAAATAATCCCATTGAAAGATTCCAAGAAAGGAAAATAACAATCCACGAATCAGACGTTCCCTAAAAATATTGATCTTGAGAGAAAAGTTAGTATATATTTTCCCCACTCCACAATCCAACTTCGACTTGTGAGTACCCAATTCGCCTCATCATGCATGAGGCGTGATTTTTAAGGTCTACACCCACCCTGTACAACACCCCAAATATAAGCTAATTGTAACTAGTAATAAAGAATTACATTACATGATTTTTACTAATTTTATACTTATTTTGAATAATTTATAATCTATATAAAATAATGAACTAATTTTAAAATTCTGATTAATTATTGTATAAGTTTAAATTAGAATATTGTCAAGTGCAAGGAAAGACAGCGTGAATACCAATTTTTATATTTTGGCTAAATTAATTTTTTGGTTCGTTATCTTTATTTTAGTTTTCATTTTGGTCTCTTATCTTTTTTTTGTTTCGTTTTGGTCCCTTATCTTTTTTTAGGTTTCATTTTGGTCCATTTCGTCAATTTTACACTGACGACATTAGGTATCCGCCGTGAGTCACCAGAAACCACAGTCGTTGCTGGAAATCGCCACCAGGAGGAAGAAGGAAGGGGAGTCACTGTTTCAATGGTCGACTCTAGTCAGGCCCTACCCTCTTCATTGCTAAAGCTAGTCAAATCCACCAAAAGTCAATTTTGCCTGCCCCAAAAGAAACTAAATTCTACCACTTCACCAAGAATCATTTGTCATTTTTCATATTCAATTTGATTTTCCACTGTCGGGATTGTCCCTTTTGATGGGTACAGTTAAGGGTGGCAAATGGATGGATTGGATAAATTTTTATTCGGATCTTAATGGATGGATTAAAAATAATCCATTAATCCATTATAATCCATTAAAAATTCATCAAAAAAAATCAAATCCATCCATGATCCATTAAATAAAATACATCCGATCCATTCATTAATAACTTTTTCATGGATGGATATTCAATCCATCCACTAAAATTTATTTTAAGAAATTCAATAATTTTATCTCTTTTTTATCCATCCATAAAATATTTTTTAAAATAAAATAATTTGTAAAAAAAAATTAAAATATTATCTCTATCTCACCCTCTCTCTCCTCTTTCTTCCTCTCTCTACCCTTTCTTCTATCCTTTTTTTCCTACTCTCTCTATCTTTACTCTCTTTCCACTCTATCTCACGACCATTTTGTATCACGGCCATTTTTCTATTATTATATAGGAGTTATTGATTATGTATATATACAGAGGTTGTTTTGTCACAACGTTCCATGATATTGTTTTACGAAATTTGTTACGACTTTCTGTGCTTTCAATTAGTTAATACTAGGGGTGGCAAAAAGATCCATTTGTCCACCATCCATCCAGTCCATCCAAGCATAAATCCATCTAATCCATTACAAGAAAAAAAATGATGGATTGGATCAAATAGACTATTTTATTTTAAGGATGGTCAATGATCCATCCACCATTCTTCTAAATCCATTGGATCATACCATGAAACCAAAATAAATCCACTGGATGGAATTCGGACGCCAACACTGAAATTCCACATTAAAACAATGTTACACCCTGAAATTCCAATCGGGATGTTAATGTCAACGCCAGGCACATTGAAATTCATACTTGGACAGTTCTAACTTAATTTAAAGGATGAACATACTATGAATAATATCAGTCATGAATTTGTTTTTTTAAAAAATATCAGTCGTGAATTAATGAAATTATCATATTATTGCCCTGATAATAATATTAATATTAAATCATGAATGTGAAAACTATGAGTATTTCAACCAGTGGATGTAACTTTTATAGTTGCCGTGGTTAGTTCATGATAACAATGTTTTAAACAATTATGATCCTAACATTGAAATTTCTATTTGGACATTAATGTCAATGTCAAACAGAGAGGGAGAGGGAGAGGAAGAGGGAGAGGGAGGGATTATTTAATTTTTAAAGATGATTTTAATGGATGGATTGGATATCTATAGTAAAAAAAATGTTAATGGATGGATTGGATGAATTTTATTAGATGGATCACGGATAGATCAGATTTTTTTTATAAATTTTTAATTGATCGTGATGGATTAATGGATCATTTTTAATCCGTCCATCATAATCCGAATAAAAATTTATCCAATCCATCCATTTACCACCCTTAGTTAATAAAAGAAAACGTACGTGATAACGTGGACTACTACTGGTGCTTAAGAATAATTAATTAGTTAATACTTAATATAACAAAAAAAAGCAAATAAATAAAATAAAAAATAATGAAGAAAAAATAATAGGGAACGGAAGAGAAAATTAGATGAAGTGTTTTTTTTTTGTTACAAATGGAGGTTCTTTTTTATTTGGTGAAAAATAATATGAAAAAAATAAATTGGTTTTGGAATGGATAAAAGTTGATCCATTACATTTTTTATTGTTGGTCCAATGGATTTTAAAAAATATTGGATGGATCATAAACCATCCACTAAAAAAATAATCCAATCCATTTATATTATTTTTTTATATATGGATAAATTGGATGGATTTTCTCATGGATGGACTGGATGATGGACACATGGATTATTTTGCCACCCCTAGGTACAGTGCATTGTTAGTTGTAACATGTAAGTAGAGATGGCAAAACGGGCCAACCCTATATATCAATACCATTGAAAACATCGCAAAATACAAATAATAATTTTTCGATAGTAAACTAATCAATATAAATATGTTGGGGAGCAGAGCAACAATGGGCTAATGACTAGGACTACCAAAAGACCAGGCATCACATTTCTACCAAAAACCTGAAGGCATTAGATATATGGGTTACCCCTCTTATATATCCTTCATTTAGCTCATTCCTAACCAATGTGGGACTTAACCACTCACACTTAAATTCCAACAATCTCCTCCTCAAGTGTGAGTCTCCCACATCACTATACTTGCACTTTCGTTACCAACCAACAGGACACGCCGCCTGACTCCCCCACAGTCAGGAAGACTTTCGATACAAGGATCCAATACACATGGATCCTTGTATCGAAATAGAGGAGTCAGGTGGAGAAATATTGTTATTTTGGGAAGCGTCAGTACATATTTTAGCTGTAGAGGGGAGCATGGTTTCCATGTTTGTATTTTTTTGCCTTACAGACCATGTTATTTTGGGTCTTGCTTTTGGACTTTCTGATTTTGGGGTGGGGGACGCAGCAGCAATATTAGTGGGGTGGAGGTGATGCTGTTATCAGTTTTATTGGTGAAGGATGGTGAGGTTATGTCATAGTGCTAATCTGGACTGGTGTGGCAGTGCCTATTTTTGCAGTATGGGTGACATATACTTGTACTGCCTGCTCAAACTTGTTTTTTTTCTTTAGACTCTCGATCCTCTCTTTATTTGTTGTATGGGTTTGAGTATGCCTAGTACTCCCATCAATGAATTCTTTTGCTTATAAATAAAAAAAAAACACCTATATCCACTCCCGCTCCCCCGTCAGGCCAAACCATGGCTCAATAACAAACAATCGAATATAGAAACGAGAAACGTAAACACACACAAGAACACAATAATTTGTTAACAAGGTTCGGCCAATTGTGCCTACGTCCCGGGAGCGTTTGAGCAGCTGTATTATTAGAGATAATATAAATAGGGTTTACAATGTCTATATATATCTCAGTACAGTTCAACAAATAACCCTGTGCCGAGCCATACAAATATGAGCCATACACAACAAAATATATTATTGAACGGGATGGAGTACACACAAATATATGTAGTCCTAATGTACGAGTAATTGCAAACTAAAAATATATAAATATATATACAAATAAATACGAAACGAGATGGACTAACTAATCATTAATAATCTTATGGATGGGTAATATATATACAAATAAATACGGAACGAGATGGACTAACTAATCATTAATAATCTTATGGATGGGTAAAGTAAAAATAAGCATAACATAAAAAATAATTATTTTTTTTATAAAAAAAAGGTTGACGCAGCCCGCCCCATCCCCGCCTACGACCTATGTTCTTGGCGGGTTAGGCTAGGCAGGACAGGTTAAGATGGGTTGGTGGATTGGAAACCTCAACCCAACCCATCAAAATGGTAGGTTAAATCGGTTGGCCCGTCGGGTCCAACCCATTTTTCTACATCTAGTTGTAAGGGGCAATTACCCAAATTATATAAAAATATTGCAGAATGTGGGGTTTTATGCATTGCTGTTTGGTTCAGACTAAGTTCCAGATTTTCAAATTTCTGATAAGGAACATGTGTACTGAATATCAGACTTCACCATGTATTTTTCCCTGCTTTTATCATCTATTATAAGAGAAACATTTTTTTTCTCTGTATGTACAGGAATTTAGAAAGGAAATACATGTAAAACCAAAATCCAGCAACAATTAAAGGCAGGGAAAGTATGAATGGGTCAATGGGCATTATCCGTCTGTAATCAAGTCATTCATTGTGGGCAAGTAGCAAAATTTTATCTTGGCTTCACCCAGCAACTTCTTCAGTTTAATTTATCTACGAAAGAATGGACCTAACTAAGAACTAAACTGAATGAGTCAGAAAGAATTTAGATCTTATTCTTAATTTATCTACAAGCTTTCTGGATCTCCTCATCAATGCTATCAATGCCATTCTCCACTGAGAGCACTGTGCACCAGAATTGAACAACTTATGCCTTGTGTTTAACTCATCAGGATTTGCCTTCTTTTAGAGATCCTTGTAATATTAATTTCATCTCTTTAAGGGAATGACAACTTCCTTGTATGTTATCCTCTTCCTGCTTAATCAAATTGATACCAAAAACTTTGGTATTGGCATTACCTAAAGAGTTACTTGAACCATGTGTCTTATCATTATCAATGTCACCGCTCGAAGATGCATGGACAACTTTGTGATTCCAGTACTCTACACACTGATGACTGGGATCTTGAGCTTCGATAGCCTGAAAAAGTTTGTCAGAATGTAATGGAACATTAGAAGAGTCATTTAAGCTTTTATCAAATTACATCCAACTTAATTCAGCAGTCATCTAACAAATGTGACCACAATAAGCTATGTGAATCTAGTTCAATGAAATTTGGTACCAAAATTCGAACTGACTTAATTCTACATTGGAAAAACTATAACTGGTGATGTTAGTATTATATCTCAAGTCAGGCAAAAGTATATGTAAGATTCATGTGTTTATATTACCTGAATAATGGATGGTAAAAGGAAGCCAAACATTCTAAGACCGTTGATGTTTTTCAGAAACTCTAAGGGAGGGAGTTCTAGTTCACCGAGACTCCTTCGCCTCATGATTTCATCATGTAGTCTCTTTAGAACTGATTCCCAGCACCTATCTGCTGAGGTATCTGTGAAAACCTCACTTGGACGTTCTTCCATGGTAACCTGATATATTTTTATGGGATGAGAAAGAAATATACTTCAATTGAAAGACAGAAAACATGTCAACACAAATAAGTACCAACTGTGAACCATAAAAATTTAGATATAGTTAAACAATTTAATAGTAATTTATGTAACATATTCAGTTTCTTAACACACACACAGATGGATTCTAATGAGAGGAGTGTGTATTTTAAGAAGGCTTGGGATGCAAATCCTAACAATGCAACCGTACATGGATGATCAAGATTAAAAGTTGTTTAATGACCACATAACCACTTACAAAAGTCATAGGCATATCTTCTAATTTGATCATTCAAATAAGATCCACCAGTAGAAATTCATTTCTCTCACTATTCACAATAGCAAGGTGTTATCACCTGATATGGCCCCTAGACACATACATAGAGAGAGAGGGATTCGATAATTTCAGACAATGATACCACTATATATACTAACAATGAAAAATCAGCTGCCACTGAGTTTCTTGATAGACCCCTATGCTGGACCGCATAAAAAAGGTGAGAGGATGGGGTGGAATTTGTAACAAACCAGCCAATGTGGCAGGTTAGTTAGAATGAGAATATAGGATGGTTATATATATGTGAAAGGAGGAGAGAAGGGTGGGCAATTATACAGTAAAGGTTCGGGGTCATTTGGCTGGGGAGGATGCAGACCCTCTTAAGTCTGCAGGTTCTATTTCTTTTTTCTGGTCATTCATCTTAATCCCTATTGTAAGGAGCTAGATTCCATTTTTCCTTGAGTGATGTTTCTGGCATCTATCATTTCTCGATAAAATCTCCAATAAGAAAGCAACTAATAGAAGATAGGGACAGCATTTATCCCACCAACATGAAAATAACCAGACTTGACTTCTAATGGTGTTTTTCTATCTATGTACATAAAAGAGAGATGAAGAACCCCATTTCAATTGATGAATGAATTGAACTGATCAGTATATCCAGTTTTTGTATAGTAACACTTTCATTCTTTTGTTGGGTAAATGCATCTTCTGTGTATCAATACATGTAGGATGCAGGTAATGAGAAGAGCGCTATTTTTTCATTTGATTGAGATGTGTCACTTAATGTTTAGTCTATTGACCACTTGTTAATAACCCTATTTTTTATGATAAATAAATCTACAAGTGATATAGGAACATCATTCAGTTTCTACACGCACCATTTTCTCAGACTCAATAACACTGAGTTTCTCTAGAAAATTCCCAATGAGAAAGCAACACATAGAAGACGGGGAAAACATTTATTCAACCAGCACATAATGAAACAACTATAACCAGGTATTTTAAGATGATAGAAAACTATTAAATATGGAGAAGAGTACAGAAGGAAAAAAGGAATCTTGCTAGAAAACTATTAAACATTTTTGGTCCTTCTTTCTGTCCTTTTGCTTTGTCTGTCTTCTATATCAATTCCTAGGGATTACCGAGAAGCATTATCCAGTCCTGATTGGGACAAGGCCATGGAGGAGGAGATTTCAGCTTTTCTTACATGGGATTTGGTTCCTATGCCAGAAGGAGTCCACCCGGTTGCATGTGGATGGCTCTATTGAAAGTTATAAAGCATGATTAGTTGCCAAAGAATACACCCAAAGACTAGGTGTTTATTGTTTTGAGACCTTTTCTCCGGTTGATCGGCTTAGTTCAGTATGTGTTTTAATATTTAAACCAAAATGCATTTGGAAATAGAAATTCGCAACTGAAAACAACAACAAAACGGACTTACTCCCTCTAAGTGGCAATAAACTACAAACAACAGATCAAGAAACAGTAACTTGTCAATAATATGATTTTCAAACTTGAAAAACAAGGTCAGGAATGATACCTTGAAAATAGGTCCAAGAAATCCAGCATCAACGACTTCAGAAATATAGGCACAGATTCTTGCCGGGTCAAGTATGCTAAAGAAATTAACTCGACTCTTGAAACCTTCATGAGTTTACGGAAATTATAGAAAAGTTAAACCTCCAAAAAACTAGTCAAAGGTAAACCAGAAAATAAAAACAGCAGCATACCTTTTGGATATATTGTGTGCTTACTACACCACAGCTTTCCATAAACAACAGTTCCCAAGCTTAATGGCTTGACAGAAGTACCAAACATTTGCATTAGGTAGCTTTCATCTGTCAAAGCTATACTTGTATTTGTGGTGTCTACGGCTTCCATTTTAAATACATGGTTGGGCTGCTTTCCTGAATCTGAATCCATTTGCAGATCCATCCCAAATTTTCCACCATCAAATGTACAAGAATCGTGAACATCCATTGAACATGATGAAAAACCTGTCTTGGAAACTGAAAACGAATGTGATAGGTTACTCTCACCACCAAGTTCCATGTTGTCTTGTTCCTTTCCAGACTCTGAACAGTATACTTTTTCCTCTATTGAAACACCCTTATTATGATGGTTATCAGCAATATGCAGCAAATAATTTTCATTTTCACCAAATATAACATCAACATTCAAATCCAGACAACCTGCCTGATCCACCTTATCTTCACTGTCTATGACCAACTTTTTATCATTAATATTGTCATTATGACTATCTATAGTACCAAATGATGCACTAAAAGTTAGATGGTGAGACTCAGACTGAACTATCCCCTTCACAAGGTTCCTGCACAACCAAGTTGAGCTATCCCCTTCTTCGCGACTCTTGGTTGTGTTTGTGTAGCTCTCCACATCTGGTTTATATGTGCATACCTTATTGGCCTCAGAAAAAACCATTCTGAAGTTTTTATTTGCCCAAATTTCAATAGCAGGGGATTGTCCTTCTAATGCTTCAACCAATTTATTTAGTTCATTTATAGTATAACGAAGCATAACAAATCTTCTGTCCATTCCGCACAAGCAAAACAAATTTGAATGCTTAAGACAAGAATATCTTTCAGGAGAACACTCACAACCTACAGCCGATAGGTGCAAGTCATAGAAGCAAGAGAAGCATTCTCTTTCCTTGTCCAAATCAAAGTCACTGTCCATCTTCAGCAACTTTAAATGATTTGAAAGACAGTCTAGCCTCTCTTCTTCCATTGTTACCCTCGTCTGACAAAAAATAGGGTAACAAGAAAATTGAGTAAAGAATCAGATATCTAAAGAGTAACTAAACCATATAATGGAGATCTAAGATGTTATGGAGCTTTAAAAATGTGTAGAAGTGGGTATGATCATCAAAGAGGAGAGGATAGGAGAATCATTACCTTAACTGCCTTGGTAAGAACTCCATCTTTCCCACAAACACTTCTCCACTTCAAATTTTTTGGAGTTTCCTTTCCAAGATGAGATAGCTCTGCAAGGGCTCGTACAGCTTCTTGTGCTGATCCAAATAATAGCTTGTCATGTGACAATGATGTCTTACGGCGCTGAAAACTGTAAAGCTCAACGGCATTCTGGCCATGCATTAACCAATCAACAGGAGCCACGTTCACTGCCTCTGCACAGTTGAATCCACAATTGAAGCCAGAGTGGTATGCCCTTGGAAAGGTAATAACAAATTCCCCAGAATGCTGAACAGTGTGGTATACAGGCACTCCCTCTGATTTAAGAATTGAAGGAGATAACTGAGTAACCTGCTCAAAAGTGAAAATCATCACCATTATAATCACAATACAGTTACTTTGAAACTATGCACTGTACATATAATACTAAAATATCTAACACTTCTAAATGAATAGATGCACTGACGACTTCTGGAGATAAACTAGTGTTATCATTATCAGTAGAATATGATTGTCAACATTCAACCCACTATTTAAGGAGGGACGGGTTACAAACACATTAATATGAGAATTACTGCAGCAATGATAGAGCTGAAAGATTATGTCAGTTATGTGTCGTACAGAATACAACATGAAGGATATTTTTCAAGAGGAACCATAAAGTCACCAAGTTAAGATGATGCCAAAACTTGCCACTTTTTCCCAAACCACTTGCAGCTTACTTGGGTAGAATCTAAAGTGAACTTCAGTTCTTAGTGAGGTTAACTGATATCTTATCTCTCTTGCTCATAATTTAATACCTAATTACTATGGCTTCCACTTTATATTTTTTACATATAAAGGGATCTTTGATAGGAACCAGTAACACACAACAATGAAACAGCAGCAAAATAGGGAGAAAATTGAGGTCTGTATGTATTATATACTGAAAAGAAAGATTTACAGAGGAATAAACATTCCCTGCCACAGAGCAAGCTCCTATAGAGAGCTATTGCTCTCTACCCATAACAAACTTCTTAATTCTCAAAGACACCTCACTCCTAGCTACCCTCCCTACTATATGGACGCACCACTTTTCTGTTACTTCCCCCACTCACATACATTTTCTCTCTCTCTCCGACACTACTTGCTAGCAACCCCTTTTTCCAATTCCTTTTTGTTACTCCTAACATAAACCTTCCATTCCTTCGATCCACTCACTCCTTGATCCAACAAAGGCCTATTTGGGCCTCCTATGTTTCCTTGGGCCCTTTCAATACCACTTCTTGCGGCTGACCTTGACCCCAAGGCTGAGTTTTGGGAATTGACTTAGGATAGTGAGTTCATCTTCCCAAGTAGCTTCTTCTATGGGTCTGCCCTGCCACTGGATTAACACCTGTTGCACCTTCTCCCCTGTTTTTTGAATGCTTCGGGTGGCTAACACAGCTGCGGGTTCAGTAATTCCTGAAAAATCTCCATCCATTTCTATAGGCAGCTGCTCCTCAACGTGATAGTTGCCTATTGCCCTTTTAAGTAAGGACACATGAAACACAGGATGCACCCTTGATGTAGTAGGCAATTTCAGCTTATACACTACTTCACCTATGCGTTCCAGCACTTCGTAGGGGCCATAATATCATGCTGACAGCTTAGTGTTGATTCTTACAGCCACTAAATTCTGCTTATGAGGCAGCAGCTTTAAAAATACCCACTCTCCCACATTGAAAGTCTTTTCTTTTCTCTTCACATCAGCCTGTGATTTCATTCTTCCCTGTGCTCTCTGCAAGTGATGCTTTAGTTGCCTAAGAGCTTCATCTCTATCCAACAATTCCCTCCGAACCGCTTCTACCCGTGTCTCACCTTGCACATAACGAGTGAGAGTTGGGGGTTTCCTTCCATAGACTACCTCAAAGGGTGTGATCCCCGTAGTCCCATGGTAGGTGGTGTTATACCAAAATTCAGCCCAATGTAACCACAACAGCCATGTATGAGGCTGATCAGCAATGAAACACCTCAAAAACGTTTCAAGACACCTGTTCACCACTTCCGTTTGACCATCGGTATCCGGATGGTATGCCGAACTCATTTTGAGTTGTGTTCCCTGAAGCTTGAACATCTCTTTCCAAAAATTGCTCACAAACACGGGGTCTCTATCACTGACAATGGCCTTGGGTATTCCATGTAAGCGCACGATCTCCTTGGTGAACAGTTCAGCAATTGTCCTAGCTGTATATGGATGTTTCAATGGAATGAAATGGCCGTACTTGGACAACCTGTCCACCACTACAAAAATTGCTTCGAACCCTTTGGACTTCGGGAGTCCGGTGATGAAATCCATGGAAACTTCATCCCAAATCATTTCGGGGATAGATAATGGTTGAAGGAGCCCACCTGGAGAGGATGCCAAGTATTTTTGCCTTTGACAAGTGTCGCATTCCCTTACAAAAGCTTGGATCCTACCCTTCATCCCGACCCAATAAACATTGGCTGCAATCCTTCAATAAGTTCTGTAAAAACCCGAATGACCCCCTTGTGGAGTAGAGTGGAATTCCTGCAGCAGTTTCGGAATCCAAGCAGAGTGGGCTGAAATCACCAATCTTCCCTTATATAGAAGAACCCCATTGTTGTAAGTGAAACCTAGCCGCAACTCCGAGCTCTTGTTCACATCTTCAATAAAATCACATCATTGTGGACTTCTTCTAGAATTTGTTCACTTTCAGTCCAGACCTGATATGCTCTTATAGGACACAATTCACCATCAGTATGCACCCTAGAGAGTGCATCAGCTCCTCTATTTGACACCCCTGTTTTGTACACTATGTCAAAATTATACCCTAGCAATTTTGCTGCCCAATTCTGCTGGTCCATGGTAGAAATACGTTGTTGCAGTAGCTGTTTCACACTTTTCTGGTCCGTGCTAACCGTGAAATGCCTACCCATCAAGTATGGTCTCCAATGTTGAATTGCAAGAACCACGGCCATCAGCTCTTTCTCATATGCTGATTTAATTAAGTTCCTCTCACTCAAAGCTTTACTGAAATAAGCTATGGGCTTTCCCCCTTGCATAAGAATAGCTCCTATCCCATGACCAGATGCATCACATTCAATAAGAAACTCCTTCGAAAAATCAGGTAAAGCCAAAACAGGAGCAGTAGTTACCCTCCTCTTGAGAACCTCAAATGCTTCTTGTGCTTTCGAATTCCACTTAAAACCTTCTTTCTTGGTGAGCTCAGTGAGAGGTTTGGCAATTTTCCCATAATCCTGGATAGATTTCCGGTAATATCCGGTCAAACCCAAGAAACCTCTTACACCCTTCACATCTTTTGGACAAGGCCACTGCTGGACACTGCTCACCTTGCTAGGATCCATAGTAACCCCTTCTTTGGAAATTAAATGGCCCAAATATTCCACTGAAAGCTGACCAAAGTGACATTTCTTTTGGTTTGCCACTAAGACATGGTTCTGTAAGGTTTTCAGAACTTCTTCCAAGTGTTCCATATGCGATTTCCAATCCGGGCTATACACTAGTATGTCATCAAAAAACACTAGCACAAACTTCCGAAGCATTTCTCTAAAGACTTCATTCATTAATGATTGAAATGTGGAAGGTGCATTCATTAACCCAAATGGCATCACCAAATACTCATAGTGACCCTCTAATAGAGTATAGGTGACTATTGTAAGCCAAAGTCCATAACTGATTGTGCTGAGTCAGCACTGATTCAGTTATGGACAGCTTGGCAGTTAGCAGCAGTTAGGTCACAGTTGTATTGGCCAGGGTTTTAAATTGCGGTCGCGGTTGCGGTCGCGGTTGCGGTCACTGCGGTTGCGGTCATTGCGGCCGCTGCGATGCGTAATGCGGCCGCTGCGGCGTGAAACGATTTGAAAAATTCACAAATTGAAAATAAATCAATTTTTTTTTTGTAATTCTTTATATATCTTTTATTAATGATGTTGCACAAATTTCTATTCATTTTTAATACATTGTATTATGTTGATGAATAATTTAAACTTAATTTAGTGAAAATAAATTATAAATAAAACTTTTAAGCATATATAAGTACAAAATTACAAAGAAGTAAGAAGGTCAGAAACTTAATAGTGCATAAATATATATGAATCACAAATAAAAAGATATTAGTGTCACGTATAGGAATACATACACCCAATTTGCAATTGTGATTCTAAAATAACGTCAAATAATTTAGTTATTAACGATTTAACATTTAATTTGAGTAAATACTAGCTAAACATATATTTGCGTAAAAAAAATGCTAAACATATATTAAAAAAAATTTATTTTTTTCCTTTCCTAAATTTTCTCAAAATTTCCCTCTAATAATTCCTAAATCTAACCATATTCCCACCCAAAATTTCCCCTCACTAATCAAAAATCAACAATTTCCCATCCACTCAGGCTGGCACTCACGTGATCACGTGATTCACGTCTCATACTCTGTGTCTCACTCTCACTCAGTCACTCTCACACTCTCACTCACATCACACTCACTATTTCAGATTTTCAGTCTTTCACTCTAGTCT
Source organism: Sophora flavescens (assembly GCA_030762895.1). NCBI lineage: Eukaryota > Viridiplantae > Streptophyta > Magnoliopsida > Fabales > Fabaceae > Sophora > Sophora flavescens. The sequence continues at coordinate 112,404,931 of CM061069.1, forward strand.
TTTCCCCTCCTTCCTGACCCCCTCTGTTTTCTCGGTTTCTCCCACCCACAACGCCACACGCAACGCGCAAGAGGCAAGCAACAAGCAAGAGCACGAGTCACAGAGATCGAGAGTCACAGAGGCGGCAAGACTCAAGAGTGCAAGGCTGCAAGACCGCAAGACAACAGGACGCAGAGATCGCGATCTCCTGCATCGCCGCACGGCCCGCACCGGAGTCGCGTCTGCATGGTCACGGAGTCGCCGCTCTCCGCCGTGCAGCCCCACATCCTTGACGGCTTGACCACCCCCCTTTCCCCTCCCTTTCTCTTCAAAACCACTAACCCAGTAACCCTTACCCTAACCGGCTAACCCGACCCCCAAATCTCCACCACTGGGCGAGATCGCGAGAGGTGACCACCAGTCCACCACCCCCAAAATCGCCACTCTTCCTCCCTCCCCCACCACCTACTCGCCACACACAACCCCCGTTGAACTTCGAGTGAGCGACTGAGCAGTGACTGTCTGACTGACTCTGTTCGGTTCCATAGCAGAGCAGAGGAGGAAGATAAGATCTTACCCTGGGGTGACTAGGCAAGTTGGCTCTGTTTGCTTTTGCTCTGTTTTTCCTTCTGGCTCTGTTTGCTTCTGGCTCTGTTTGGAACCCCGTTGCGGCTGATGCGGCCGTTGCGGCCGTTACGCCGTTATGTTGCGGCCGTTACGCCGTTACGTTGCGGCCGTAACGGGTGATTTGGATTCTCACCGCAATTGCGGCTCGATGCCGTTGCGGTGCGGTCCGCAACCGCAATATTGCAGCCGCATTAGCGGTTGCGGACCGCATTTTGAAACCCTGGTATTGGCAGTTAGCATACTGCACAGGCTATAAATAGCCACAGTTGTATTCCATCGATTTCAAGAAATTGAATAACAGAATCAGTTTCATAATTTTTCATCTTCAATCTTTCTCTCTCTCTTTCTCTACCTCTCTCTGTTCTTCTTCTTTATGGTATCTAGAGCTTGAATCTGGGCCTCAACTCTCTCATGGCCGCATCACCATCCATTCCTGGCCCTAACAATCCCTTCAATGAACCAATTTCTTCTCCAACAACATCATCCGCAACTGGTGCGACTTTCAATCCTTCTCTTTCGGTGAAGCTCGATGACCAAAATTTCTTGCTCTGGAAGCAGCAAGTGGAAGCAGTGATCATTGCTCACAAGCTGTATCGATTTGTAAACAATCCTACGATTCCTCCTCAATTCACTTCTGAGGCGAATCGCAAGCTTGGAATTGAGTCAGAAGCATATCAGTTATGGATCGTCCAGGACCAAATGTTGTTCACCTGGCTCCTTGGATCACTCTCTCCGTCAATTCTTCCTCGATTTCTAGGGTGCAAGCAGTCATGGCAAGTATGGGACAAGATCCACAAGTTCTTCTACTCACGTCTCAGGGCAAAGGTACGACAATTTCGATCGGAATTGAAGAACACTAAGAAAGGATCAAGATCAATTTCAGAGTATCTTCTCAGAATTCGAGCAATTGTGGACTCGCTTCAAGCTATGGGAGATCCTATTTCTGAACAAGATCACATTGACGTAGTGTTAGACGGTCTCCCCGAAGAGTTCAACACCTTCGTGATGATGATATATGGACGCATTGATTCGCCTTCAATCGATGACATTGAGGCTCTTCTTCTTATTCAGGATGCTCAATTCGACAAGTTCCGTCAAGAATTGAACACCTCTGCATCGATTTCGGTCAATATTGCTCAAGCCCCAAATCTGTCGAACGGAAACCCTAATTCCGATAGATCACACTCTAACTCGCAGCGCGATGATTTTCGGGGTTCCTATCGAGGCGAGGGAGGTCGCAATCGTGGTCGCAAGATCTTGGCCGGGGTCGTGGCCGAGCGGATCGAAACCTACATGTCGGCTATGTCGCAAGTATGGTCACGAGTCCTTCAATCTGCCGGGTACAGGTTCGATGAAACCTTCGTGCCACCACCAATGCCTCCTCCCAATCCTGTTCCAACCAATCAGAACAGCTATACATTGCGAGAAAAATATCCAACAAATCCAGCTCAAGGTCTCTTGCCTAGACCATCAGCTCCTCAAAATGTGAACTACCAAAGAACCACAAGGCTTACATGGTCTCTCAAACACCTCGGTATGCATCAACTCCTCGGTTCAAAGCTCACAATGAATGCAGTTTGAGTCACGAGACTTGGTACCACGACTCGTGCATCACATCATCTCACTGCTGATGCACAAAATCTGAATCAAAGCACACCTTTCGGGGGCAGTGACCAGGTGCTCATGGGAAATGGGCAAGGTCTAAACATAAACTCCATAGGTTCCTCTAATCTTTATTCCTCTAAGAACCCTCACATTATCTTTTCACTTCATAATCTATTACTTGTGCCCACTATCACAAAGAATTTAGTCTCAGTTTCCAAATTTGCTCTTGATAATAATGTGTATTTTGAGTTTCACCCTTATTCATGTTGTGTAAAATCACAGGACTCTAATCAAGTCTTGCTTGAAGGCTCATTGGGGAGTGATGGCCTCTACTCCTTCAAGAATCTCAACATTCTTAAGGACACCTCATCCTCAAGATCACTGTCACCAAGTTCAGAGTCTCTTAGTTGCTTTCCCACTGTAAATACAAATACTATGTCTGCTGTTTCTAATTCTCTCAATACTTGGCATTGTAGGCTAGGTCATGCCCATCATAATGCTGTAAAAACAGTCTTACAGACTTGTAATCTTCCATTGTCTAATAAAAGTGATCTTGAATTCTGTAATGCTTGTTGCATGGGCAAAGCCCATAGACTTTATGCCCCTCCCTCTCTTACTACTCATGATACTGCCTTTGAGCTAATACATACTGATCTTTGGGGTCCTACACCCTTTGTTTCTTCTGGAGGATATACCTACTATATTACCTTTGTTGATGCTAAAACCAGATTCACTTGGATATATTTTCTAAAACGAAAGTCTGATGCTCTAACTTCCTTCAAACTCTTCTTTAATCTCATCCAAACTCAATTTTCTGCCAAAATCAAAGCTGTTCAATCTGACTGGGGTGGAGAATTTTGTCCCTTAACCAATTTTCTAAAAGAACTTGGTGTCACTCACAGGCTAACCTGCCCCCACACTTCTCATCAGAATGGGACAGTGGAGAGGAAGCACGGGCAAATTGTTGAAATGGGTTTAAGCCTCCTCTCCCATGCCTCTATCCTCCGACTTCATCGGGATCACAGCTTCACTCAAGCTGTGTACCTCATAAACAGGTTACCAACAGTTGCACTAAAAGAATTTTCCTCCCCTTTCCATGCCTTACTTGGCTCTCCACCTGACTACATTGTCCTTAGAATCTTTGGTTGTGCATGCTTCCCTTTTCTAAGACCATACAACCAACACAAAATTCAATTTAGGTCAACTGAGTGTATCTACCTTGGCCTCTCTCCTCAACATAAAGGTCACAAGTGCCTTGCTCCAAGTGGCAGAACTTATATTTCAAAGGATGTCCTCTTCAATGAAACTAGTTTTCCTTATCCAAGACTATTTCCCTCGACCAATCCCTATCCCCTTCCTGACATACCCTATTCCAGTTCTATTCCCATTCCCCAATATCCACTACTGTCCCCAACCCCTCTGAATCAATACCACTCTCCCTCTCTGAGTCCTACCCACATCAACTCCTCTAATCATCACACTCCTCCCTCAGTTTCCCAAAACTCAGTTTCTCAGTCACTCACCCCACCTATTCCTGATCCTCCAGTCAGTCCAGTGCTTCCCACATCTCCCATTCCAGGAGGTGCTGCCTCTGATCCTCTGTCTTCAGTCTCAGCATCCCCCACCTCTCGTGGATCGAAACGCAACATCATCCACTTCTTCCACTACTTCTCTTCCCACTCTTCCTAGAAATTCTCATCCAATGCTAACCAGGTCCAAGATCTGGTTGCCTACCTCAGAGTGTCTACCGACTCATCTTGAACCATCTCTCGCCGAGCTGCCCTTGCCGGTCCACACACGGCTTGCGGCCATGAAGGATGAGCACAATGCTCTCCTCAACAATAATACATGGACCTCGGTCACTCTTCCCCCGATAGGAAAGCTATAGGCTGCAAATGGGTTTTCAGGGTTAAAGAGAATCCTAATGGCAGCATCAACAAATATAAAGCCAGGCTAGTGGCCAAAGGCTTTCATCAGCAGCATGGATTTGATTTCCATGAGACTTTCTCACTGGTGGTAAAGCCAGTCACCATTCGACTTATGCTCACTTTGGCTCTCACACACAAATGGCAGATTCAGCAAATTGATGTGAATAATGCCTTCCTAAATGGGCACTTAAGTGAAGAAGTCTATATGTTGCAGCCACCAGGCTTTGAATCAGCAGATAGGTCACTTTGGTTTGTAAACGCACAAGGCCCTATATGGGCTGAAACAGGCCCCACGGGCATGGTATGAAAGATTGGCAAAAGCCCTAGTTCAGTATGGGTTCTCCACCAGCAAGTGTGATCCCTCCCTGTTTGTGTACTCCCAGAACAGTGTGGCTGCATATGTTCTAGTTTATGTGGATGATATCATCATAACTGGTTCCTCCACTCCCTTTATCAATGACTTGATCAAGAAACTCAATGTTCAGTTTGCTTTAAAAGAGCTTGGCCCTCTGGATTATTTTTTGGGTATTGAGGTTAAACACCTCCCCTCGGGTGGTCTTCTTTTAACTCAGTCCAAGTATGTTCGAGACTTACTAGCCAAGGCCAATATGCTTGAAGCAAAAGGGATTTCTTCACCAATGATCAGCAACTGCAAACTTTCTAAGTTTGGAACTGACACACTCTCGGACCCACACTTGTACAGGTCAGTAGTAGGGGCCTTGCAGTATGCCACTCTAACCAGGCCAGATATAGCCTTCAGTGTCAACAAAGTATGCCAATTTATGGCTAGTCCTTTGGACTCTCACTGGCAGGCAGTCAAGAGAATATTGAGGTATCTCGAAGGCTCCATCAACTATGGCTTGCTACTAAGACCAGCTCCTGTAAATCAACCTTTCATTCTAAATGCATACTATGATGCAGACTGGGCAAGTGACCCAGATGACAGAAGATCAACTTCTGGATCCTGCATCTTTTTTGGTCCTAACTTGGTATCATGGTGCTCCAAGAAGCAACCATTAGTTGCTCGTTCCAGCATAGATGCGAGAATACGGGAGCATGGCCAACACTGCTGCGTAGAATCGACTGGATTCGGTCCTTGGCCGACCGAGCTAGCCATTCCCTTTGCTGCTCCAAAACTCTTTTGTGATAACCTAAGTGCAGTCTCTGTAGCACATAATCCAGTCCTCCATGCTCGGACTAAACACATTGAGTTAGACATACACTTTGTGAGAGAAAAAGTCCTTGCCAGAGCTCTATCCATTCATCATGTGCCAAGTGCAGACCAACTTGCAGATTCACTTACTAAGCCTCTTTCCTCCACTCAGTTTGTATCTTTAAGGACCAAACTCAATGTGGTTGCTTCTCAACACCCACCTTGAGTTTGAAGGGGGGCTAATAGAGTATAGTTGACTATTGTAAGCCAAAGTCCATAACTGATTGTGCTGAGTCAGCACTGATTCAGTTATGGACAGCTTGGCAGTTATCAGCATTTAGGTCACAGTTGTATTGGCAGTTAGCATACTGCACAGGCTATAAATAGCCACAGTTGTATTCCATCGATTTCAAGAAATTGAATAACAGAATCAGTTTCATAATTTTTCATATTCAATCTTTCTCTCTCTCTTTCTCTACCTCTCTGTTCTTCTTCTTTACCCTCGTGTGTTCTAAAAGCTGTTTTGTGTATATCACCTTCCTTCACCCTAACTTGGTGATAGCCCGATTTCAAGTCTAACTTAGAAAAATACTTGGCCCCATATAATTCATCCAACAACTCATCTATCACCGGAATTGGGAATTTGTCTGGGATTGTTACCTTGTTAAGAGCTCGGTAGTCAACACACATCCTCCATGTCTCGTCCTTCTTCTTCACCAATATGACGGGGCTAGAGAAAGCGCTGTTACTGGGCCTAATAATTCCAGTATTTAGCATCTCCTTCACTTGCTTCTCAATCTCATTTTTTTGTACATGGGGATAACTATAGGGTCTGACATTCACCGGACCTTGGCCACTCATGAGGTTAATCACATGCTCCTTGCTCCTCTTAGGGGGTAGCCCTTTGGGCTCATCAAAAACCTTTGCATAACGTAACAACATTCCCTCTAAATCCCTTTGCTGTGTCTCACTGAGCATCTTCATATTCTCCCCTGATTCCACTCTACTAGGACAGCAAACTTCAGCTGATAAGATAAGCCCTTCAACCCACCTCTTTGGCTTTCCCAATAGACTTTGCAAAGCTGTTTGGGCTTCCTTATGGTCCCTCTCACCTTTCAATTTCACCCATTCTCCTTCATGTTGGAATTTCATAATCTGTCTCCTCCAATCCACAAGCATCTCTCCCAATGATGCAAGCCAAGACATCCCTAAGATCAGGTCAATCCCCTCCAATTCAAAAATGACTGAATCCACATTCATAGTAATCCCTCCTAACTCCACCTCTAAGCCCTTGCAACTTCCTCTAGTTACTGCTTGATACCCGTCCCCTAATTTGATGGTTAAAGGACGTGTATCTTCAACAGCCCATCCCATTTTTGTCACCAAGCTCTTAGAGACAAAATTATGGGTGGCTCTACTATCCATGAGGATAAGGATGGGCACCCCTCTGACTTGCCCTTTTATCTTGACAGTTTGTGGCTTCCCTGTTTGCTCCCCCTTTAGGCTCTCCAAACTCATTACAGTGCACTCCTCATCAGTATCTTCTTCCTCCTCCACTTCTACTGCAACAACATTACCTTCTTCTTCTCCTATCTCCTCATCATCAAGCACCATCAACTTCAGCTGCTTGTGTGGGCATTGGTGGAGGGGATGAAACGGTCCCCCACACTTGTAGCACAACCCTTTCTGTTTCCTTTCCATCAGCTCATTGTAGGAAAGGTGAGAAACTCCCCTATCTTTCTGCCCTGTTCTCCTTCTTTCAGCATTTGGCTCAAATTTTGAGTGTGGCCCAGCTGCTCCATTAGGGTTATTTCCACTTCCTGACCCACCTTCCTTCGACCCGCGAACATACACCCACTCCGAACCCGGGTTGCGACCCGAACCCGCTGGTGCGGATCGAAAGGACGCGCCTGACCCGGATCCGCTCCGGTTTCCTCCACCCGAGTACCCGCTCCGTCCACCTATCTCCTTTTCCACTGCCCTCGTCACATTCATCAGTCGTGACCTAGAGAGTGGTCCTAGAGAAATCAAGCTACGCACTCTCCCTCTGATTTCATCCTTCAACCCATGGAGAAAATACCCAAAACACTGGTCATCAGGGAGCCTTCGCACCTGCGCAATCAACCTCTCGAATTGCTGAATGTATTCGTCCACGCTTCCTCTTTGCCGGAGATTTGTTAATTGCTCAAATACTCCGCCGTCTCCCATTCCACCATAACGCTCCAACAACTCTACCTTCAACCTCTCCCATGTCAACTCCATTTCATCGTCAAGCAAAGAGTTAAAAAAATGGATAGTTGGCCCTTCCATACATAACTGAGCAAGATTCACCCTCACCTCCGGGCTCGTTTCTTGAACCTGAAAATATATATCTGCTCGTGTTATCCACCCAGCAGGGTCATCTCCATCAAACATGGGTAATTCCACCTTTTTTACAGACTGGCGGAATTCCTCCAACGCCTCTCCCTGCAACTTCTTCAATCCCGACACCGAGGACCCTTTTTTTGACGAGGTACTCTTGCCGCCGCCTTCCTTTTCTGTTTCTGTTTGTTGCGGTTTCTCCTTGTTGGCCTCCTCTTCCTCTTCCCTGTCTTCTCCATCTGATTGAGGGGTTCTTTCTAAGATCTTCTTAAGCAACGCTACGAGAGTATTGTGGTTCTCGTCCACCTTGCCCTCCACCCCAGTCAAGGTACGCTTCACATTAGCCAACTCCGCCTCCGGTGCTGCAACTTTTGCCTCCATCGCCTTTTTCTTAGAGGGCATTCACCTTCTATCGCTGATCCCGTCTCGAAATCCGGCAGGTCGGACCAGTTTGATAGGAACCAGTAACACACAACAATGAAACAGCAGCAAAATAGGGAGAAAATTGAGGTCTGTATGTATTATATACTGAAAAGAAAGATTTACAGAGGAATAAACATTCCCTGCCACAGAGCAAGCTCCTATAGAGAGCTATTGCTCTCTACCCATAACAAACTTCTTAATTCTCAAAGACACCTCACTCCTAGCTACCCTCCCTACTATATGGACGCACCACTTTTCTGTTACTTTCCCCACTCACATACATTTTCTCTCTCTGCCAGCACACTACTTGCTAGCACCCCCTTTTTCCAATTCCTTTTTGTTCCTCCTAACATAAACCTTCCATTCCTTCGATCCACTCACTCCTTGATCCAACAAAGGCCTATTTGGGCCTCCTATGTTTCCTTGGGCCCTATCAATCTTACACTAGACTGATCAGTGTGCCACACCTTTAACTGATAATAAACCTGAATTGACACTTAAACATTTCAAAAAATCATCATGACTATAATTTTCTAAACTTCCATAAGTGCATTCAGGCTTAAGCACTCCTAGACTCCTAGCAAACTGCACCCATAAAAGTATATATTTAAATACACTACAATCTCATTGCATTCATGAAATCTCTACATGTCTCTACATGGAAACAATATAATAGCACTAAAGCAACCAAATAACCAATAACCAAAAATACTAGCCAACAGCTGAAAGCAATAAGGAAAGTACAAGTTGTAGAACTCTACCAGTTCATTGAGAAGATTTGGATGTTCCTCAAATAAATCAGGCAAGTGCTTCCTCATTGCATCTTCAAAAGCTGAAGCGTGGCTTCCAGGTACTCCATACCATACTTTTGGGTCACCCCAGTGCAGATAATTAAGCGAATAGAGGTGATGATCCTCAACATGCTGTTCCAAGAAGCAGGAAATGATGACAATGTTAGTCTTTCTGGGAAACTAAAAGTATTTGAAACAAAAGAAATGCAAAATTCAAGACATCTGTTATTAGTTTTACAGGTCAAGATTTCGACTATGTCAAAATAAAGAAGTGGAACCTAGAGGAGCTTATGAGGGGCTTAAGTTGGCTAAGGAGAGGGGTTTTAGGTTCGTTGATCTTCAAATGAATTCGGAGGGGGGAGGAAGAGGCAGCCACAGTGGATGGTGTTCGGTAGGTAGGTTCGGGAAGCTGCTAAATTCTGATTGGAGAGTGCATGATTCACATGTTTATCGAGAAGTAAACAAAAGTGTTGATGTTTTGGCAAATTTAGGTTGTAGGGAGGACAACACTTTGGTAGTTTGGTTGTTTATGAGCACACCTGTGCAAGTAGCTCAGGCCTTGCTCTTTGATTTGATGGGTGTTACCACCCCTCATTTGATTGCTTTGTAATTTCCTCTTTTTTGGGCCTAGGCCACGTTGATTACAGAAAAAACAAAAATAAAGTGGAACCTAAAAAATTATAAGTGCCAACATATTGAGGACTATATTGTATTAGGCATGATTTAATGATAACATAGTAGGTAGCAGCCTCTCTATAATCTCTACTACTTCTAGTCATTTATTTTGTCCAGTAAACCTTTAACCAAATTAGAACTATTCTAAAATAAACAACAGATGTTAAAAGTTTCAACTCATCTTTCATGAACCTATACAACTCCATGAAGAGATACATAGAGGTTAAAATGAAAATTGGTATTATTCTTTGTTATGTCTTAAACTTAGACCCATTCATAAATTTAGACTTGGAAAAAAGTAATTATCACCACTTACCCAGCAAAATGATGAAAAGCACATGCCAACATACAGCCATGGCACTAGAACTCCTGAGATGTCGCTTCCTTCAAAACTTAGTACAGAACCTGGGAGTCGGGGGAAGTTATTCAGATTCCAGCCAGACAGAGCATACTGATCTGAGTCACTCTTATTTAAGGATGATGCCTTTGGAAAACCACTTCCAAGTGAACCAGTTTCCAAGTCAGCTCCATAGTACACCTACAATATAACAGAGTAACATATTTACTGTTTGCACAATTATGTGACAGTAAAGAGTAATATTGTTGTCAATAAATGATGATCAATACCTCAACCTCGTCAGTTGGTTGCTCAATTATTCGCCAGTATTCACCTTCAATTTCCTCCTCAGAGGGTTCCCATCTCTTCTGGTGGTTATTATCACTAATTGTTCCATCTTCATTAGTGTTTTTCAGCCTGAAGTAGCATTCCTTAAAATTATTAGCATATTGCTGAAAGTCTTTAAGTGTAAAGTCCGACCCTGATTGGAATCCAAACTTCTCATCAGGTTCAGAAGCATTATTTGCTTCAGAACCTGAATTGGCAAGTCTCCTACATGTGCCGGTTTTGGAGTGCTTTCTACGTTTCCGTTTCCTTCCCCTGCTTTTCTTTCTCATGGGCTCCCTATTTTGAAGCAAATCAATTTGCTGAATTCGGGTAGGAAATTTAGCATTTTCCCATAGATCTTTCTCCTTAAGAGGGCAGGGTGGAGCCCAGCAAGCAGGAGGGACAATCCTACATATGCCATGGGGTTCAGCTTGGGGTCGTATCTTTGCTATGTAACCGAGTGTGTCTTCGAACTCCTAAATGAGAAGAGTAACAGTAAGAAATAAAAATTATTCAAAGTACAATATTACTAACAACAAAAGCAGCAATAATATTAACAATAATAAGAAGAAGAAGAAGTACCTCAATAGTTGGATAAAACACAGGCGCTTCATTAATTATAGGCCGACATGCTTCAATTGGATCCCATCTAGCTGATACCTGCAACATGACAACAAAAATCCAACCTATATAAAAATAATAACAAAACCAACTATCTTGCTCGCAGTTTTGAACCCTCACATTATAATTCAAGACACAAGGGGGGAGACAGTAATGAAAAATTTAAATCACAAAGCATTGAAAAGTTTAATGTCATTCAAATTTCAAACAAGTGGTTCCTATTCGTTCCAAAGAAGATCCATATGGTATTTGTTCCAAAAAAGAGCAAAAAAAAAAAATTACAAAGTATAACATCAAAGCATACGCATGCTCAACATAGTAGACATTATAGTACCTTTCTACTTCTTGGACTGCCAGAAGACTCAAGTGCATTGTTATTTTTTGGCTTGTGCCTAAAAGGAAAATCCTGCAAAATTAAGAACGCTAAATTTGTTAAACCTAGAAGCCTCACTAAAAGTAGTCCTGGATTAAATAATGAATTAAAGCAAATTATAATTAATGTTATTTCAACCCAAACATTGCCAAAGGATTCGGTACAACCATGTGTAACAGCTTGATGTCAGAGATTGAGCCGTAAGTAATTGAACATATGAATACACCGAAAGTACATTCAACAGCAAATTATATACGAAGTTGAAATTAAAATAAACTAAAGGGAAAAAATACAATATAGACAGTCTTGCACTCATGTGTTCATATTACAAAAAGTAGAAAGTGTGAGTCAAATTTCAATGTCTCTAGTATGGGCAAAATAGCAACTCAATCATAGACCAAGTCCAACCTAATGTTCTAAAATGTTACAAACAATACTTGAGGCCTTATTTTATTATACAAAACAGTGGTCACACTTCACACACTACTTTCATTCAGTATACTTTTTCTAGCTTCATAATTTAACACATAACAATTGCAATGTTAACTGAAGCATTCACTAAATTTAAGCAAATAATTTACATTTCTAATACTCCCTCCGATCCTTAATATAAGAAACAACACCCTAAAACACACAGACCAAGAAAATGCATTGAAATAAGCTAATTGCAATTAATATTCATAAAAATTTTCAAAAATACCCCTTCTAATTAATGAACAAACTCACTTGTATAGAAAGTTGATATATCTCGTAAATATAAATCCTATTATAAATTAGGGTAATATTGGAAATTAGCATTTAATATGTGTGAAAATTGATACATGTTTATTATATTTTGGACCCAAAAAAAGTACCCATTTGTTTCTTATATTAAGGATCGAAGGGAGTAGTTGCTAGTTGCAACCTCAATCACTTTGGATTATATGGAAATTCAAGAAGAGGAAACAGTGAATGATGTCAAACATAACATTCACCAAATCTAGGCAAACCAGAATCCTATAGTAACTAAAACATAAAACCAAATAATGATACTTCAAAAAAAAAAAAAAAGTGATGACCAAATGATCGGGAGATACTAATGCCAGATGTAGGTTATTCCAAAAAGCAAAAGAAAGGCGGATGCATAGCTTCTAATCTTTCCAAACCCCATGGAAGAAAGAAGCCATATACCTTACACATACATCTCAAATGCCAGGCTACAGCAAAAGATTAAGGGTGTCCAGTATGTGATAAATAACAATAACAATTTTAACATCATCCTTCTTGACAGCAGGAATTAGCTCAGAAACTAAAGTAGAAATAGTTGAACAACAGCTCTTAAAGGAGAAAATACAATGCTAAAAGCAGAACATGAAAAGAGAAAGAAAGGGCAAAGAAATATACACAAGAATAGAAACAAATTTTCAAATTCCATGAACAAGGATAATAAGATCAGCATTTGTGATCCCGAAAAACAGAGGGCAGAAGATTTGAACAGAGGAGCAAGATACACACACATCTATATATATATATATCAGACATGTATAGGGCTCCAGAAACAAGGGCATATCATATCATCATATCATACATTCTAGGGTTTGAGAATCTAACCTCTTTGGCCTCAGATTCTGCAGCAAATTTCAACTGTTCCATTCAAAACAAATTTATGGGGAAAAAGGCTCTTATTGAATAATTATTCCTGAAACAAAAACCACAGACCCTTATTAGAGTCCAAATGATCAAGGAAACAACCCAAAGACAGTTTTCTACTTTCTCTATCAGCAAAAACTAACTGACAAGAAAAAAAAAACCCTTAAAAACCGCAAAATGAAAAAGAAACAAGAAAAAATAAAAATAAAAATAAAAATAAATGCAGAACATCATGGTACACACCCAATGCAGCAAAAGATAGTTCGGTTGTTCCCACGTTCTGATTGCGTGCAGACGAATTAACCAAGAAAATTCCAATAGAAATCAACAGTGAAGAAACCTAAATGCAAATTCAATTTGCATGTGTATGCAGAATTCTGTGACACCCCCTAAAGATAATTACCCACCAATTGCAAAAAAGAGTAAAATCTTATGAATCTTGGAATCAATGCTCAAAAATCAAATAGTTCTATAATAAAAAAAATTAGAAACACGTATTGACTTGGTAAAAAAAAAATTAAATTTGACAGGTGAATATAAATAGAAATATAAATAGAAAATAAATGGGGAGGATATCGGTTACAGGTGAAATACTGAAATCCAATGAATTTTAAAAGATTTTTAATTTAATCTCATTTAATAATAATTATTTTTTTCCAAAACGAGGAGAATTAAAAAAACAATTTTATCAACTTTAAGAAAAATATTTATTATAAGGGCCCGAAACAAAAGAAAAGAAGAAAAGTGTGACTACTGACTAGGCAGAAGAAGATTCTACGTTGAAAGGCGTGTAGGCGAACTTGAATACTTCTGATACTAATTTTTAATAATTACTTTTTTTACTATAAAGAAATCAAATAATTTTTTTTTTGGAAGCAAAATAAAATAATTATTTAGAAATAATAATTTAGGCATTCGAATAAAACAAATCACATAGATAGATAAAATATAAGAAGCAATTGGAGTAAAACGATTAAAAAATTAAAAGAAGCGATAAAATTAAAAGATGAAAAAGAAATAAAATAAAATAGGATAAAGTTAGATGTGTGTGTGAGAGAGAGAGTCAAACGCGAACCCGCTATAACGCACGCAGTATTAACGGAAAGCGATGAAACAAACCAACCAGCCATCCCATGTACCACTCGTCTTACGTGCGACTACAAAGCAATGGCATATAAAATGTGAGTCCGGCTGACTAGTACTAATAACATATTATTTAAAATTTAAAATATAAATAAAAAGAAAGTTTATATTGAAAAATTAATTATAATAATTTTTAATATATTAAATATATTATTTTTTATATAATTTTTTTTATTAGTTTCTTAAATAATATCTTAAAAGCACTAGTTAACATTCTTCATAAAATATTTGGTTTTCAGTATTCTTGCGTGCAATTGTAAAGTCTCTCAAGATATTGGATCACCCTAAAAGGCTATAACATATAAAATATGAGTTTAATTCTAAATTACTATGATTTAAAAAAAAATACATTGTCATTAATCATAAATTATTCTATTTGTGATTTTTAAGATGATTATAATAAGAGTCAAATATTTTTAATAATATAATAATCTATAATTAATTGACGGAATAAAGATCCTTACACAAAGAGTAAGTACTAGTTAAATTCGTAAAGAAATATGTTAGAAACACATTCTGTATCACACTCCTTTTCAACACACTCTCTATTATTGAGTGGATTTCATATGAGATCCACCAAAACACATGGTCTCATGTGAAATTCATGCAATAATAGAGAATATGTTAAGAATGGTATAATAAAGAGCGTGATACTAACATTGCTCATTCGTAAAATATAAAAAACACTGAATATGATGCTCAATTAATACGTCTCTTTTTTTTGGTTTGGTACTCAAACTAATTAGTCCTTGGGACCGAGTGAGTCCTCGAAGTATCCCACGGCTTAGATCATTTGAACCCGCTATGGGACTAATCTCCGAGTCGACCGCATGGTTAGTAAAGTCTGGTCAATGGTTGTTGCATACCCAAGGATCGAACTCGGGCAGAGCCCGAACGATTCGTCCTTAAGTAGCAGTGCGTTAACCACTTGCACTCAACCACTTGGTTAATTAATACGTCTCTTTTATTATTATATGACACATTTATTTTATTTAAAAAATATTATATATATATATATATATATATATATATATATATATATATATATCATCAAATAGAGATGTGACTAAAGTAAACCTTTAAAGTCTTAGGCAATCCTAACATATTGAGATAGCTTTTGGGGTTAAGTTGAGTCAAAAACTCAAATTTTAAGTTGGTATTAAGCCTATCCTAAATTTATTATTTGGGTAATTTTTTCACCCTCATTTGTCCATGCTTAAGACATCCGGTTCAGGACGTGGGGGGTGTTGAGATCCTATATCGACTAGATATATGACTAAAATAGTCCTTATAAGGCTTAACCAAACCTTGCCTCTGAGAGCTAGTTTTTAGGGTTGAGTTTGGCCTATGTTGAGATCCTATATCGACTAGATATATGACTAAAATAGTCCTTATACGGCTTAACCAAACCTCGCCTCTAAGAGCTAGTTTTTAGGATTGAGTTTGGCCTAAAAGCTAAAATTCTAAGAATATAATATTATTTTTTATAGAACAAAACTAAGTTATTGTTTTTTAGTTATTTGTGGGGTTGTTTTCTAACGAGAATACACATGTATGAAAAATAGAACCACAAGTATCTATAAAATTGTAAAATCAATAATATAGGAATTGATTGTTATGTATTGTCTGTTTAAAAAATTATATTGTTTACTAATCATAAATTGTTATGTTATCAAAAAATATTTTACTTTTATAATAATTAGTTATACGTAAGATAATTTGTGATTGATCAACAATATAAGCAATTTTACATCGTTTGTATCAACATTAAATTATATATATGTTAAAAGATGAGATGAGATTTTTTTTGGTACAACTGGGAAGAAAAAGAAACTACGCCCGAAAAACAGAAAGCTCTAAACAATCAGATGCAAGCATCTGCCACAACCCTTGAGGGGGCTCTTCTATAGTTTGGAACTGATCACTATTCTTCTTGGCAGTTTTGGCAAGCATGTCTGCGCAACAACTGTTAACTTCTCTGTACACATGCATAAGATGAACTTGCCAATCCTTGCCCATCCAATCTCTTATCAACTTGATGAATGATGGATCCCGACAAGTGTACCGAGTCGATGCAAGTAAAAATTAAAACGGTGAGACCAAGTATCGTTCTGAGGGATTGATAGATCAAGTACCACTTCGCAGACTTAATAACTATTTGAACGAACAATTATGAGAATATTGGAATCAATGATTAAAAGCAATTAAACTATTAATTCAAGTAAACTAATGCAAGCAGTGAGAAGACGGTCGCAATATCACGTTGAATAACAATTATGAGAAAGGTCTAGGGATTTGATTTCACCTACGTTTATCAAGTTTGATGCAATTATGAATCCTCGCAATTACTAATCTTCTACTTTTGTCAACCAAGAGTCCTAAATTATCCTAATGTCTCTCTCGAGTACGGTTAGCAAACACCCCTTAACTCTTAACCAACTATATCTCTATGATGGTTAATTATTAAGAAATTCATTAAGTTCTATGACTCCCTATGAAGGTTGCATACAATCCCCACGGTATATCTCTATCCGCATAAACTATATGGTTTTACCCCAATGCTCTAAACACATAACTAACCTCTTGGTATCATTATGATTGACAAATCATGCATAATAATGGCCAGTTATAAGCAAGCATTAAGCGTAGAAGTAAAACACAAAAGGGATGAAGAAAAGAACTAGGAAAATATCATAAATACAATTAAACCGTCCAAACGCGGCTACATCATCTCCCTAGAATGGAGGAATTAGTTCATGATCAAAGGAATCCAAACAAAGCAATAAGAATCAAACCCATTGGTGCAAATACAATGGAACAGTTGCAAAATACGTCCTAAGTCTCGGGGAGACGCAGCCAAAAGATCCTAGGTCAATACAGAGAATTTCAATTTATAGGTTCTGCATCGCACGATGCGCCCGGCCTAAGTATGTTGTGCCGGGTGCAACTTTAAAAATAGGCCCAATCAGAAAAGGGGCATTAGGCTGGGCCTAAGTAACTTGCGTTGGGCCTAAGTACCAAAATAAATATCTAATTCTTCATCTGCTTGTCCTTGTTCTTTTACTTCCAATGCTCCCAGGCTTTACTTTTCTCCTTTCCTAGTGCAAATATACACCTGAAATCACTTCAACCAAGAAATTATAGAAAATGACTCAATTTCCTAATTAAAAAGAGAAAAATACACTCAAAGACTCGAAACATTACTTAAGGAAAACAAACCCAAAATTAAGTAAGAGTTGACAATACAACTCATCAAAATGGTAAATTCCACTAGAAAATCTAGAATAAAACTAAATAATCTAGCGGATTATCAACACCTCATACTTAACCTTTGCTTGTCCTCAAGCAAACTACACACAAAAATACTAGAAGCAAAAACCACAAAGGACTCAAATACACACAATGAGTTGATATAAGGCTAATGGACCCATAACCAATAATTTCCCACATAATGTCAACCACAACCACTTCATCAAAATCAAGCATATCTTTCTAAGATCAAACAATCAACTATCAAGAGAACCTTCAAGATCAAAAAAAAGGTGAACTGGTTTAGGGTTTAGGGTTAATTCACTAGTCATAAATGAGTCTCACTCCTCACAAAGGATAATTAATTCACTCAACGCTCAAGTCTTTAGGCTTGTGTTTCCCTCAAAAATCTGCATATTGAGAAACTCACTCTTTGGGTTTGATCTTCGTCTCACTCATTAGTTCACACAACCACATGATGCACAATCAAAAGGTCTTTGCAAGGTTGTAATGGGGCCAAGGTGGAAGGTAGGGGGAAAAGAAAGGGAATGCAAGTTTTAGACCCTAAGGACCAAATGAGCAAAAGAGCACAACAATTTCCAAAGGATACACTAATTTTATTTCTCTTTTTTTCACTTTATTGTGTTTTTTGCACAATTTTCCTCTTTATTCTTTTGAAACTTCACAGAAAAAAAAATTCACTTTTCAGATTTTTTTTTTATCATTTCAAGGGCATTTTTACCCTTTTTATTTTTTTTCCTTCCAAAATTGAATTTCTCATGTGCCACCTCAAACTTAGCACTTTGCTATCATTCTACTTTGAATTCCAATGCTCACTTAATCCTTTCGGGTAGGTAAACATGGTTTTTCCGGATTTAGCAATTATATTTAGGTAACAACAAAAAATCGGCTTAAAGCACAAAGGGGCTAGCAAGGGAAAATTCATTTAGGTAAGCTTTTTAGCCAACTAGCTATTTCAAAGAAAGTGCCTTGATCATGCTCATGCATCAAGTAATCATGCAAACCAAGAAGAGATTCAAGCAAACCTAAGAGTTCGTAACTCAATAGCGACTCTCAGAACAAAAATCATGTTGAAGGCTCAAACTCCTCACCCGGACACAAATAGAGACTCATATCAAACATCATGAATTATGCCAAGTCTTCTAACACCACAAACTAGTCATGATTCATGCATTCAAGTCAAGGCACACTCAATTGCATCACTATCCAATCACTCTCAAAAGTATCATATTTTTCACTTAAGCATCACATGCATTAATCAATCAAAAATGTCATGACAATCAAGAATGGGAATTCACATGGTCAATCCACTTAACAACTCAAAGCAAAAAAAAAAATTCATGTCTCAACACACCGTAAGCTTGGAACAGGGTTTAATGCATATTAAAAAATAATAACTCAGCAAGGCCACATGCATCAAAGTTGTAGTTCAACCAAATTTATGGTTTATGAATTTTCAAATAGATCAACATTCCAAAATCCCCCAATCATTTATTCTTAAACCTCAAACCCTTGATGCACATGAAGTGATGAAAGCATTCACATACAGCAATTAAGCACATTATCATGTTAAAAACGGAGGAAACATTTTATCAAACATGTACTAAGCATTCTAAAGCATTCCCTAACAATGTTTGCATGTATCAATCCACCCCCTTCTAATAGGTATAACCAGAACATTCATTCCCCATAATTACCCAAAAAGATAAACATAGCAGCTAAGTTCATCACATGATTTTCGCACAATGTATCAGTTTAATAGGGACATAGAGGGGCTTACCGTGGTGGTAAGCGATGAAATGGGGAAAGGGAAGATGATGTGCAAGCAAGCGTGATGTGCGCACAGGGGAAGAAGCAGAACGCAGGAAGCACAGGGACGACGTAGAGCGGGTAGAGAAAGTGATGATAGTTCATGAGTGTGTGAGAGAAGAGTGAGGGAGAAGACGGAACTAGGTGACGAGAGTTTGTGCAGAACAGGGTGTGAAAAATGAGGGAGGGACACTGGTTTCTGGTTTAAAACGTGAGTTACGACCGGCTCAGGTAGTTATGCCCGGCTCAGCTTTAAAATCCCCAAATTCCCAGCCCTAATTTGCGATCCACTGGCTCAGGTTGTTACGCCCGACTTAATCAGGCAAAGAGAAGCACCCTTCTGTGTGGAATGCGCTGGGCGCATATCTTGTGTGCTGGGCTGTTTTTTGAATTGCGCCCGGTCTAACTATTTTGAGTCGGGCTTAAGAAGGTTACAGAATACATGCTTTCTGTCCCAAAATACGTCGAGCCTAAGTATGCTGCGCTCGGCGTATTATGCAGAAAAAATAACAGAACTGCAGAAACTGCATAATATCCCCAAATTTGTATCTCATAGTACCCCACACATGTTTTCTGAGTGCTAATCTACTCTTTTACCAGTTAGATGCATCAAATGACCAAGAATGCACCAAATTAACATCAAATGCACACTTATGAAAAAATACACCTAAATGCGAAAATTATGAAAACTAAGGGATATGACTCAAAACACTAAGACACTTATTTCCTAACTAAATGTAGTGAATAAATGCATAAAAAGGATATAAAACTAGGTTGCCTCCCAGTTAGCGCGTGTTTAACGTCCCGAGCCTGACGGTCACGCCTTTCAAAGGGTTAAGTCAATGCCAAGGCAATTTCTTGCCTTTCAAAATCTCCTCCCAAGTACACCTTGAGCCTTTTGCCATTCACTTTGAAATATTCTCCTGGTTCTTTGGCTTCTAACTCAACTGTACCATACGAGTGGACAATTTTCACCACAAACGGGCCGGACCACCGAGATTTCAACTTACCCGGAAATAACCTCAACCTCGAGTTGTATAATAGCAATTTTTGGCCTGGTTCGAACTTCCTTGGGACTATGTGCTTGTCATGCCTTACCTTGGTCCGCTCCTTGTAAATTCGCGCACTCTCATAGGCTTGCACACGGATCTCATCCAGCTCATTGATGTCTAAGAGGCATTTTTCATCGGCATCCTTGTAATCAAAATTCAAGGCCTTGATAGCCCAATATAACCTATGCTCCAACTCCACCGGCAAATGACACGCTTTTCCATACACCAATTGCTACGGAGAACGACCAATAGAAGTCTTGAAAGCAGTCTGGTATGCCCATAGTGCATCATCCAATTTCCTAGACCAATCCTTCCGCAATGAGTTCACCGTTTTCTCTAGGATCTGCTTCAACTCGTGGTTGGACACTTCTACTTGACCACTTTTCTGCGGATGGTACGGAGTAGCAACTTTATGAGTCACCCCATACTTGGAAAGCACCATGTCAAGCTGTTTGTTGCAAAAGTGGGTTCCTCCATCGCTAATCAAGACTCTAGGTACTACAAACCTTGCGAAAATGTTCTTCCGCATGAATTCAATAACAACACAAGAGTCATCTGTAGAGGTTGCAATTTCTTTCACCCACTTGGACACATAATACACCCCCACTAGAATGTACTTGTAAGAGTGAGAGGGTGGAAATGGTCTCATGAAGTCAATACCCCACACGTTGAAGATTTCCACCTCCAAAATGATATTTAGGGGCATTTCGTGCCTTTTTGAGATGTTTCCAACATGTTGACACCTATCACACTGTGCAATAAAGTCTTTTGCATCCTTAAAGATGGTTGGCCAATAAAACCCACATTGCAAGACCTTTTCCGCGGTTCTATCTCCACTAAAGTGCCCTCCATATTCTGATCCATGGCAATGCCATAAGATATTCTCTACTTCAACTTGAGGTATGCACCTTTGAAGGATTTCATCGGCACAATACTTGAATAGGTAGGGTTCTTCCCAAACATAGTGTTTGACGTCATTGAAGAATTTCTTCTTCTGCTGCCAAGTAAGTCCTTCATGCACTACCTTTGCAACCTTGTAATTGGCAATCTCTGCGAACCATGGTGTTGTTGAAATAGCAAACAACTTTTCATCCGGAAACTCATCCTGAATTGGAAATTTCTTCTCCTCTTCATCCGGATTGATCGATCTTGATAGATGATCCGCCACTCCATTCTCGCTTCCTTTCCGGTCCTTAATCTCCACATCGAACTCCTGCAAAAGCAAAACCCAACGAAGCAATCTTGGTTTGGCATCTTGCTTAGACATTAAATATTTCAATGCGGAATGGTCGATGAAAATTGTTACTTTCGACCTTATCACATATGACCTAATCTTGTCTAGTGCAAAGACTACCGCTAGGAGTTCCTTCTCAGTTTTAGAGTAGTTCAATTGTGCATCATTTAAGACCTTGCTAGCATAGTATATGACATGCACTCTTTGTTCTACTCGCTATCCTAAAACAGCCCCCACTGCATAATCACTCGCATCGCACATGATTTCAAAAGGCAGTTCCCAATTAGGTGCGGTGATTATAGGTGTGGTCACTAACTTATGCTTAAGACATTCAAATGCATCATGACATGCGGAATTAAAATCAAAGGATACATCATGGACAAGAAGATCGCTAAGAGGTTTAGCAATCTTCGAAAAGTCCTTTATGAAGCGTCGGTACAAACCGGCGTGACCAAGAAAGCTCTGAATTCCTTCCACACTTGTTGGGGGAGGAAGTTTCTCAATGACATCCACTTTATCAACTTCAATCCCATTAGATGAGATCTTATGCCCAAGCACCATTCCTTCTTTCACCATAATATGGCATTTTTTCCAATTTAGCACCAAGTTGGTTTCTTGGCACCTTTTGAGTACACAAGCTAAATTCTCCAAGCAATTATCAAAAGAGGCTCCAAAAACTGAAAAGTCGTCAATGAACACCTCTATGAACTTCTCAACCATGTCGAAGAATATAGCAAGCCTGCATCGTTGGAAAGTTGCTAGAGCATTGCACAACCCAAAGGGCATTCTTCTATACGCAAAAACTCCATAAGGGCAAGTAAAAGAGGTCTTCTCTTGATCTTGAGGATCCATTGCAATTTGATTATACCCGGAATAGCTATCCAAGAAACAATAAAAGGCATGACCCGAGAGACGCTCCAACATTTGATCAATGAATGCAAGAGGGAAGTGATCCTTGCGAGTTGCATCATTCAATTTTTGGTAGTCAATGCAAACTCTCCAACCCGTGACGGTTCTTGTAGGAATCATCTCATTCTTCTCGTTCACCACCACGGTTGTTCCTCCCTTCTTCGGCAATACATGAACGGGACTCACCCAAGCACTATCTGAGATCAGATAAATAATTCCCGCATCTAGTAGTTTTATAATCTCCTTCTTCAAGGCCTCATTCATGATAGGGTTGAGTCTCCTTTGCGGTTGCACTACCGGCTTATAATTATCTTCAAGCAAAATCTTGTGCATGCAAAGTGAGGGACTTATACCCTTCAAATCTGAAATTTTCCATCCAATGGCCGATTTGTGAGCTCGCACCACTCTAAGAAGCTTGTCTTCCTCATCACTCTTCAAGGAATTGTTGATGATGACCGGAAAGTGTCCTTCCTCACCCAAAAATGCATAGCGTAGGTGAGAAGGGAGTTGTTTAAGCTCCGGTTTTTGAATTTCTTCCGGTTTCTCATCCTTTTTAAGATCCTCTTTGCTAGATTCCTCTTTCAAATACGCGGGTAATGCTTCCAAATGCTTCACCCATTCCAAGAACTCATCATCTTCAATTTCCGCATCCCTCTCTAGACCTTGGGATTTTTCCAACACTTTTTCAAGTGTTGAACCAAAATGAGTATCATGAGAAAATGATGCCACTAAAGAGTCCTCCGCATCAATTCTCCAACATTGAGCCTTATCCTCCGGATGTTTCATTGCATCAAAGATGTTGGAAATAGTGGTTTAAAAGTAAGCTTAGGAAAGAACAACAAAGTCTACCGGAAAAATGAACTTGTCCACTTTGACTAGAAGGTCCTCAACCACACCATGGATATTTGATAGAGCAATCCGCTAGTTGAAGAGACATCATAGTGGATTTGACTTCCTTTATTCCAAGCTCCTTTAACATAGAAAGGGGCATCAAAATGATGCTAGCCCCAAGATCATGAAATAGACAACTATAAACACGAGAATGGGGGTTGAATTATGTTTATCAGAATTTAAAACAAAGTTGAAAACTTTTTGCACACAAAAGCTAAGTTCAGACGAGTGAGAAAAACTCAGTACAGACAGGTGACCTGTCTGATGAGATTTTAACGGAAAAGCAAGTTAGCACACAACTTAAGAACTTATTTAAAGATCACACTTTAACCCCTTAGTTAGAAAGCAGATAAAATGATAAAAGCAACTAAAGCGTTTAAGGGAAGAGAGATTAACACAGCTATTTATCCTGGTTCACTCTTCAACACAAAGAGCTACGTCCAGTCCTTGGCAGCACCAAGTTTTATCCACTATAACTGATCAGGTTACAGACTCCAAGTATTGTTTGCACACCTAGCCTCTTCAGGCTCCAAGACAAGTATTCTTTGCACACCTAGCCTCTTCAGGCTCACTCAAGTTTGGTTGAGAAGTTTGTTTGTAATAAATACAATCGGACAGACAGTTCTTTCACTAACACTCAAAGAGTGGTTTAAAAGTAAGCTTAGGAAATAATGCGTAATAACTTCAAATGATTGAAGAATACAGATTGAAAGATTGAAGAAATAAATGTGCAGAGTAATGGCTCTTTTAATGTTGTGAGTTCTGTGTATCTTCATCTTCAATGTCTTCTGTATTTATAGCCTTCAAGCATTTAAGATCCGTTAGAGACATTCCTTCAGTTGTGGGCTTCAAGCAGAACTTCATTCAATGCAATAGAGTCGTTCTAGGCAGCCATTAATGCAATAGAAACATTGGTTGTACTCTAACATGAAGGATCATGACTTTATGCATCGTGTAGTAGCCATATCAGAGTTGTGCAGAGTGCTTTTTGTACTTTGCTGAGTACATTTCAATTTTCGTGTAATAACCAGGAGTACTAGGGAATAAAGCATGTTGGAAACATTCTTTAACTGGACTTCACTTCTGATTTCATAGGTTGCTTGTGAGAATGACTTCTGAGTTTTCTTGATAAGCGTGAGACTAAGTGAGATAGAGATTCGGAGTCTTCTGTATGAGGGGACAGGTTTCAAAAGCTTGTTTGGTCTTTGGTTCTTCATCGAGGAACCTCAGACAAGTGTAGGAACTTATCAGAAGATGGGTTGAGACTTCTCTTGAAGAAAGTCAATGATCCTAGTCAGGAGACATGTAGACTTTCTGCTTATCCAGACAGGTTGTCATTTATGTGGGCAGACAGGTGAGTCTTACTATTTTGATCTGCACACTAAGTAGACAGGTTAACAACCAATATGCAGGTTAATAAAATCATCATCCAATGTTTAGTTTTCATCAAAACTTAGGGAAATGCACATCAGACATTTTAGAGACTTAACAATCTCCCCCTTTTTGATGATGACAAACATTAAGATGATTTAACGAACTTTGGAAAATATCAACAGAAGAGGTAACACAGACCAAACAAGTTGAAATTTTCTTAACCAGGCGGGATGTGCAGACAGGTGCACTTAAGTTCACTTAACAGAGATAGAGTAAGATACAAGATTTAATTTTAAAGATAAGTTTTATTTTAACTTAGTCATATCTTACTTGTATTATCTTACTTACTCCCAGTTTCATCAAATCAAAACATAATCATCTTCATTACCTTTTCCCCCTTTTGTCAACAACAAAAAGGAATAAACAGAAAAGTAAAGAACAGAAAATAGACATGATAAAAGAACATTGATTTTATTCAACATAAGCTTTTTCAAGTACAAGGCAGATTTTTACAACATAAACTACCTACGCTGACTAAGCAATAAAAACAGAGCATCAACTCTTTGTTGCAGCAGCAGTCTCGCATGCCTTTCTTCATCCAGTTGTCTTGTGAGTTCTGCCAGCTGAGCACAAGCGATCGGATGAGGAAACAGACTTGTCTGATTACCAGGGCAGAGCTAAAACTGGGGATGCCTTGGGGGTAGAGAAGGGTGAGGTGATGCGAGGAAAGATGAGTTGATGAAGGGTTCGATAATAAAAGAATGGAAGAAAAGCTAACTTAAATAGGGGACTGATTCTGACAAGGTCAGTATCAAGAGAAGAAAAGACACAAGAGAGTCTCTCAGACAGAGACGGACGGGTGATGGTTATCTGTAAAGGTGGGGGAAGAGGTTGTTCAGCTAAGACAGATTGAGGTATAGATGACAAGGAATCAATATGACAGAAAAAGGAGTTTGATCCTGTTACTAGAAGAAAGAAATGCCTAAACCTATTGGGTAACATTACAACAGAAGCAGGATAGTTAGTCCTTGCCAATGTTCTAATGAATAAGACAATAGGGGGATAGAAGAAAATCTCCCTACAAGGGTTAAGAATATGAGGTGGAGGAGAAGGGATGACAATTAGATGAGAAACACTTGCAATCATCAGAGATTGCAGATCACACACAAACAAACTTGATGATATGCCAGTTTGTTCTTTGGGAGTTGAGTCCCTGTGAACAACTGTGTACTAACATATATCAGACACAACATCATATGATGATTTTTGGGTTTGGTGAGAGGAGACAGGTGAGGGAAAGGAAGACACAACAAATAAAGGTTGGACAAACAATGCGGATGGAGAAGAAACAGAAGAGTTGTGGATACCTTGGTGAGAGGGAGAAGATGGTGCAGAGGGGACAGAGGAAAGAATTAGCTGATCCTCAGATAGCTTTAGCTTCTTCTTGGAAGGAGACATAGTGTCAACTTCAGGGTGAACAACTGTCTGAGTCCCACCAGACAGGTAAACAGCAGTTGCAACAGCAACTTCAACTTCAGCAGAGGGTCCTTCTGCAGGAATTTCTTCCCTTTCAGCATAAGCCACCATTGGCACTAGTTAGCCTGACGTTCTTTTTCTAGGAATGATTCCCAAATCAAGAGGCTTCTTCTCCTTGGGTTCCTCCAAGGGTAAAGATGCCTGCTCCCCCTGAGCAGATACTTCATTTTTGTTAGGTTCATACTCCAATTGTCTGACCTTGGCAAAGGTCTTCACCAGCTTTCTTTTCTTGCTGGGTTGTGCAGATGCAGCAACTGATTCCTCAGCTTCACTTGTCTTCCTCTTGGGAGAGGATTTCTTCAGCTTGAACCTTAGAGGCTCAACTGTTTTAGCAGTTTCTTCAGAGACTGAAGGTTTCTCCAACTCAGGTCTCTGGTATTGTCTGGCCACCTTTCCAGAGGGCTTCCAGATTCTTTCAGAGATAGGAACCTCTAATTCATCAGTGGAAACCACTGGTTCCTTCTTCTGCTCTGGCTCAGCAGCAGGCTTCTTCTTCTTTTTCTTCTTATCTTCATCCTCGTTCTTCATAGGGATACCTTTAATGTTCATCACAGACAAGATCTTCCTGTCAAAGGGAAGTGACATGTCTATGAAATGGGCATCACTGGGAACAAACGGCTTGTTCCTGAAGACCCTTGTCAACAGCATCCCATAGGGGTAGGTCTGTATGTTGGTCCTCTTGATCAGAGTTTCAAGATACATGTAGATGAGATCGTTGATGTCCACCTTGATTTTGTGAACCAAGTGGTACAGAGCAAATCTGTCCATCTTGGTCACACTGTCTCGTGAGCCTTTCCTAGGCATCACGCACTCCAGCAACAGCTTGTGCAAGAATATGAACTTAGTCACCATGTTTACAGGCTTAGGGTTCTCAGGATTGGTAACGCCTAAGATAGCGATGTTGACACTCTCAGTTCCCACCTCATCTTCCCATTTAGGCTTGAAAGCAGCTCCAAAGAACTGATAGGGAAAAGAAGGGTTTTATCCATCACTTTAGCCCTAAAGCTCTTAGTTCCATCAAACTTGATGGTGATGACCACAGCATTTGACCAGAATTCTTTGACAAGCATGGGATGAACAAGCTCCTTGATGTCAAAGAAAGGAGTCCACTTGAAGTATTCCAACTCCTCAGTGACATCCATACCCCATTTCTTCATCTGTTGAAGATCAACAGTCTTGCCAGGTAGGATATTTTCCTCATCAGCAACCTTCAGCTTGTATTTCTCAGCAATTTCTTTCGAAGAGAGACGCTTTGATGGTGCCATTTCTCAAAGAAAGGGTTTCTAGGGTTTTGGAAGAGAAAAGGGTTTGAAAGAGGAGAAGACGAAGACGGAGAGAGTTTAAGAGTTTGAAATCGTAAAGGTTAAACCTTTCTGATTTTTTACCTTTTATAGTTATAAAGGCAGGAGAGAGAAATGAGACATTTTTAATTTCAAAAACAGTACGATTTTTGTGGGGAACTGCTGCGCCCACTTAAGACATAATGAAAACATGGTTTTGAGATTAAAAACTTCCATGCACATGATTAGATTCAGATTAATAAATGGCATTAAATAATTAATAACCATTTCAACAAAAACTGTTGAGTTCTAGCATAGTGACTACGTAGAGTCATATAGGTAACACAGACAGGTGTAGATAGCATAGACAGGTTAACATTCAGACATGTCATTCAACAATGCAATGCATGTTTAGATTATCTCTAATAAATAAGAACCTTTCTTCTGCTAATGGTTTAGTGAATATATCAGCCCATTGATTTTCAGTTTTAACAAACTTTATATCAAAGGTACCTTTTTGAACATAATCCCTTATAAAATGATGTTTGATTTCAATATTCTTTGCCTTAGAATGCTGAATTGGATTTTTTGTTAAGCATAAAGCACTGGAACTATCACACCACACAGATTTGTTATGCTCATAAATAGAGTAATCCTCAAGTTGATGTTTTACCCATAAAAGTTGAGAGCAGCAGCTGAAATGTATTCTGCTTTAGCAGTAGACAGGGCAATTGTTGTCTGCCTCTTACTTGACCAGGAGACTAAGCTTGCTCCAATGAAGTGACATCCTCCACTAGTGCTTTTTCTTTCTATTCTATCTCCAGCAAAAGCAGTATCACAAAATCCCACTAATATATATTCTTTGGATCTTAGATACAGCAAACCAAGATTAGTAGTCCCAAGCAAATATCTAAATATTCTTTTAACAGCTTTAAGATGAGATTCTCTTGAGTCAGATTGGAATCGGGCACACATACAGACACTAAATTGAATGTGTCTGCTTGAAGTTAAGTACAATAGAGAGCCAATCATACCTCTGTAGACAGTTTGGTCTACCTTTTTACTTTCATCATCTTTGCTTAGTTTTGCATTGGGTTGCATGGGAGTTTTCATGAGCTTGGCATTTTCCATTTTGTACTTCTTGAGTATCTCCTTGATATACTTTTGTTGATGAATGTAAATTCCATTACTTGTCTGCTTAATTTTTAATCCAAGGAACAACTTCATTTCTCCCATCATGCTCATCTCAAATTCAGCTTACATTAGATTGAAAAATTCCTTGCACAGCTTTTCATTAGTTGCTCCAAAAATAATATCATCAACATACATTTGAACTATAATAAAGTTCTCTTTAGAGCTTTTCTTAAACAAGGTAGTATCTACTTCTCCTCTAGTAAAACCATTATGCATGAGAAAATATCTAAGTCTATCATACCATGCTCTAGGTGCTTGTTTCAAACCATATAGTGCCTTTTTAAGTTTGAAAACTTGATCTGGTTTATTAGTATCCTCAAAACCAGGGGGTTGTTTAACATACACTTCTTCTTCAATTATACCATTTAGGAAAGCACTTTTCACATCCATTTGAAAAAGAGTGATTCGGTGTTGTGCAGCATTTGACATTAATATACGTATAGCTTCTATTCTAGCTACAGGTACAAAGGTTTCAGTATAATCAATACCTTCTTGTTGGTTATAGCCTTGAGCTACTAAACTTGCCTTATTTCTGACAACTTTGCCATCATCATCCAATTTGTTTCTGAAGACCCATCGTGTTCCAATGACAGATTTGTTTTGGGGCATAGAGACAAGTGTCCAGACATCATTTCTGGTAAACTGGTTGAGTTCTTCTTGCATAGCAAGAATCCAGCTTTCATCCTCAAGAGCTTCTTCAATGTGTTTTGGCTTTATTTCTGACATAAAGGTCACATTGCTTGATTCTCTTAGAATGGATCTGGTTCTTACTCCTTCAGAGGGATTTCCAATAATAAGATCCTTAGGATGATGAGTGTTGAACTTCCAATCCCTTTTGAGTTCATCATGAAGATCTTGACTTGTCTGCTGACTGGTCTGTTGATCTATTTGCTGACTTGTCTTCTCCACTTGTCTGTCAGGCTCAAACACAGGTTCTGTCTTGGTCAGATCTGGTTGTTGACTTTCTGGCCTGTTTATATCAAGACCTGCAAGATCATCTTCTAGATCTGATAGTTCTCTATCAGTCTTTAATCCATCATTAAATTTAACATGACCAGATTCTTCAATAACAAAAGTTCTGGAATTATAAACTCTAAAGGCTTTAGACATTTCATAATATCCTACAAAGATACCTTTATCTACTTTTGAATCAAACTTTCTAAGTTGATCTTTAGTATTCATAACGAAGCATTCACATCCAAATGCATGAAAATAAGATATGTTGAGGCTTTTACCTTTCCACAATTCATAAGGAGTCTTCTTTAGAAAAGGCCTAATAAGTATTCTGTTTTGTACATAACATGCAATGTTTACTGCTTCTGCCCAGAAGTACTTAGGGAGATTATTCTCATTGAGCATAGATCTAGCCATCTCTTGTAGAGATCTGTTCTTTCTCTCAACCACTCCATTTTACTGAGGAGTTCTAGGTGCTGAGAAATTGTGGGAGATCTCATTCTCCTCACAGAACTGTCTAAACTGCTCATTTTCAAATTCTCCCCCATGATCACTTCTAAGGGTAGAAATACAGAAACCCTATTCATTTTGTACTCTTTTGCAGAATACTGAGAAAGCCTTAAAAGACTCATCCTTGTGGGTCAAGAAGAGTACCCATGCAAATCTAGAATAGTCATCAACTATGACAAATCCATATTTTCTTCCAGCCAGGCTAGCAACACTAACAGATCCAAACAGATCCATGTGTAACAACTGAAGAGGTCTAGAGGTAGATACTTGGTTTTTAGATTTGAAACTTGATTTTATTTGTTTAACTCTCTGACATGCATCACACAAGACATCTTTCTTAAAACTAATATCAGGCAATCCTCTCACAAGGTTATCCTTTTTCAATTTAGAAATTAGTTTCATACTAGCATGTCCTAGTTTCTTATGCAATAATCACCTTTCATCCTCCTTAGACATCAGACAGGTTACACTTTGATCTGAGAGATCAGTCAGTTCAATCTTATACATATTTTGTTGCCTTTTAGCCGAAAAGAGAGTTTTGTCATTAACGTCTTTAACTATGCATAAATCCTTGGTAAAGGAGACATCAAATCCACTGTCACATAATTGACTTATGCTAAGCAAATTGTGTCTTAATCCTTTAACCATAAGAACATTGGATATAGAGAGAAGAGGAGGTTTACCACCAATAGTACCAATGCCTATAACCTTCCCTTTCTGATTGCCTCCAAAGACAACATGTCCTCCTTTCTTAAGTTGGAGGTCTAGGAACATAGACCTTTCTCCTGTCATGTGTCGCCAGCAGCCACTGTCCAAATACCAGCAGTGGTGTTTTCTTTGTCCTATTAAGGACATCTGCAACATAAATTATTTGATCTTTAGGTACCCATAGTTTTTTGGGTCTTTTTCTGTTAGTTCCTTCTCTTCTTATGGATACACTTAAACATAACATGTCTAGTTTTTCCACGGAAGTTACAGATAGGTATGGATTTAATTATTGTTGACTTAACAGATACATTTGAAGTTTTAGTTGATACTTTATTATGTGTCTGATGGACATATCCAATACCTTCTTTGTTAAGGAAGTGCCTCTGACAACCAAGCAGCTTAGTCAGATTATCTCTACCATTAACAAATTTAGCAAGATCAGAAGTGAGATCTTCCACTTTCTGTTGAAGTTTTTCAACTTCTTCAGATTGTGATGTTTCACTTGAGATCTTAGCTTCATCAGACTTTTCAGTCTTTAGCTCACTGTTCTCTTGGGCCACACACTCATGATATTTTTGCTTATGCTCACCGATAAGCTTTACATACTCTCTCTTGAGGGATTTGAAGGCCTTACATAAGCAGTTGGATTCCTCCAGCAACTCCTCATAGGCATCAAGTAATTCTTCATAGTCAGGATGTACCTCATCATCTGAATCTGAGTCAGTGTTGGCCATCAAACAGAGATTAGCTTCTTCCTCTGTTTCTTCATCAGATGATATGGACTCCAAGTCTTCCCAAGTAGCCATCATTCCTTTCTTCTTCTTTTTGAAGAACTTCTTAAAAGGGGCTTTATTGAGTTGAGGACATTCAGCTTTGATGTGACCAGGCTTCTTGCACTCATAGCAGACAATTGAACTCTTGTCTGTTGAGGTCGATTCTTTGAAGTCCTTGTCCTTGTTTAACCTTCTGAATGGCTTATCCTTTCTTTGAAGGTCGATTCTTTGAAGCTTTATCTTCCTGGTTAGAAGAGACAATTCTTCGTCACTTTCAGAGTCCTCAGGTTCAGACAGGTCAGCATCACTAGATGACTCGTCTGCCTTCAGAGCCTTGGAGGCTTTTGCTGACTTTTGATCAGCCTTTAGAGCAATTGACCTG
The DNA here is from genome assembly GCA_030762895.1 of Sophora flavescens. Taxonomy (NCBI): domain Eukaryota; kingdom Viridiplantae; phylum Streptophyta; class Magnoliopsida; order Fabales; family Fabaceae; genus Sophora; species Sophora flavescens. The sequence goes on from CM061069.1 coordinate 112,436,779, forward strand.
CCCTTCTTTGTTGTAACTTCATCTCCAAGTTCTTGCTCATGAACAGTGAGTGTTCAAAGGTCTCCACTGCTTAGGTAGACTTCTCAGAATCTTTCCAACCTTCTCAGCATTAGTGTAAATTTTGCCAAGAGATTTTAGACCATTGATGATAGTTTGGAATCTTCCTATCATCTGAGCAACAAATTCTCCTTCCTCCATGACAAACAATTCATACTTTCTAACAAGTATGGAAATTTTCAATTCTTTAACTTTGGTTGTTCCTTCATGTGTGACAGCTAAAGTATCTCATATTTCTTTAGCAGAATTATATGCACAAACTTTATCAAATTCTTCTGGACTGAGAGCACAACTGATGTTGTATCTTGCTTTGTGGTTCAGCTGCCATTTTGTCTTTTCTGCAGGGGTCCACTGAGCTTTTGGCTTGTCAATGTTGTCCTCGTTTTTAGGAATAAATGGGCCATCAGTAATGACATCCCAGAGATCAGAGTTTGTAGATAGAATGAACCATTGAAATCTATATTTCCAAAATTTGTAGTTTTCTCCATTGAAGAATGGAGATCTAGTTAGGAAAGCTCCTTCAGACTATAAACACGAGAAGGGTGGTTGAATTGTGTTTATCAGAGTTTAAAACAAAGTTGAAAACTTTTCGTACACAAAAGCTAAGTTCGAGGCGAGTGAGAAAAACTCGGTACAAACAAGTGACTTTGTCTAATGTGATTTCAACAGAAAATCAAGCAAGCACACAACTTAAGAACTGATTTAAAGATCACACTTTAACCCCTTAGTTAGAAAGCAGATAAAATGATCAAAGCAACTAAAGAGTTTAAGGGAAGAGAGACTAACACAGCTATTTAACCTGGTTCACTCTTCAACACAAAGATCTACGTCCAGTCCTTGGCAGCACCAAGTTTTATCCACTATAACTGATCAGGTTATAGACTCCAAGTATTGTTTGCACACCTAGCCTCTTCAGGCTCCAAGACAAGTATTCTTTGCACACCTAGCCTCTTTAGGCTCACTCAAGTTTGGTTGAGAATTTTGTTTGTAATAAATACAATCAGACAGACAGTTCTTTCACTAACACTCAGAGAGTGGTTTAAATTAAGCTTTGGAAAGACTGCATAATAACTTCAAATGATTGAAGAATACAGATTGAAAGAATGAAGAAATCAATGCGCAGAGTAATGGCTCTTTTAATGCTGTGAGTTATGTGTATCTTCATCTTCAATGACTTCTGTATTTATAACCTTCAAGCATTTAAGATCCGTTAGAGACATTCCTTCAGTTGTGGCTTCAAGCAGAACTTCATTAAATGCAATAGAGTCGTTCTGGGCAGCCATTAATGCAATAGAAACGTTGGTTGTACTCTAACATGAAGGATCATGGCTTTATGCATCGTGTAATAGCCATATCAGAGTTATGCATAGTGCTTTTTGTACTTTGCTGAGTACATTTCCCTTTTCTTGTAATAACCAGGAGTACTAGGGAATAAAGCATGTTGGAAACATTCTTTAACTGGACTTCACTTATGATTTCGTAGGTTTCTTGTTAGAATGACTTCTGACTTTTCTTGATAAGCATGAGACTAAGTGTGAGAGAGCTTCAGAGTCTTCTGTATAAGGGGACAACTTTCAAAAGCTTGTTTGATCTTTGGTTCTTCATCGAGGAACCTCAGCAAATGTAGGAACTTATCAGAAGATGGGTTGAGACTTCTCTTGAATAAAGTCAATAATCCTAATCAGTAGACAGGTTGACTTTTTGCTTATCCAGACAGGTTGTCATTTATGTGGGGAGACAGGTGCGTCTTACTATTTTGATCTGCACACTAAGTAGATAGGTTAGAAACCAATATGCAGGTTAATTAAATCATAATCCAATGTTTAGTTTTCATCAAAACTTAGGGAAATGCACATCGAACATTTTAGAGACTTAACATATCACAAAGGGCCTTACCACAAGTGATTCCTCCAATGGTGCAAGGAATGCTAAATGACCCCGGATCCTTCAACTTTGGAGTCAATTTATTTTGCAAGATAGCGCTACACTCCTCGGTCAAAGCTACGGTTTCATCATCCTTCAATCTCCTCTTCTTGGACAAAAGCTCCTTCATGAATTTGGCATGAGAAGGCATTTGCTCCAAAGCGCACATGGACTATTGATTTGAAATTTCCGAAAAACATCTAGGAAGCACACTTTTCATCTCCCGCCTTCTTCAACTTTTGAGGATATGGAACCCACACATATGGTGGAATATCCTTGGCTTCAATGAACCTCTTTTGAGCAAATTCTTCATCAACTAATTTCAGTTTCGGGTCATTTTCTTTCTCCAAAGAAGGATGATCATTCTCACTTTCATCTTCAACATCTTCTACAATCACCTCTTCTTCCATGTTTTTTGGCTTCTCCTCTTTCTTTCCTAGATCCTTAGCTTGTATGTCTTCGGTTTTTCCCAAAAGCTCTCCCTTAGGAACAATCACCTTGCCATTCCTAGTTAAATTGGCCTTGCATTGACCCTTCGGATTATCCTCGGTATTTCCCGTAAAAGACCCCGGAAGCCTTTCACTTAGTTGCCTGGAGATTTGACCTATTTGATTTTGTAGGTTGGTGATGGATGCAGTGATATGCTTGAATCCCAATTCCACATTGCCAAATTTCTCTTTAGTCTCGTCTTGGAATGAAGTTTGTTGATTTATCATGATGGTTTGTTGATTGACCATTTTCTCAAAATCAATCTCCCAATCACGCTTCCCCTCCTTGTTTTGCACTTGATTTGAGGAATTGTGGTTAGGAGGTTGTTGAGAATAATTATCGTTTCCAAAGCCTTGATTTTCCTGTCTAAGATTCTCATTAGAGGTCCAAGAGAAGTTCGGATGCTTCTTCCACCCTGGATTATAAGCGCTTGCATAGGGGTTATTCCGAGTCTACTGATAACCATTCCCCCCTTTAGGATGAGAGTCATAGAAATTGTGCATTGCATCCACTTGCTCATGAGAAGATTGATTAGAAAACATATTTCCAGGACAATTTGAAACATCACCCTTGGCAAAAATTGCAAGTAGCCATAGTATTCTTCCCCGTATTCATCTTTAAGCTATGTACTTCCTTAGTGAGAAGTTCCATTTGTTGTGACAAGAGTTTATTATGAGCTAACATGGCACTATAAGTCTCAACCTCATGCACTGCTTGCTTGGTGACACCTCGCTCACTCCTTTTAAGATAATCATTTTGAGCCATTTTCTCCAATAATTCCCAAGCATCTTCGGCAAATTTATAAGCAAGTGAACCATTGGCGGATGCATCATGTAACACCCCGATTTTTCGGCTTTCTAATATCGGTAATAATAATATAAATGATTATATTCTTATCTGAGATTTATAAAGTGACTTTGGATAAAATAAGGTCATTTCCCTGTCATACTTATTTTTACAAGGTTACGGGGAATTTTTGGGATGAAAATTCAGACGAAAAGCGGTCTGCGTTTCTGCGTTTTCACTGACGGTAAGATTTTACTGATTAGAAACCCAAATTTCGACTCGGGAACGAAACCATTAGGTTTTATATTTTGCCCCGGATGATTTTCCACATTTCGGAAAAATTCGTTAGGAATGAATTACTATTATTTTATTCGGCCGTAATCGTCAAGAAAACGCGTAAAACCTAAGTCGAAGGATAAGTCGGGCAAACGACAGAGTCGATTATGGAGCTGAGATATTAGGAGAGGTTGATGTAGCAGAGAGGACAAGGAATCCTGCCTTAAATTTTATTGAACGAGAATTTTTAAGTGAAAAAACCAAAATACCGCTACGCTTAACCTAACCGGCATCGAGTTAAATTTTAACCATGGTTAAGGAACCAAGGTTAGTTCTTGTGGTCTAATATCAGTCACACCTCCCATGAATTCTTGACCACATGATTTTAATCATGGTTATCCAAGTAACCTTAGTTAAGTTAATTATTAACTATGGTTAATCATATATTAATTAAATATTCACAAAACCCATTAATTCAATTCCTTATAACCAAACAAAGCCTAACATCTAACCTTTCCTCCCTTTTTCACTCATCTTCTTCATTTTCTTCATTTCTTCACAAATTACACATAAACTCCATTTTCATTCTTCCAAAAGCTCCAAGTGCTTTCATAGTGGAACTTGCCAAGATCATCATCTATTCTTCCTCCATCTTCTTAACTTAGGTAACATGATCATCTCCTTCCATTTTTAAGCTCTTGTTCTTCCTATTTCGTGACCATTTCTTAGATCTAAAACTTTAAATGATTCTAGAAAATTGTAGAAAAATCATAAAAATGTGAAACCAAATTCTATGATATTGTAATCATCTCTATGTTTAGTATCCAAGAGCATGAATCAAAAGAATATTTCCTTCCTATTTTTCTAGTGTTGGCTGAACCTATGCTTTAAGAAGCTAGGATGAACTTTGTTTCAATTTATGGAAAGTAACACTTGATTTGATCTCTCTGGTACTTCTACTTGTTAAATCCAAGAGCTTGATGAATTAAAAAATCCCTAGCCTATTTTCTATGTGAAGCCCGAATCCATGTTCTAGGACCTCGATGATTTTGCTTTGGTATTCAACTTATGATTATTGTTCTTAACTCTATACTACTCTAAGGTCATGGATCTAAGAGTATGTGAAATTTTGAGATCCCTAGGTGAGTTTCATTCAAAATCCTTGTCAAATAATCATGGTTTATGTCTTAGTCTTGCTTAAGGATCATTAATCCATAAGTTGAGAAAAATTGAACATACCTAGCCTACTGCTTTAGTGAGGGTCGAACCCTAACCCTAATAATTTAAGTGAGTTTTGTTTGATTGTGTTAATTTTGGTTGTAATTCATTATGAAGGATTAATCTGTGATTAAGTGATCGAAGCGGTACAACAGAAACTGGACTTGGATCGGGGAAAACATTTTAAGAAATGAACTTAAAATCTTCAAGAGGAAAGGGGAGCTTACCTGAGGGATTTTTCCCAATAACTGTATGTGATTAGTGTGTGGTCTGTATTATCTATCTGTGGTTGTGGTGCTTGTTTAATTTGTTTCAGGTTGTATTATTCTTTTGTGTTTGTTTATCTGCATTTAATTATTTATTTGCAGTTATATATTATAGTGTTTGATGCATGATCTGCCTAGGATAAATGCTATAATATTGTTATTGATTGTTGTTTGAGAAGCCTGATAGTGGTCAGTGCTCAATCAATTAACCAGATAAAAGTTTTAAGAAGCTTTATAAATTATATTCAATGTTTTATGAAAAAATATTGGTATATAATATTGATGGAATATTTATTTGGGAAAGATAAGAAATGTTGGAAAATATCATTATTTTAATGATTTATTGTTGTAAGAGTGAACTATGAGTCACAGTGAGGATGTAACCGTGAAATTATTTTTTGTATACTAATTTTTACCTAAGAAATTCCGTAATATTATAAAAAGTTATTTTATGAAAATAATCTTCGAAAATAACTTAATTCTGATTTTAGAAAATTATTTAAGTGGAAAAAGCTAAGATTTGGCTTAAATGACTTTAAAAATGTTAATTAACGGCAATTTGGAAAAGTATCGACGGCAAGTAATTCTAAAGCGGCATTACATATTTTAAACAAATTTAAACCTCAAGTGACCATCTTTTCTGAAAACTAAATTTTTAGTAACCGATGATTTTATAAAGGAATTTCCCATTTGAAATGATTTTCCGAAATCAAGTTTTATCAACTATGTTAAAAGTGATATTGAATTAGTAACCGAGACGTCGGGATACTAAGGTTCTTAATGTGTTATGGACATAGTGTCCTTTGGACTTTGAGGTCCTGTAGAAGTGGTGTCTACTGTGTTAAAACATTTAAGATGTTTTCTATTACCACGAACATATGACTGGTGCATCGGTCTAGGGGTTTCGTGATTGAGCACTCGGACTTTGAGGTCCTGCGTTATTAATGAAAGTTTTAAGATATTTAAAACTATATATGATTAGTCGTAAGCCATTTTGAGCTTCGGCAAGGAAAAATTGAACACAAAGAAAAGTGTCATGAGCAAAGTGTTTTTGCATGCATTTAGCAGACGTGCCTGTTATGTTCTGGCTGCGTGCTTTGTGTTCTGGCTGCGTGCCTATGGCTGTGTGCCTTTGCCTTGTATGGTTATCGAGCCTGATCAACTCACCACGGTTGGGATATCTCATGAGATTAAGTGCGATTTGTAGATAATGTATATGAAGTGTTCATGCATAAGTTTTCAAACGATGATGTTTGGGGTGTGAAACACATTGGGTAACTATTGCATTGTTATGAATGCTTATGTTTTTATGAAAATGTATCTGTGTATGTTTTCTGCTATGCCTCACATGTAGCTATTGTGTTAAATCCATATATTGGCGTCTCACCCTTACAAATATATCAGGTTTATTCTAGACTACGGTGGTACTTGGGTACACTAGTACGGATGAAGCGAAGGAATTTACTAAGTCATTCGAGGACTTAACTTCTAGATGCTTGAAGAAGTATTCGTTAGTGGGAATGTCACAAGGGTATTTCAAATAACTGTCTTGTAGAGTGACCATCTTAGGAATTTTGGTTGAGTTGTATAATTAAAAAGGTATTTAACTGTGAGATTGTAAGTTAGTCTTTGTTATAGTTTTCTTTTTTGAAAATGAGACTCTTTGAGAAAACAGTGTATGTCGTGACAACCTTGTTATGAATGTGTAAAGTTATTCAATATGACTTCACTACTTTAATTTGTGTATCATGTTTCTAGAGCTTTCCGTTAAAGAAAATTTTTACACCCGAGTTTTCTGCCTTATAATAAATTAATTTTCTGAAAGCAACCAGCAAATATAATTTTTAATTTATTTTTGCACGTATTATGAAGTAATGCCCAAGGGGGGTGTTAGACATCACATAACTCTTGTGTGTCAGGTAGAAGACCATTGTAGAAATACTGAACACGCATCCATAAGCCGAAGAAAGATTATGGACACTTCCTCAATAGTGCAGTATACCACTCCCATGCTTCACAAAGAGATTCACCATCATATTGCCTGAAAGCAGTGATAGCGGCTTGTACTTGTATAGTTTTATGTGGTGGAAAGAATCGAGCCAAGAACTTCTGAGCTAAATCCACCCAAGTAGTTATGCTCCTGCTGTTCATAGAATCAAACCAGTCACGAGCCTTATCCCTCAATGAGAATGGGAATACCCGCAATCTAAGAGCTTCATCAGAGACACCATTCTGCTTGTTGGTGTCGTAAATCTCCAAGAACCTGGTAATGTGCCTGTGGGGATCTTCATTATCCCGCCCATCAAACTGATGAAGTGCATGTAACTGCAGTAACGTTTTTCTGAGCTCAAAGTTATTAGCTTGAATGGGCGGATTAACAATAGGAGATGCACCGTCGTCTAAGTTAAGACAAGAATATTCAATCAGCGGCTTGTATGGTGGAGGATCTTGTTCTGCCATATCTGTAGTGGTAATAGGCGTTTGCTATAACGCCTTTTTCGGTTCACGAATCTGTTTCCTCAAAGCCCGCTCAGTCTTTCGAATATTAGGATCATATAAGAGATTATCAGGGTGAACTATACTCGCATACACTGAAACTAGGAGCAAGATCAAGCAGAGATGAGAAAACCCAAGTAAAAAGTAAAGGAAAAAAATGTTCAAAGTAGCTATTGCCTTTGGTACTAATGTATTGATAATACCAATCCTCGGCAACGGCACCAAAAACTTGATGGATCCCGGCAAGTGTACCGAGTCAATGCAAGTAATAATTAAAACGGTGAGACCAAGTATCGTTCTCAGGGATTGATAGATCAAGTACCACTTCGCAAACTTAATAACTATTTGAACGAACAATTATGAGAATATTTGAATCAATGATTAAAAGCAATTAAACTATTAATTCAAGTAAACTAACGCAAGCAGTGAGAAGACAGTCGCAATATCACGTTGAATAACAATTATGAGAAAGGTCTAGGGATTTGATTTCACCTACGTTTATCAAGTTTGATGCAATTATGAATCCTCGCAATTACTAATCTTTTACTTTTGTCAACCAAGAGTCCTAAATTATCCTAACGTCTCTCTCGAGTACGGTTAGCAAACACCCCTTAACACTTAACCAACTATATCTCTATGATGGTTAATTATTAAGAAATTAGTTAAGTTCTATGACTCCCTATGAAGGTTGCATACAATCCCTATGGTATATCTTTATCCGCATAACCTATATGGTTTTATCCCAATGCTCTAAACACATAACTAACCTCTCGATATCATCATGATTGGCAAATCATGCATAATAATGTCCAGTTATAAGCAAGCATTAAGCGCAAAAGTAAAACACAAAAGGGATGAAGAAAAGAACTACGAAAATATCATAAAAACAATTAAAACGTCCAAACGCGGCTACATCATCTCCCTAGAATGGAGGAATTAGTTCAAGATCAAAGGAATCCAAAACAAAGCAATAAGAATCAAACCCATTGGCACAAATACAGTGGAACAGTAGCAAAATAAGTCCTAAGTCTCAGGGAGACGCAGTCAAAAGAGTAGCCAAAAGATCCTAGGTCAATACAGAGAATTTCAATTTATAGGTTCTATAGTGCACGATGCCCCCGTCCAAAGTATGTTACGTCGGGTGCAACTTTAAAAATAGGCCCAATCAGAAAAGGGGCGTTAGGTCGGGCCTAAGTAACTTGCATCCGGCCTATGTACCAAAATAGTCAATCTCTAATTCTTCATATGCTTGTCCTTGTTCTTTAGCTTCCAATGCTCTCAGGCTTTACTTTTCTCCTTTCCTAGTGCAAATGTACACCTGAAATCACTTCAACCAAGAAATTATAGAGAATGACTCAATTTCCTAATTAAAAAGAGAAAAATACACTCAAAGACTCTAAACATTACTTAAGAAAAACAAAGCCAAAGTTAAGTAAGAATTGACAATACAACTCATCAAAATGGTAAATTCCACTAGAAAATCTAGAATAAAACTAAATAATCTAGCGGCTTATCAATGACAATGCCAAACTGATGAAACCTCAAGTCCGCTTCCTTAACGACCCTAATAGCTTCCATGGAGTCACTTTCTCAAAAAACCTTCCTCCAACCCTTTGTCAAGCTAGACTTAACCCCATTTGGATAGCCTTCTACTCAACTAGAGTAATATCAACCATCTTTGTGGCCCCCTTGAAGCCAACAAGCCAGGAACCTTCATGGTTCCTAATGAGGCCACTTAAACCTGCCTTGCCCGGGGTCTCACTCACACTCCCATCAACATTGATCTTCGCCACCCCCTCCTCCTGGCGCTTCCAGGAAACAACAATGGGACTCGGGCAACGACTAGGAGAGGTAGCTAGGGCAGACTTGCAACCCTCCTCTAACTGAAGAATCCTGCTCATAACTTCAGTCAGGGGTGGAGCTTCTTGAGGACAGGGGGGAGCCTTGGCTCCCCCAAGGATATTAAGTTTTAAGTTATATATATTATACATGCCACTTACTACATCAATATCCGTAGTGCGCAGTGGTCAAGCTTTGTAATGCAACTAGAAAGACCCGTGATCGAATCTAGTACAAAGCAGTTTCTGGCTTCTATTATGTCTTTTTTTATCTGTGTGCAAAAGTTATACCCAAAAGTCTCGTAAGTGAGTTTCGAACACGACGCATTAAACATAGTGAACTAATGAACTAACCATTGCACCAACGAGTAGCTTATGTCAAAGGACTGAAATATCAAAATATATATCTATTCTTTCACTAATTGGCCCCCTCAAAGGTATCGATCAAGCTCATCACTTGACTTGATGTGATGGACAGTGTTATCATCAATAACATCTTTATTTCTCCTCACCCATAAACACCAAAGAGTAGCGAGGAAAAGGGGATGAGATTAATTATAATAAAATAATAAAATTAATATTTGTAAGTATTTTTGTCACGACCCAAAAACCTAAGCCGTGACCGGTGCACAGGCTTACAATCCTAGTCTAGCAAGCCTATTAATTTAGAAACATACTTGGATAAAGATCTAGAAATTTTACACGTAGAGACTCCTCTGTAATTCCAACATCCCAAAACAAAACACCTGCTAAAATATTTATATTTTCATTCCAGAAGTTCCAGTCATATAAAATACATCAAGATGATATTCCATACAATTAATACAACTCAAAATAATCTAGTACTAGTTCCCTATAGCTGCAGAGTAACAGATTTTCAGAAATATATCAAAAGGGGCCTCTAACAACAAAACGAGGGCCTACCCAAAAGAGCGACTTTGTGAACAATCTGAAGCTGTCAGCAGAAAACGACTCAGCTGTTTGGGAATCTGTACGGAAATATAAGAAGGGTGAGTCACAGAGACTCAGTGAGGGTATAACAACCACCATGAACTAGAAGGGAAACATACTAACGTGCGACTAATTATTCTTTCAAACTTAATAGCGTACTAGAATATGGATACAATAAAATCATGTAACTTTAATGAAACATTTATATAAAAATCATTAAACTTGCAAATGTAACATGTTCCAAATAATAACATTTTTAACACCAAATCTAGTTAAAGAGGTAAAAATAATAAAAGAAATAAGTAAAGCAACAAAACACAAGTTTAAAGAAATGTTTAATCACGGTGGGGTCACACATGAGAGAACCAAAAATCTGAGGCGGCTTCATCACGTTGATAGCCCTCTCCTCCTAAGGGTGGCCTCGACCCTAGGGGCGGCTCCATCTAACGGATAGCCCTTTCCTTATTCAAGTCACATCAATCATATCTCATCGGGGGCAGCTCCATCTTGTTGATAGCCCTCTCCGTGCACTGGCGGCTCCATCTAACAGATAGCCCTCTCCTCCCGGAATATATATAACTAGGTTCACCTAGACTGTTACCCCAGCTAACGGTTACGAGATTCTAACATGGATCCCCCAAATCACAATTCTCAAATCATTTCATTTGTATGCAGCTCTTCAAAAATAAAAAATTCACATTATCATATTTGAAGTTTGACTGCTATCAAATAATTGCTCTTGACAATTCTCAGGTATAATCAAAATCATTTAATGAGAAACCACAACCTTAAAAATATTTAGGAATGGTTAAAATGAACACCAAAGGCATGTTTCCCCAAATATAATTGTAAAAATAATTTTAACATAACAAGATAGTTAAAAACAACAATTATAAAATATTCAAATATGTCACAATGATCATTATCCACTCACAAATATGAGAGACAACAAATTTACTCCCAGCAACTCCAAGGGAAGTAGACAGGTGTTCACTGACAGATCTCAAAGAGCCCAAACACACGGCTTCATGAAGTGGGTACCCTTCTTTCTCCAGATAACTACACCCCTAACCCAAAATAATCACTTCAACTTAGTTTCCCAAGAATGAAAGATGTAGAGCTTCAAGAGTTTCATAATAATCTTACAATGATGCTTGAGATTGGGAGAAAATGGAGAAAAAAGGAAGAATAAAAATGAAACAAGAAAAGGAAATGAGACAAGAGAGAGAGGGAGATAACTTGGGGGTGGGGTTCTGCTCGAGAAGCTTCTTGAGAAGCTTAAAATAAAATGGCTCAATTTCAATTTTTTTATTTTTTTAATAAGTGAAACGGTACGTTTCAATCTTCCACCCTTAAGAAAATTCGCCCTCGAATTTTTTTAAAAGTCGTTACTAACTTTGGTTTTCAAACAAGTGAGGATACTTTTCACGCATTATTGCTTCATGTTCCCAAGTCGTTTCTTCACCAGATGGCCCTCGCCAAACAACCTTTACTGACGTAATATCATTAGATCGTAATCGCTTCACTCGCTTATCTATGATAGCCACGGGCTGCTCTGTGTAAGACAAATGCTCATATAACTGTACATCTTCATGATGAATTATGTGGGAAGGATCATACAAATATTTTCGAAGCATAGATACATGAAAAACTGGGTGAACTCCCGAGAGATCTGGAGGAAGAGCCAAGCGATAAGCTACAGGTCCAACTTTCTCCAAAATCTCAAATGACCCAATGAATCTAGGGATTAACTTGCCATTCTTGCCAAACCTCAACACTCCTTTCATTGGAGAAACGCATAAAAACACATGATCACCGACTGCAAACTCTAAAGGGCGTCTCCTTCGATCAGAATAAGACTTTTGTCTGCTCTGAGCTGTAACTAAACGGACTCGGATCAACTTAACCTTCTCAAGTGTATCATGAATTAGTTCCGGGCCTACCAGTTTAGCTTCTCCAACTTCAAACCAACCTATTGGCGATCTACCTCGCCTACCATACAAAGCCTCAAATGGAGCCATCTAAATACTAGACTGATAACTGTTATTGTATGCAAATTCCATCAAGGGCAAATATTGATCCCAACTCCCACCAAGATCTAAAACACAAGCACGAAGCATATCTTCTAATATTTGTATAATTCTCTCAGATCGATTGTCAGTTTGAGGATGAAAGGTTGTACTAAGATTCAAACGAGTTCCTAAAGTAGTTTGAAAGGATTTCCAAAAATGAGCAATAAACTGAGCCCCTCTATCTGAGATAATATACACTGATACACCATGCAAGGAGACAATTTTATCCAAGTAAAGCTTAGCATACTGAGTTGCAGAGTAAGTGGTTTTAACAGGCAAGAAATGAGCAGACTTAGTTAGCCGATCTATAATCACCCACACAGAGTCATAACCTTTTGAGGTTCGAGGCAAGCCTGTCACAAAATCCATAGCAATACCTTCCCACTTCCACTCAGGTATCTCAATAGATTGCAGCAATCCTGCTGGTTTTTGGTGCTCAGCCTTCACTTGTTGACACACTAAATACTTAGAAACAAATTCTGCCACATCTTTCTTCATTCCTTCCCACCAATAAAACTTTCACAAATCTTGATACATCTTATTAGAGACATGGTGAATAGTATAAGAAGAATGATGAGCTTCCTCTAAGATTTTCATTCTTAAGTCATCCACATTAGGCACACATAAATGACCTCCAAGCCATAAAACACCATCAGAATCGACTGAGAGCTCTGTAACTCAACCATTTTGAACATTCTCTACCATTTTCACCAACTGTGGGTCCTGGCCTTGAGCTTTTTTAATGTCATCAACTAAGATGGAACGAATTTGTACATGAGCCAACCATGAACTCGGATGAGTAACTTCAAATTGTATGCCACTTTCAACCATTTCTTGGAATTCTTTAACAATAGGCCTTTTCACCTCTGCTATTTGAGCAAGACTACCCATGGATTTTCTACACAAAGCATTAGCAACTACATTCGCCTTGCCATGATGATATAAGATTGTACAATTATAGTCCTTCAGAAGCTCCATCCACCTCCTTTGTCTTAAATTTAAATCCCGCTGCTGGAAAATATATTTAAGGCTCTTGTGATCGGTATAAATCTCACAAGTCTCGCCATAAAGATAATGCCTCCAAATCTTCAAAGCGAAAATTACTGCCTCCATTTCTAAATCATGCGTGGGATAATTTGCTCATGCCTCTTGAGTTGCCTAGATGCATAGGGAGTTACCTTGCCATCGGCCGATAGGATACTAACCCTTTTTAAGGCATAGTGATTATCAAAGTGAGTTTTGTCTTTTACAACAAAGTATATTCCATATATACGATATGAATCGAACTTCTGACAATATGTTTAAGAAACTTAATTATCTAGCAACTGTGATGAGACCATATCAATCTATATACAGTAAGTGTATGCATATTATATTATTGCTCTTAACTATACTAGTGGTAAAAGAAATGTTTATACTCAGTTAATTATATGAAATATTATTATCTGTTTAAATTATAATTTACTAAATTCATAAAATTATTACAATTATAGCTATTCGATTTCTTTAAAAGCCATTTTTTTATATAAAAAATGAATTTAGGAATTGGAGTTTGTTTTATTCCAAAATGAATGCATGCTACAAGATTAAGCAAGGACATATTGTATTCTATAGAAGACTTGAGAATGAAGGATCAACGTGATTTAAACCAAAGACTCAAAAGCTTAGTTCAATTAACCCTAAGGGGTTGGTCTAGTGGAGCATAACAGGATCTCGTATCTAACAGATTGCAGGTTCGAGTCCCCCCATTAGTCTCATTGGGGTGACGTAAATGTAAATCCCTTTCTAAGTGCTCAAAGAGCCTGAAGGTTTTCTTTGCCTTGGACTGGGACACCATCCCCTCACCCTAAATTTGTTCTATAAAAAAAAAACTTAGTTCAATTGAAATTAGTTAACAGAATTAGTTTAAATAACAACTAGTACTGGTACCCGTACGATGCGCGGGGGTATTATAGCGGTATGAATAAATTTAAATGCTATTTTATATTATGTTTTTTATAATATTTGTTTCATAAAATGAATAAGGACTTAAGTATTGTATGTTTATAATGATTTTGAAGAAAAATAATTGTTGAAGAAAAAAGTAATAAAGCATTTTAGAACGAGTGGTACCTAAAGTGGAATGTTTGAAATTTTTATCGTGATTTGAATTAAGTAAATCATATTGGTTAAAAAGGGAAACCTTCTGAACAGTTACAATTTTACATATAACGTAGTTTGGTGCCGTATATGTAACTCTAAAAGTGAAAGTGAACTAATCAAAGTATGATTTATACTTAAACAATCAATGAATATAATAATTTTAGAGTAACTCACCTAGATTAAATTCTGAGAGTTCTATATAAACTACATTTGTAGTAGTGTTTGAATTTTGGCCCTCATGGTCACATCTTAGTATATTCAATCCACGGCAACTAATTCTTGATATTGCGACATACAACTGACCGTGTGAAAAAATTGGTTGCGGAAGATAAATTCTCACGTGTTTAATCGGTTGTCGTTGACTTTTATTCATAGTCATTGCAAAAGAAACAACGATTGACAATTGCCTACATTGAAATTTGACTGGAATCTTGTTATTTGTAACGCTCCGATTTGTGTCTTTCAGTAGCAGAAAATACATGTGTTTATATATTTATTTTTGGTAAAATCCAGAGAGTGATTTTAAATAAACTAAAATCATTTTCTTGTGTTCTATTACCGTAGGAAGTCACGGTTAAATTTTCGGTTGAGAATTCAGACGAAAGTCGGTGTGCATTTTCACTGCCGGTGCAAGTTTACTGAGCAAAAAACCTAATTTTGACCCGTGAACGAAAAGGTTGATGGTTTTGTTGTGTTTTGTATAATACTGGGAGTTTTCGAAAATCCTTGTTCCGGGTCAAAATATAATATTTATTCCGGGCAAAATACGATCAGGAACTTGAACCAGATACACAATGGAGCAGAATAGGAGACATGAAAGGATTGAAGTGATTTGTTGGAAAAGTAGGCATGGTGGTAGAAGCCTTTTGTCAGATCCATAAAAAAGTGTCATCATTACACTTTTTCAAATTTTACTATTTTATAATCAAATAAGCCATTTTTTCTCCTTTTTGCCAACCAAACATGGCAAAACCCAAAACTTGGTAATCAAGTTCTCTCTCTCTCTTTCACGCCTACTCCCTCTCTCCCTCTAGATATTCACACTCCATTTCACCTCACTCATTTTCTTCTTCATCCTACTATTTCAAGTTTCTATCACTCAAAGTTTTCATTTTTACTCATTGTCAAGCTTCAAGTTCCTCATGCTTTTCCATCCTAGATTCAAGGATAACACTCTCATACTCTTCTCTTTCAAGTTCTACGTTTATTTCATGAGTTTGCTCTATGTTTTCCATTGATGTTCTTAAATCTCTTTTTAACTTCTAAAATCTCTAGAAAATTGTAGAAAAATCCGTTTGAGTTGAAACCAATTTCTATGAACTCATAACCATCTCTATATTCACTATCTATGAGCTTGCATCAAACAAAAATTTCTAGCCTATTTATCCAAGGATGGCCGAACCTATGTGGTTTTGGACCTAGGGAGTTTTGTTTCAACTTTTGTAATATGATCATGAATTTAAACCTCTTAGTACCTTTTGATGCCAAATCTAAGAGCTTTCATCAAACAAAAATTTATCTCCCTATTTTCCTAGCAAGGCCGAAACCCTAAGCTAGTGGCTTAGTGGGATTTTTGTTCAATCTTTGTAAAGGGATCATTGTTTATGAACTCCTAACACTTAAGGATCATTAATCCATGAGTTGTATAAATTTTGAAAATCTCTAACCCTATGTTTGTGTCATGGCCGAATATAGGACTAAGGTAGATGATGATTTTTAGTTGTTTTTGACTTGTGTTATGTGTTTGAAATTCTTAGACTTCCATCGTGAAGCAAGTACGGAGGATCGTAGTAACCTACACCAAGCTAGAAGCACTAATACCTCGATCTCAGGTAAGAGGGGAAAGCCTGAGGGATGTTTCCAATAACTGTATGCATGATTGTTGTGATGAACTGAGTTGTCTTATATGATTGGTGATGTACTGAGTTGTCTAATATGATTGAACTACTTGCTTTAAATGTCTAAGCTTGATGATTTACTTGATCATGATTTATGATTTGGATATGTAGCATGAACTGTTTTATTTGTTATGCTGTTGATGAGAATATTATTCTGTTGTTGATTGATGTCAGAGAAGCCTGACCTTTGTCAGTGCATAATTAATTATTGAGATAAAAGTCTCAAAAGACTCATGAGCAAACCTTGAATATAACTGTGTTTATCAGAGAGCTTCTTTGTTAAAAGAAATGAAGTTGAGATTTGAAATAGAAAAGAAAATATATTTTAGTATATTACCAATTTCGGAAAAAAATGAAATGGAAAGTATTCTGGGAACTAAGTGAGAAATATTTTAAAGCTTGAGAACAACCTTTCTTCCATTCAAATAATTTTAGTATAAGTGAAAATAATTTTAAGAAGTATGTTTTATGAAGGAAAACCTTTGAAAATGATTGATACTATTTTAGAAAAGAATTTGAAAGGATTTGACAACGTTCTAAAGTTAGTTTGGAAGAGAAGAGGAATTTTAAAGGGGAAAATGGATTTCTTTATGACTTAACATTTTACAAATGCATTTCCAATGAAAAGATTTTGGTAAAATACTTTTGAAAATATTCTGGCAAGCTTGGACAAGTCGCCGAGGTTTCATTTTGTATTTGTATTTCACTGAACGAAAAGGAATAAATATGTTGAAAGATGAATCTGGTATGCGAGGCGTCGAATACTAGAGTTCTATAATTTATGCGTAGATCTTGGATCCGTGTCACGTTGTTGTGGATTGTGCGTCCTATTAACATTATGATAAAACGTGGAAAAGTTGAAAGTTGTTTTCTATGACCACAAGTCTTGACTGGTGTATCGATCGGTCTAAGGTGTTGTGATTGAGCACTCGGACTGCATGTCCTGGGTTGATGTTGATAATTTCAAAACATTAAAATTTATGAAAATTCGTTAGCTTTTGAGCTTCGACAACGAACGATAATGAATACAAAGAAAACGTTGAGAACAATTGTTTTACATGCATTTTAGGCAGACGTTCCTCACGTTGATAGGATGATGCCTTGATGATCAGGTATTCACAACATGATGTATCACTGTATCCTGGGATGGGACAGTGTGTTATTAAATCCATGAGCATCGAATACTGCATCCTGGGATTGGACAGTATGTTATGGATGTTTAGTCACTTAACGTGATGCCAAAATGGTGGCGATTTGAGTTTGATCAACTCTTAGAATGACGAAGGGATCTCATGAGATTAAGTTTAGAGCCTGAATATTGAGGTGTCATGTATATTTTCATAGAAATTGACAGTGCGGGCATGAGACCCTTTGACATTATACATGTTTAATTCTGATAAATTATTTGGAAATATCTGATATATGCTTATGTGATGTATGCATCATGAAAGTGGTTATTGTGTCCAATCCATATATGGGTATCTCACTCTTGCATGTTTTCTAGATCTTGTTGTTCCTTCTCCCTATGGAATTGTTGCGTGTGTGTGTGTGTGTGTGTGTATATATATTCGGGTTTAGATGGATCCCGATGTGCCTCTGGCACTGACGGGAATGAGGACACTAACTTTTGATAATGCAGGAGATCCGGGGGCGTGGAACATACTCCCCGGATCCCATGCGGCCATCTATCGCGGGCCAGTTAGTGAACTGAAAGGAAACGGGGAAGAGGGACCACAGCATCGAGTTCAGACAGTAGGAATGGTCCGGGTGTCACTACCACCCCCTTGGTACTATCTACAAGTGTTGGTGCAGAGGGGATAGCTTCACGCACACCCACCTTTAGGAGTGCCACTTCCGGGAGTTGAGCCAGCTTCACCTACTGAAGATGATCCGGAGGAAGATCCTGAGGAGTACCCTGAAGGCGAGCCGGAAGATCACGTCCTTTACGACGACGACATTGACGATGTGCCGGAGTATGTGCCTGATGATGATCCTGATTTTGATGATTCTGACTCCCCCGATGAGGGCCGAGAAGTGGTGGATGCGTCGCCGGGGAACTCCTCAAGGAGCGGGAGTGTTCAGACTGGCCCTTTTTACCGCTATTAGTTGTAGACCAGCTTAGGGGTGTCCTTTTTGGGAATAGTGTATCCTGGTCTGACTGTATTTGGCTTCATAGAGCTACGGTATTTTGATATGTGGTTCCGGACCTTCCCTTGTTTTGCTTTATCTTGCTTACAACTTTTTCCCTTTTATGTTTAGTGTTATCAATGGCCGGTACTATAAGGCCCTGACCTTTTGTAATATATATATATATATATATATATATATATATATATATATATATATATATATATATATATATATATATATATATATATATCAAGTTGCAACTGCCACTGCTTAGATATTTATGTTGTTCATGTATCATGTTCTGAGTGTTCTTCTACTCTTTTTTTAAATAATATATATATTTATATATATATATATATAATCACCATTTTGAGAATATTTAATTATTAAGAGAATGTTATTTTCCAAAAGTAACCAGCATTTTAATCAGTTTTATTTCTCCCCAATGGGTAACCATGTGACTCCCAAGTTGGGGTGTTACAATATTAGAAGATGTCAGTGACAATCTGGGAATAATTTTAATAATTTTAAATTTGACTCGAATATGTTTATTAAATTTAAATACTGTTACAATTTAAATAATTTTAATACTTTAAATAAGGGGGTTGATGTACATGAAAGGTTTTTATATTGTAATGTTATGATTTATACTTAAACAATCAATGAATATAATAATTTAGAGTAACTCACTTAGATTAAATTCTGATAGAGTTTTTTATAAACCACATTTGTATAGTGTTTGATTTTTGTCATTTGTGGTCATATATTAGTATATTCAATCCACTACGGGGGTGACTCTTGATATTGCGACACACAACTGCCCACTTGAAAAGAAAAAAAAAAGGGTGCAGAATGTAAATTCCCATGTGAGTGAGCGATTGTCGTTGACTTTTGTTTATAGTCATTGCAAAAGAAATAATAATTGAAAATTGCCTATGTTGAAATTTGACTGGAATCCTGTTATCAAAAAAATGTTAGTAACTATCTATGCATAATTTTAATAAATTTAAATTTGACTGAAATTTGCTTCAGTTTGTGTTTGGGTGACTTCCATTATAAATTTTGATATTGAAACTGATAACTTTTTGTTATCCATTTCATTTTTATTCATTTATCAGTTGGCAGAGAGTGAGAAGTCTTTTCCCTATGCTTGCAGATCCACAATATCATGTTAGAATTATTCCATGTTGATTGATATTAGTGTTGAAGGAGAACCGAATTTCAATATTAAACCACTCGAATTTTAGGATTATTGTAATCTAGGATTGGGACTCAAGTAAACTAATTAGATCATGTTTTATTTCACAAATTTGGGGTTAACCATTGCTAAATGTAAACATTGACTACTATTTAGTATTGTTGTGTATGTTTGTCATCCTGAACTTTAGATTTTTTAATTAGTGATTTTGTGACTTGGGTGCAGGCTGTCTAGAAGTGAAACAATGAATCAATTTTGAAGGTTGCTTTAGACCATGGCAAGGATTTTGGCATCATAAAGCCACATAACTGAGTTGTTGTTTGCCAGAAAGTTGGCGACTCATCGGTTGTGAAAATTATTGTGCTTGTATATTAGAACTTTGTGTCATTTCGAGGATGGATAATAAATTTCCTACTATAGTTTCATCCTAGAATTTTATTTTTCATTTTATTTTTCAATTAAATGTCAATTAAAAGAATTAAAAAGATTCATTCAAAATTTAACCTCAAAAATCTTTATCAGCTTCTATATATAACTGAAAAAATGACTCATAGCATTGAATTGAAGGTCAATTAAGGCCATTCAATTTTAGATTGATCAAGGCTAATTTGAAGAGCATCGTTTCTACCTACCAACACCTCAAAGAGCATACCTTATGCTATACATTTAGACACTAAAGATACAAAATACTTCATCTGTGTTACGGTGTTAGTATTGGTAGAAATTTTATTTTAAAAATTTGAATACAAAGAAGAACATTCAGTACTACTTTGCTTGTCAAGTTCAAATAGTAAACAACAATACATAAAAATATACAACATATAAGTGTGGGGAAACTTATGAATATGGTGGGCCAAATTCCATGGCAAGAGAGAGAAGAAGCAAAGCAGAAATAGTTTTACCATGAGTTAGCATTCTAAGCAACTTGATCATCAATATTACAAAGATATAAAAGAAAACATAAAAATCATACATGGAATAGGTTGTGATTCAATTTGGAAAATTGATAACTTTCAAAGTCTACTGCATTCATTTATTAAAACATTGTTCAAAATAAGGTTAAAGCATTATACAATATTGGTGCCGCCAGGGCCTTTTGCTTGCAGCTTGCATTTTGGTAGTATAGTACCTTTCCAGAAATGTTGTGCATCTTACCAAGAATTGATGCAAGCAGAGAAGACTTTCCCAATCTTACAATCCTAACAATAGCTGTATGCTTCTCCTTTTTTATCTCCATGTTAATATGTTTATAGTTCTGCTATTGGGTAATCATCATCCCAGCTAGAGGCACCATCTTTAATCTCCACAACAGTTTGTCCACGACACCCTTTCTCTCTTTCACATAAACACATCAAGTCTAGCAACATAGTTAGAATTCGGGAAACTTTTATGCAGCTCATTTGAAGACACACAGAAAATAAAGATTAAGAGTCACTTGATAGTCTTACTATGCAATAGGAAAAATGGTTGGCCTTTACTATGAGAAATGGCATGTTTTGTCTTATATCATACCTCCATTTTCTTTTAGTTCTACTGTTGTGTCAACTATGACTTCAATATGCCTTGCAGAGTTTTTTATAAATCCCTCTTAAACTCCCTTATCAAATAAGGTGTGCAAGCCGGTGAAATACCCATCTACATTCAACAATACCACCTGCAAATTCAAAGTTAAAATGAACATTCATTAAAAAAAAAGGGGTGAAATGTGCCCAAATATCGAATTATATGTTTCCGTTATTGAAAAAGAATCCTTTTCCTAATGCTTCGTGCTTTTAAGCATTTAAGTTGAATTACATATTAATTCATCTAAAAGTAGTGAATAAGGATAGTCATACTTGCTTGTCATGTATTCCTAGTTGAGACCAGGCTCTCACCTCCAAAAGCTCTTCCATGGTTCCATAGCCTCCTAAACAGTTTGTAACATTGATTAAATTTCTATTATGTGAAGTTACTATGACATTGCTTAAAATGCCAAAAAGAACATTGGAATCATGTTCCGACCCTACCTGCTTCCAATTGGCGTTTCGAACCCGTCGCCTCGTCCCGCTTCCAATGTTCTGCCTCTGATGTTCACATTCCTCGACACACTGGCCATGCTCCTTCCCAATGCCGTTAAATTATAATTAAGGTAATAAAAAATTGTATCCAAAATGAATAGATAATTATCCAGCATGAAATTATGGAACCATTAAAAATTCCGAATGAAGTTTCTTATCCAGCATGACATCGATGTTCATGTTAGTGGCCTGGAACCATAACAATTTACATTTACCTCTGGTTTAATTTTGATTGAGAAGGTGAGATTCATAATTGTAGGTTAAAAAAATTTCTTTGTAAAATAATTTTAAACTTCAAATTTTCTATCTATTAAACTAAAGAAAAATGGGGTTGTCCCAAAAACCTTGTTACCTCACCCTTTTTTCCTTCTAAAGCTTCCCTGTCAGCTCCATCTAATGAATCCCAATTCAACAGACAAAGAAACAAACAACAAATGTTAAAGTGTGGATTTCTTTAATGATATACATTCAACTCAGCTCTATGAAAGTGACATTTGTTTGTGAAGATTTTGCTTGAGAGAAATTCAAGGCTGCCCAAATTCTTTAGCTCCATCTAATGAACGTTACTTCTTCTTTTTTCATAAAAGTCATTCTTAGTCGTTATTATATTAATAAGAGAAGTTCAAGGTTGCCCAAATTCTTTATCTCCATCTAATGTACGTTACCTTTTTTTTATCATAACAACCATTCTTTCTTTTTTTTGAGGTAAGCATAACAGCCATTGTAAGGGGAAATGAATAACTGAAAGTTTGTTATTCTGTTATATTCAGTTAGTTTAGTTAAGTGTTAGTTAAGAGTTGGTTAAGCAAGCTCTAGCTTTTGGATCATTGTATATATACAACAATTGTATCATTCCACAAATGAGATAATTCATAACAGCACTTCCATCATCTATTACACTCTTCCTCTCTTTGGCCTTTCTTGCTTTTCCTCTTGATGCACTGATACCTTTATGGTATCAGAGCTCAAGATCCTGAAATGGCCACCACACATGCGCAAACTCAATTTCGGTAAAGCTAGATGATGACAACTTCTTGACGTGGAAGATACAAGCCATAGGCACAATCAAAGCTCACAAATTGCAGAAATACATTTCTGAATCTGATTCTGGTGGGAAACCCAGAAAATTCTTGAATGAGGAGGATCGATTATTGGGAAAGATCAGTGATGTGTATGAAAGTTGGGAGCAGCAAGATCAACATGTGTTCACATGGCTTCTAGCCTCAATGTCTCAGAACCTCCATGCAAGAATGGTTGGGTGTGAACATGCGTTTCAGATCTGGCAGAAATTGATGATGTATTTTGCTTCCCAAACAAGGGCCAAAGTGAGCCAGCTAAAGACTCAGTTGAAAAGCATCAAGAAAACAGGTACAATGAATGAGTATCTTCTTTCTATCAAAAAGATTGTTGATACTTTAGCCTCAGTAGGATCCCCAATCAATGATTCAGATCATGTAGAAATCATATTAGATGGCCTGTCAGATGAGTATGATTCTATAGTTACCTCTATAATCTCAAGAACAGACCCTTATTCCATACCTGAAATGGAAACTTTGCTTATGACAATTGAAGAAAGAATAGAAAAGCATAAGACCAGTGTCACTGATGTGTCCATGCAAGCCAACTTAGCTCAAAATCAACAACAAAACCAGTATCAGAATAGTTATGACAAAAACAATAGCCACTATGAAAGAGGAAACAACAGTAGAGCACCAAATTACAGCTCAAATCGAGGAAGATTCAATGGTAACAACTCATACAGAGGAGGCTTCAATAGAGGCAGAGGAAGGTCTTCTAGAGGAGGTGGCAGAGGTTTCACCAAACCACAATGCCAAATCTGTGAAAGATATGGGCACATTGCCCTGAACTGCTGGTATAGGTTTGAGAACAGCAATCAAAATTCCAATCAAGCACAGAATCGAGCTATGTTAGCATAAGCTACTCATAATGACAATGCACAAATGTCAGCTTACATGGCAGTTCCAGAGACTCTTTATGACCCTGCTTGGTATCCTGACTCAGGTGCCACCAATCACTTGACTCCTAAAGATGGTAATCTGATGGCAAAAACTGTTTACAGTGGAGATTCTAGGATAAAGATGGCAGATGGGACTTCCACTTCGATTCAACACATAGGTAATTCATTCTTCTATCCATCAAACTCTTTGAAACCCCTATACTTGAACAATCTTTTACATGTCTCTAACATCTCAAAGAACCTTCTAAGTGTCTCTCAATTTACAAAGGACAATAAAGTTTATTTTGAGTTTCATCCTAATGCTTGCTATGTCAAATGTCAGGTAACTAATAAGATCCTTCTTGAAGGCAAGCTTAGGAATGGACTCTATGCCTTTGACAACATCAGCCTTACTAATAATTTTAGATCCAACAATAACACTTGTAATGTTACCACCATTTGTAACAAGTCTACTCCAGCAACTTGGCATGCTAGGCTAGGCCACCCCTCTCCCAAAATTGTATCTCATGTACTCAAGAAATGTAATATTGCCATTGATATGAATAAAATACCTATTGTTTGTAAAGCTTGCTGCCTTGGCAAATCACATAAAATGCCTTTTGCTGTCTCAGAAACTGTTTACACTGAACCACTGCAACTGATCTATTCTGACATATGGGGCCCATCCCCAATTCCCTCAAGTAATGGTTCAAGATATTACATCCACTTCATTGATGCACACACAAAGTATACCTGGATTTATCTTTTGCAAAACAAGTCTCAAGCCTTGGCCTCATTTGTACACTTTAAAACTCATATTGAAAACCTTACTGGCCACAAAATCAAATCACTGCAAACAGACAATGGCAAAGAGTACATAGCCTTTGCCAAATTCCTCTCCAATCATGGAATCTATCATAGATTCAGCTGTCCATACACACATGAGCAAAATGGCTCAGCCGAAAGGAAACACGGGAACATAACTGAAATGGGCATAACACTACTGGCCAATGCTTCTCTACCACTTCATTTTTGGGGAGAAGCATTCACCACAGCAGTCTATCTAATAAACTATCTTCCAACACCACTCCTTGACAATCAAAGCCCTCTTGAAACACTTTTTCACAGAAAACCAGACTATGCCTCTCTTAGAACATTTGGCTGTGTATGTTACCCTTACACAAGACCTTACAACAAGCATAAAGTTCAATATAGGTCAGAACAATGTCTATTTCTAGGTTACAGTGACAAACATAAAGGGTATATCTGCTTATCTCCCACAGGCAGAACCTATATATCAAGGCATGTTATATTTGATGAGATGCAATTTCCTTTAAAGTCTAATCCTAACTTCCTCAATTCTCACTCAAGTTCAACTCCTGCATATGATATTTCTACTTTGCCTTCTATTCCTATTCTGTCATCATCTGGACCTATTACTTGCTCTAACCGGTTTTCTGTGTTGCAACATGTACCTGAGCTTGGTACACCAGCTCAAAATACCAGCTCTGTCCCTACTGCACCATCTGTCCCAGAATCACCCTGTGTTGAATCACAAACCACTGCTTCTACTCCTACTGTCAACACTGAAACAGCTATGCCATCGCTTCCTCATCTGCACAGAAGTCACTAATCGTCATACAATGATCACTAGAAGGAAAGCAGGAATCTCCAAGCCTAAAGTGCTCGTAGCCACTACAGATCCCTGTGAAACTGAGCCCAAGTCTGTCAAAAGTGCTCTTTCCAATCCCAAGTGGAAATTAGCTATGCAACAAGAATATGAGGCTCTATTAAAGACAAACACATGGACTCTTACCACTCTTCCTCCAGGCAGAGATGCAATAGGATGCAAATGGGTGTTTAGAATTAAAAGAAGTGCAGATGGCTCAATTGAGAAGTATAAGGCAAGACTTGTTGCCAAAGGTTTTCACCAACAACACGGGTTCGATTTCTTTGAAACTTTCAGTCCTGTGGTCAAACCAACTACAGTCAGAATTGTTCTAACTCTTGCCCTCACACACAATTGGCCTATTAGACAAATAGATGTTAATAATGCATTCTTAAATGGAGACCTTAGTGAGGAGGTGTTTATGGTGCAGCCCCCGGGGTTTGTGCAAGGCAATGGTTCCCTAGTATGCAGACTAAACAAAGCACTATATGGTCTCAAACAAGCTCCAAGAGCTTGGTTTAACAAACTGCAGCAGCATCTTGTTCAATTGGGCTTTCACTCCACTAAGTGTGATAATTCCCTGTTTGTCAGAAGTTCAGGAGCTATTACCACTCTAGTCCTAGTTTATGTGGATGACATCCTCATAACTAGTAACTCTCCTCAAAGAATTGCAGATTTAATACATGACATTAATGTCATGTTCCCACTTAAAGACCTTGGAGGTCTGAACTATTTTCTGGGCATACAAGCCACTGCAACAACAGATAAGGTCTGCCTTTCTCAGACAAAATACATAAATGACTTGCTTGTCAAAGCCAAAATGGGAGAAGCCAAACCCATGAAAACTCCAGTGGTTCTTTGGATCAAACTATCTGCTAATGACAGCCCTGATGCTACTGATCCAAGCTTGTACAGGTCCATCGTCGGAGCCCTTCAGTATGTAACTGTGACTCGGCCAGACATAGCTTATGCCGTGAACAAAGTCTGCCAATTCATGCATGCTCCAAAGGAATCACACTGGCAAGCAGTAAAAAGAATTCTCATGTATCTAAGTGGTACTGCAACACATGGAATCACTCTTACAAGAACCTCTGGACTAACATTAACAGCATTTTGTGATGCTGATTGGGGCTCAGACCCGGATGATAGAAAATCAACCACTGGCTATTGCGTGTTCCTTGGTTCCAATCCTATATCTTGGTCATCCAAAAAGCAGCATGTAGTGTCTCGATCGAGCACTGAGGCTGAGTCTGAGAGCTTAGCGTACCGTTGTAGCTGAACTAACATGGGTAAAATCCCTCTTATCTGAACTGAATTACTCCATTCCTCAGCCTCCAACAGTTTTTTGTGACAACCTAAGTGCTGTCATGCTAGCTGCCAATCCTATCCTTCACTCAAGAACTAAGCATTTTGAGCTAGACCTCTACTTTATTAGAGAGAAGATCCAACAGAGGGAACTAATGGTGCATCACATCCCCTCCATAGAACAGACTGCAGATGTTCTCACTAAGGCAGTAACCCACTCCATCTTAATTTGAGAAATGCAAAGACAAACTCAGGGTGTTAGACTCCACACCCTTGAGTTTGCAGGGGGGTGTAAGGGGAAATGAATAACTGAATGTTTGTTATTCTGTTATATTCAGTTAGTTTAGTTAAGTGTTAGTTCATATACAACAATTGTATCATTCCACAAATGAGATAATTCATAACAGCATTTCCATCATCTATTACACTCTTCCTCTCTTTGGCCTTTCTTGCTTTTCCTCTTGATGCACTGATACCTTTAGCCATTCTTAGTTGTTATTATAATTAATTAATGTATGATTATTGTTTTTTTTATTAATTCCACTAAATTACCCCCAATCCAAGTGATGTTACAAAACCACCCATGTCACTTCCTTCCTTTTATATATAAAGATGATCGAAATTCCCACAAAAGCCATGCTTTTATGTTTTGGCCTGAAAATATAATAGTTTTTTTCTCATGCTAAACCTTTTCTCAAATTTTAAAAATAAAATAAACGTGTAACAAACTAGAAAGAGTCATCTTTTGAGCCCGTTTGTTTACAATAAATGATTTTGTTACAAAATAATTTAATGACTATTCAATGATTATTTTTAGAAATTTTAAAAAAAAGTAGAAGCAGATTTGTGTTTGTTTACAATCATAAAAATCATTTTTCTAAAAGTAGTTAGTTATAAAAAAATGATTTTTTTTCAAAAGCCAATGAAATTTGCTTTTCAATTTAACCTCAAAAATGAATTTTTTTTTTTTTGCTTTCCATTATTTTAAAAAGCAAAAACAAATACACTAAAAGTTTTAAAAAATGATTATTCAATTTTAAAAAATGATTTTTTTTAACAAAATAAGCAAGTGAAGGTTAAAAACTTAATCACTATATATAGTTTTTTTCAAAGCTAGTATAGTAAGGTTAAACATAATATCCTGTTGAAATTTTCAACTTAATTAACGGTCAACAGGGTAGATTGTAATTTTTAAGTAAATTTGGGATTATATGACTTTTAGCAAAACTTCAACAAGGTGGAATGCAATTTACTCTAAACCAAATTATGATGTTCTAATTCCTAGTATAGATGTTGTAAAATCTGATATCTTTTATATAGTGAAAAAATTTAGGATTAGTGGAAGTTGTTCCATTCTCAAAGTTTGGTTATGAAAAGTTTAAGAGGAGGGGAAGGCTGGGCTAATCTAAGGTTATAAACATCTTAATGAAAGACTACTTATAACACTAATCGAACTTAAGACTTCTTATAGAAATGTTGTTCATTAATTTCAATATTCTGTGTTTTCAAACAAATACTATTTTTAAAAGATTATTATTTTATTAAATTAAATTGAAAGTTAAAAGTTAAAACGATTGAAATGGCACGTTTTCTCAATTCTCACCAACCAACATCAACCTGAATTTTTCAATTGGTTATACCACCCAAGGAATTTATACATAGAACCACACTTGGCTTCTTAGACTTAACAAATGTTATGGTTGATCAATTTCACTGTGTCTCTATCTATAATAACTCATCCCTCTCCCAAAGGCTATGTGCATCAATCACACACCACTTTCTAAGTAATCAAGTGCTTGCACAATGCCCTCAATTAATAGAGAGAAAGTAGAGCTTGGTTTCAATGATGTTCCTGATACAAAGCCAAAGAAGGATTGGGTCCTTTTGTCCCTTAGGGTGATTGCATTTTTGGCCACTGCATCTGCAACAATTGTGATGGCAACAAACAAGCAGACCAAAAGCTTAGTACTTGCTACCATTGGTAGCACCCCAATAACAGCTACTCTAACTGCAAAGTTTAACCAAAGTCCAGCTTTTGTGTAAGTTCTCAATTACAATTACATTTCCCTTTTTTTAAAAAAAATATATATATCCTGACCTTTTGAAATTGCAATATTGGACATTTTTTATAATAATCACATTATTTTGGTGATATATAAAGGTTCTTTGTGGTAGCCAATGGAAATGCCAGTCTCCATAACTTGGTGATGATAGCAATGGATATATTAGGACCCCAATATGATTACAAAGGACTCAGGCTTGCACTGATTGCAATATTAGACATGGTACTACATGAACTCTTTAATTTGTTAATTTTTTTAAAAAAATATGTTTTTAGTCACTAGAAAATAAAAGGATTTTGATTTTGGTCCTTATAATATATTTTTTTGGTTTTCATCCCTATAATGAAATACTAATTTTGATCCAATAAAATATGAAAATTTTGCTTTTGGTCCCTATAAAAATATTTTCCTTGGTTTTTATCTCTGTAAAATTTAATATCACTATTTTTTAGTCCATAACATTTGTTTTAGAGCAGATAAATAAAACTTATTTTAGGGTTCAAGGAAAACTCTAGGGGAACTAAATGCTAACATAACACCATAGATGTTGTTGGATATCAATTGAGAGATAATGAGTCTGTTAGACACATAAGTAGTTAATGAATGTTACATGACAATACCAAAAATAATAATTTTAGATTTTTGAGGGATGAAAATCAAAGAAAAAATAAATTCAGAGACCAAAACCAAAATTCACTCATTTTTCTGGGACCAAAACTATATTTAACCTTTTTTTTTTTTACCATCACCATAAATTTTACAAAGAGTTTCTCATTTAGATCTTACTAACCCATATGAAAACTATTTGATTATACTTTTGGGTGCAATTAGATGGCTATGGCTCTGGCATCAGCTGGAGATGGTGCAGCAACATTCATTTCTGAATTGGGAAAGAGTGGTAATTCACATGCAAGGTGGGATAAGATATGTGACAAATTTGAAACCTATTGCAACCGAGGTGGTGGTGCTCTCATTGCCTCTTTCATTGGCTTCATTCTCCTCCTGATTATTACAGTGATGTCCATTACCAAGTTGCTCAAGCCAAATTGCATTAACCATGCTCCTTGATGAGATTATATCATTATACAACAAGTGTTATGTTTTTTATGGGTCATACTTTTGATTTTCTATGTTAATTTTCCTGTTTGATGCCGGTGTTTGATACATGCAACTAGTTGTACCTGAAACACAAATAAAGACGTGGATTGCATATTGACGTAGATTGCATATAATGCAACTTTTTCCTTTCTATCCAATGTATGTAATGTGTATTTGGTTTTACGTTAGAAACCTCCAAAATTGATTCTATCATCTGTCAAACGTGATTTTAGTAAAAATGAGATGAGATGTTTGGTTACTGACAGATAAAATTGATTTTGCCTTCAAAAGTTATTCTGACTATAAGCTACAAAAAGTAACTTTTAAATTGAGTTGAAAAATTTACACTAAGTTTTACATCAAACTTACTTTCAAAATAAAAACATTCAATCATAAATCACTCCATTTCAAACTCAATTCTACGAAATTAATTTTACAAAATCAGTTACATTCAAAATCACTTTTATCAAACTCACGTCCAAACACACACGGAGTGCTCTAATTTACAAAAATTTCAAAGTTTTAGAACTTTCTGTATAATTGGTGACACGAATTTCCTCCTCCTTACTACCCTTTTCAAGCTTTTCATTCATATGCATTGTTCGTAACTTAAGTCACCAACATGTGATTGGTTAGAGTGATAATGGGCTCAAACTTCTTAAGCAAATAGTCATGGGTATCTAGTTAGGAGAGATTAGACCTTGATATCGTTTAATATATCGAGAGATTAGTCTCCACAATTATACAAAAGCGATATTATGAAAAACTAAAAATAATTGCTCAAGTTAATTGTTTCCTGCTAAAGTTAAATATAATAATTGGATAAGTTCTACCCCGTCCATTCATCAAAACAAAACAAAAAAAAGTTCTACCCTGTCCATTCAATGATTTCAATCCGTCCGTTGAAACTTTTTGTTAAGAACGGCGCTTGAAATTAGAATTTGTTAATCTTTCAATCTAACTTTATAAATATGGAGTATTCTTCAAAAAAAAAAAAAAAAGGCTTGTCGTCCAGTCAAAAAACTGATAAATATGGACTGTCGTTTGGAATTAAAAAAACTATTTGGGAATTAACTATTGAATTGGTCCCTAACTATTTGAGAATTTTCAATTAGGTCTCTGAACTAAAAAAAGTTATAATTAGGTCCCTGAACTTATATAAAAATTTTAATTAGGTCCCTAAACTTATATAAAATTTTCAATTAGGTCTCTAAAGTAAAAAGACAATTATATAAAATAAAAATTAATAAAATGGTGGATGATGAAATTTAGAAAAAAAATGTTTGACATAATAATAAAATAACAAAAGATGAATATGAGAGAAAAAATCACAATTTAAAATAATAATAACTAGATTTTTTTTACCTGTGCATCACACAGGTTTAATAATCTATTTTATGTATTATATAAACATAAATGAGATAATATAATCATAATTTTAAGTTATAAAAAAGTAATTTCATAACATTATATTTTTTATATGTAAAATTTGTTGATAACGATCTCCCTTAAACATCAAAGTGATTACTCTTCCAACTTTCAACTATTATTGTTTTTTAATCAGTAGTCAAAAATTTTGTAACATTACATTAATTTTTAAAAAAAACAATGATTGTTTTAATTTTATTTCTTAAGGTTCTCTGAAAAAATTTATTTCTTAAGATGATAGTCGCTATTAAAATTACATTATAACAAATATAAAAATTATAATCATATATTAATAGAGTTGAACAACAATAGTTAGTTGGTCTTATTCAAAATTTTCATAAGAGAACCGATCTCTTAAGTATATTTAAAAACTCAATAAAAAATATAAGTATCTCTAAAATTATTTAGTAAAATTAGTCGAGACTATGAATTTATCTTTATTAACTATTTTATTTGAAAAAAATTAACCAATTAAAAAAATAACTATTTAAAATACTTCACATAAAATATGATAAAAAATGTTGTGATAATTATTTTAGTGATTCAATAAGTGATATTTCTCGATCATAATTAATTATTTTAATTTGTAATAATGTCTTTTCCCTAAATTTTGTTATTGGGAAACAATTTTACTATTTTCTCTACATTTTAGTATTACTGATAGTAATCTTTATCATAAAGTTTTATCTTCTATTGTTTAATTACTAATTCAAATTTTATTTTATTTTTATTATATATATTTCAATGAAATATTTACCTTGTTCGGATTCATCTCTATTATTTTATATTTTATTTATTATTTCAAACAACTATATTGGTAAGTTATATTTTTATCTATTTTTTTTAAATAATGACTTTTATACTCAGTTTCATTTCTTTTTATGTTATAAATTATTTCAATTAATAAATTTCTCTATTAAGTTTCAACTTTTACAATTTTATTATTATTTTAATTTTTAAACTTTCTCGTTCAATATTTATTATTATTTCCAAAAGTGAAATTTTTGGTCGAGGTTTACCTTATATCATTTATTATTTTTATTTTAAATTATTTTTTTTGCCCTATATGACCATTTTATGTTATTTTATTATTATTTGCTATAGTTTCTCGTCGATTTTGATAGTTTCCATTATTTTAACACCTTTTTTTTAAAAATATTTAGCTTTTTTACATACTAACATTTTTTGTTAATTACGTATAAATATTTGGTTAATCACGTACAAATATCTAGTTAATTCAGTTTATTATATGGTTAATAGATCATCCTGAAGCTTACAATAATTTTCCACACAAATTAATCATATAATGAACTGAATTAACCAGATATTTGCACGGTATTAATCAAATATTTACATGGTTGTGAAATTGATTGTAAGCTTCAGGATGACCCATTAACCATATATAATGAACTAAATTAACCAGATACTTGTACTTGATTAACCAATTTACATGGTTGTGAAAAATGATTGTAAGCTTCAGGATGATCAATTAACCATATAACTGAATTAACCAGATATTTGCACGTGATTAACCAAATATTTACATGGTTGTGGAAAATGATTGTATGCTTCAGGATAACTCATTAACCATATAATGAACTGAATTAACCAGATATTTATATTAGATTAACCAAATATTTGCACGTAATTAAAGAAATATTAGTATTCAAACAAATGAAATTTTTATTTTTAAAAAGTCAAAAAATTTCAAAATACAATAGCACTACAATATTAGGTGTCGCTCCTGGGTGTCCCAATCGGGTGTGAAAAAACATTTCTCACGGTGAAATACCTTTGTTTGTTAGTGTTTTTCCCGTCACTTAATTCTTACTGTTTATATTATTTTATTTTATTATTATTTTAAATGATATATATATATATATTAATTATAGTATCATTATTTTTATGATGAATGATTTTTATACATCAAAATAAGGATATCGTATAAAATAAGGACACTATATGATGTTTCCTTTATTTTTATTGATGTATTTTCGAAAATCGTATTTATAAAAAAAATAAAAATAAATAAAAGATAGAGATAAATATATATAATATTATATATCGTGTCCAAAATTTATTTTCAAATAATATAATCCATCTTTTAATCATAAGAAGTGAATGAAATTCAAACCCGTGGGGTACTCCGCACCATTGTATGTGTCACCTGTCAGTAAACGAACAACAAAATATGTGTGTATCAACAGTAAAATGAACAGTGGAAAGCGCGTTAATTTATCATTATTATTATTATTATTATTATTATTAATTATTATTATTATTATATTTGTATTATTATATTTGGATATAAATTTAACGTAGTGTACTGTATAGCACTGTAGCGTCAGTTAGCAGATTTAATTATAGTATATAGATAATAATAATAAAATGAAAAATAAACTTAGTGACAAAAATTATTGTTTAGCATAATAATTAAATAAAAATAGATAAATTTGAAAGACAAAATTTAATTCTTGAAATGAAATATGAAATTGTGGTAGAAAATCCATGTTTTATAACAAAATATTAAGAGATTAAACTGATAAACCTCAATTAAAAAAATATAAATAAAATAAAATATACATCAATTAGCAACAAAGTTATTTTTTGAAATAATATATAAAATAAAAAATCTAGTTAAGTAAATATCACTGCTTAGTTTGATTGTCAATTTATTTTGAGTTACTTATTTTATTTTACTATTCATTATGTTATTTTATATTTCAATTGAGGTTTTTCTTAAATTATTTTAATATTTCTTAAATAATATTTTTGCTTGCTATGTCTATTGTTATTTTCATGTTAATAACTTAATATTTTGTTATAAAACATGAATTTTCTAACACAATTTCATATTTCATTATTATGTTATTATCATTTCAAGAACTAAATTTTGTCTATCAAATTTATTTATTTTTATTTAACTATTATGCTAAACAATAGTTTTTATCAATAAGTTTTATTTTTTATTATTATTATTATTTTAAATAGTGAGTTTTTTCTCTCATATTCATCTTTTATCATTTTATTATTATGTCAAACAATATTATTTTTTTAAATTTCATCATCTATCATTTTATTATTTTTTATTTTATATATTCACATATTTTACTTTAGGGACCTAATTGAAAATTTTATATAAGTTCGGGGATCCAATTAAAAAAAAATTTAGTTCAAGGACCCAAATGAAAATTTTAGGCTTAATTGCACTTTTGATCCCCTATTTTAGTGTTTGGGCAATTTTGGTCCCCCAATTTTTTTTTGCTCAATTTTGATCCACACATTTTTAAAATGACCAATTTTGGTCCAACTGTTAACTTGCCATCCAATTACTACTGAGATGGATTTTTATTAATTTGAATATAAAGAAAATAACAAAATAACTAAAAGAAATAAACAAATAAAAAATGAAAAGGGAAAATGTGGGGTTACTCGAAAAAGTGGCGGATCAACATAGAGATGAGGGGTGCATATGCACCCTCTCAATTTTTTTTAAAAAATTATAATTGTCTTATATAATATTTTTTTGCCCCCATAGTTGATAAAATTGCACTCATGCCACTTGTCTCACTCCCATCTAACCTCTCCTCACACGACACACACTCTAACCATTGGTCCCACTCTTCATTTTCTTGTTCCATTGGTCCCACTCTCCTCACACGAATGATATAGTGGTATTTTTTTCTTATGACCAAACTGATATAGTGATATGGAACTCATAATCTTTAGGTTGATTAGTTTCATTTATATCTGGATATTGTGAATTCATAATTTTATTATTATTTAGAATCGATTTAAATGGGAATTACTGAAGCATTAATGGCCTAAAAAATATGTATGAATAACACAAATATGAATAGATGAAAAGTGGGTAGAACATGTAATAATCTCCTGATGCAAAATTGGTTGACTGATTATGCAATTAGGATGATGAGTAATATGTTTGTGAAATCAATTTCATAAAAAAAAAAAAAAATCATTGATGATGATTAATTGCAAATATTAATAGGTTAGGATTTAATGCCACCCATAGATGTGTCGAACAAACTCTCGTGGGAGATTAGTCCCCGTCTTAGGTTGGCGGTGGGATACTCCTCGACGTAGATCGAAAAAAATTG
This sequence comes from Sophora flavescens, assembly GCA_030762895.1. Taxonomy (NCBI): domain Eukaryota; kingdom Viridiplantae; phylum Streptophyta; class Magnoliopsida; order Fabales; family Fabaceae; genus Sophora; species Sophora flavescens. The sequence continues at coordinate 112,472,214 of CM061069.1, forward strand.
AGGATTTTGTGATAATTGTTGTATTTCATCAAATTGATTGGTTAGACATGAAATTAAATGTATTGACTTTGTTTTTTTAATTGTAGAAGATAATGAAAACTTTTTGAAGAGGAAATTACCACCAAATGAGCAATAATTTTCATTGAAATCTTGTTAAAAAAATTATCCTTACATATATGATAATAATAATTTTTTTAAATAGTTTGCCCCGCTAACCCAAGGTCTTAGATTCTAAGAATCAGATTGGAAGAGGGAAAGTGTTATTCGACAAATCTCTACATCCATTCAAAGATGGGTATTTAATCCAAGACCCAATGTTTCATGGGTGGTGGGGGTGAATCATGCGATAGAAGTTCATCATCACCCCGTTGAAGTCGCGAAGAAGAAGAAGATTACATTCAAAAATCAAAATATATAAAAAGCCAAAAAACTTGCCTTATGTATTCAATCAAGTTGCAGAGATCCACAATATTATATCAGGTTGCTTGACTGATAAAATGCAAATCATGGATAGTGCTATTAATGTGAAGAGCATAAGTTAAGGAACATGGCAAAGGAAATTGTTAGGAGCTGCTGCCATATTTGTTGTTATGGAGCTATTTTACTTATATGCATTTTGCATTGGTGTCCTTGGTCCTGGTCTCTTGCTGCTTGCGATTGTTGGCTGCCATGGGGAGAGGCTATGGATGTTAGATAGCCTTGCTTTACCTTTTGGCAGCAGAACCCTAACTTTAGTTTATTTGAAATTTAATTTCAGTTAATTAATAAAAATTCATCTCATCACTTGCCACGTCAGCACTCCGTAAGTATTTGGATGGCAAGTTAACAGTTGGATCAAAATTGTCCATTTTAAAAATGTGTGGACCAAAATCGAGCGAAAAAAAATTAGGGGATCAAAATTGCCCAGACACTAAAATAGGGGGACCAAAAGTGCATTTAAGCCAAAATTTTATATAAGTTCAGGGACCTAATTAGAAATTTTTTTAATTTAGGGACCTAATTTAAAATTCCCAAATAGTTCAGGGACCAACTCAATAATTAAACCTTTTTAATAAGATATCAAGAATGGAGCATTAGCACTTCAAATGCTTCAACAAGACTGTAGATTGAGTGTGCTCTAGATACGAGTGTTCAAAATATTAGCAGGCCCGATACATGATAACTCATATATGTTGGGGAGAAGGGTTTTAACACACACACACAGAAGAGAATTGATAAGCAAGAATGAGAGAGGTTATGTTTTTCTGAATATGCACACCGTATATTCATCAATCTGAATTGCCTCAATACATTGTAGTCCTATTTATAGACTACCATACACTCTTTATCTGGACTCTACTATCAACAACTAACTAACTGATTTCGGTTACAAGGATATCAGCTAGTTGCACCAAACTAACTAACTCATTCCTATCTACATTTACATTTACATTTGCATTACAATTCTACATCTACATTTGCATTACAGAATAACACTTCCCCTTAATGCAAATTATCTAAGGAAACAACACCTAGCATTTCCCTTAGCTTTCTAAAACGATCAGTCTTTACTGACTTTGTTAGAACATCAGCAACTTGGAGTTCTGTACAGCAATAAACCATCTTGATCATTTCCTTATTCACCTGGTCCCTCAGGAAATGGAACCTTGTTTCAATATGCTTGCTTCTACCGTGTGCTACTGGATTCTTGGCTAGACTTATGGAAGACTTGTTGTCAACAAAGAGTTGAACTGGTTTCCTGCAACTGATCTGCATTTCATCCAGCAAGGATTCCAGTCAAAGAGCCTGACAGCTACATTAGAAGCAGCTATATATTCTGCTTCACATGAAGAGAGAGCCACCACATTCTATTTTCGAGAGCTCCATGAAATTGGACTACTCTGGAACTTAAATGGATACCTGGTCGCGCTGTCGCGCACGCGCCAAAAAGGACGAGCGGGTTTAAAAGTGTAGTATAGTGCGACAACTCGGATGTCGTCTCTCAAGGACTCTGAGAATATTATCTTTCACAAAAATCAGTTTTGGGGGGGGGGGTTTGGATTGGAATGCAATTAAGAAACAAACAAAACAAAGCAATCAAAAACAAGGCAGTTGAAAAGAGATTATCAATTATCAAACAACGATTAATCTACTGTCAAGAATTCCCAGCTATCCTTGGTTAATGTAAACCCAAGCCCTAAGCAGATTCTTATCCCTTTCGATTCTGATAACAACTAACAACGTAATTGCTACTATGGATGCAAATTCCTATTCCCGAAATAACAAACGGGATTAAGCTCTCATGATCAAACGATCATGAATGAACACACGCGAATTAACAAACGCGATTATGTATAGGAAATTAACATCACTGAAACAAATCAACACAATATTACACACTCCTGAAATAACAAACAGAAATATGAAATACGGTATTGAAAAGGGAAAAGCGATTAAAATAGGGATTTACATAACCTCAAGTATATAGGATCCTCAACAGTAGACTAATCCTAGGAATTTAGTTCTCCATTACAGACAGAAGGAAAACTCAAAAGTGTAATGTAAAGTAGTGAAAAAACTGGATTCAAAAAAACTGTCTGCAGCGTTTCTGCTTTTATAAGAGGCTGCGCATCACGGCCGTGATGGCTGTCACGGCCAGGCCGTGATCGTCTCTGCCAAGGGTGACCTTCCGCATTCTGGTACGTTACGGCCGTGATGGCTATCACGGGCAGGCCGTGATACATTCTGACTTTTGGTTTCTCTCTTGTCACGGTCGTGACCTTCATCACGGCTAGGCCGTGATCCTTTCTGACTTTTTGCATTTCTTTATCACGCCCGTGATGTGTATCACGGCTGAACCGTGATCGCTTCTGACTTTTCATGATCTTCTCATCACGGCCGTGACCAGTGTCACGGCCTGGGCGTGATAGCCTCTGCTTCAGATACACTTCCTTACTTGCTCTTCTTATTATCCTGAAACAACAAAATAGCCATAAGCTTTATTTAATTCAAAACTAGCTAAATTAACCTAAAACTACGCAAACGACTCAAAACCTTGCTTGAGGACAATCTAATCTAATTTGGGTGAAAATACGATATAATTTGCACAAAACCCCGGTCATACTAGCTATAAAACTAGATGAGCCAGAGGCTTATCAAAATACCCCAAACTTAAACTTTGCTTGTCCCCAAGCAAACTAAGACTCAAAAAATCAAAAAGACTCAAGACCTGGCAAGCTTAAAAGATTCAACCAACTTTGCACAAATTCAAGCAACTTCAAAAACAATTTTTCTTCATTGTTTCCCCCTTTTCAAACAGAGCAATCCCCACATTCATTTATTCCAAACATTTGAGAGTTTCATCATGAAAATAATCAGAAATCTAAGCAGGGAATCTAAGTCACACACAAGAGGGAGATCACCAAATCCAAACAACTTCCTTCCTCACAAGGGCATTATTTGTTCACTCAGTCACTCAGTTTATGTCAGGCTAACAATTTGCACTCAGTTTCACTTTTCAAGTACACTTCCCAAAAATTTGCTTTTCACCTCAAAATGGCTCCCACAGAAAATATGCAAGCAACATCAAAAGGTCTTTATTGGGTTGTAATGGGGCCTGGCTAAGGGTAGGATATACAAAGAAACTAAGCTGAAGACCCTAGGAACTAAGAGAGCATGAACTATATTTACACTTTGAATTTCACCCAAGTTCCTTTCTTTATTATTTTTTTTTTCTTTACACTTCTGGGTGGCTACAGCTCTTTTTATTTCTTTTTGGCATTCTTGTATTTTTGTATTTTTTTTTCAACATTTGCACACTTTTTTTTTCTTTCACAAGCTTTTTTTGTCTCCAACTCTTTTTTTTCTTTTTTTTTTTCAATCCCAACAACATATTACACCTTGCAGCCACCCCAAACTTAGTTTTTCTTGCACCCATTCTAAGATTACATGCTCTCCTAATCCTAAGATCGGGTTAACATGGTTTTCCAGATTTTTGGGCTTATAACATTAGGTTATCAAGAACTAATAGGCTAATAGGCTCAAAAGGGCTAACTAGGGAATATGCAATAGGAATTTGTTTATTCAGGCCAAGTAGCTATTTACAAAGAAACTGCCTAAATCATTTGCTACACACATATAATCATGCAAACCAAAAAGAGATTCAATCAAATCCAAGGAAGTGCAACTTGAAAGTGATTTTCACACATTTTAAAACATGTTGGAGGCTCAAAACCTCACCTGGACATTCATGCAAATTGTTTGAAAGAGATACTATCCCTAATGTGTGCTTCCTATCACCCCAAACTTATCATTCATCATGCTATCATAACAAAAACCCAAAGTTCAGTTTTCAATTTCACATGGGAATCACTTTTCAAAAACAAAAATTTTTCAGCCTAGGGGGAATCATTACATATCAATCATGCAAGCAATATGTGCAACATCAATCAAAATTTAGCAAACTTGCCAACTAAGAACTTAACACACAAATGCTCCTGAGCTTCTCAAATTATTCAGGAGCCTTATTCAAAGAAAAGAAAAACTACAACTAGTTCCCTCCCCCACACTTAAAACATGCATTGTCCCCAATGAACAACAGAATTATAAGATCATAGTGAGGGAAAGGAAAAGAGTACTCCCTGATCAAGTGCAGTGTAAGCGGGAGCTGTCACCTGGATCCCATTCCTTGCAGTCTAAGTCCAAAGAAGTAGAGAGGGCCTCCAGTGCTGCTTCATCCTCTTCATGGTTCTCATCCACTGCACCAACAATTTCATCACCTGCTAAACATGCATCAATCTCAGCACAAACCACAAAATGGTTAGCGTTAGTACAATCAAGGAAAGAAAGAATATCATCACAGCCAGAATTAAGTGGAAAATTAGAAAACAGGTTCTCATGGTTGTCCTCAATAGTCTCAGATATCAGCTCAATGTGGAATACAGAGTGCTCTTCCGCTGGATGTTTCATGGCATCAAATATGTTAAACTTTGCAACTATATCCCCAAACTTCATAGACATGGTCCCATCACCCACATCAATGTTAGTCTTGGCTGTCTTCATGAATGGCCGGCCCAGGATGATTGGTGATTTACTGGAATGTGTCTCGCCTGCCATGTCCAAGATGTAGAAATCAGCTGGGAAGATCAGATCATCAACTTGCACTAGTACATCTTCCACCATTCCCATGGGGCGGGCACAGGTCCTGTTGGCCAACTGAATGGTGATACCTGTGTACTTCAAAGGACCAAGATCCAGTTTGTTAATTATGTAGTTAGGCATGACATTGATAGATGCTCCAATTTCCATAATGCAGTTTTCAAACTTCTTGTCCCCAATAGTCCATGGGATAGTGAAGGTGCCTGGATCCTTGCACTTTGGTGGCAGGATGCCGGGTGAAAGCAACAACTCTTTCTCGCTCGGGACCGGATAAGCGCCGAGACATTTCTTCCCAAGTCAACCCTCTCATTAGTCTTCATCTTCCTCTTGTTGGTGCATAGGTCCTTGAGAAATTTTGCATATCTGGGCACTTGCTTGATCACATCCAACAGAGGGATATTAACACCCACCTTTCTTAAAACATCAAGAATTTCCTTCTCTTTATCTTCACCACCACTCTTCAAATTTTTCTGTAATCTGTGTGGGAACGGAATGGGTGGTCTATACACTCTCTCAGTTTCAACTTCAACCACAGGTTCAGGAGTAACCTCAACAGTAGGCTCAGGAGTAGCCTTCATAGTTTTCTCATCCTTTCCAGAAGTGGCCTCAACAACCTTTCCAGACCTCAACGATATGGAACTCACATTGGGGTTGGAGGCATTAGGATTGATTACTGGTTGTGCTGGCAGCTGGGTTGTTCTTTGACCTTGTTGTATACTATTCATGGATGTAGCCAACTGTCCAATCTGAGTCCTCAAATCTTGAATACTAGCATCTGTCCTCTGCTGAAACTGTACACTAGATGCAGCCATTTGCTTTACCAGGTCTTCTAATGATGGTCCAGAAGGTGCAGAAGTGGTCACTGGAGGATGATTCTGAGGTGCCATCGGCTGTTGTTGGGAAGAATTCCCATACCGCAGATTAGGGTGATTTCTCCAGCTAGGATGGTACCTATTAGTAGAGAGGTCTGAAATGTTGTACCGATTCTGACTGCCTCCTTGATTATAGGGGTTCACTGCATAAGCCTGAGGTACTTCATTGACAAACTCTTCTCTCTGGATCGGGCATGGATCAAATGGATGCTCAGGTGCATTGCACATGCTACATAACTTTGCCGGCTGAACCTTGTCTATTGCCAATTGTCTCACAAAGGAGGTCAGCTCATCCAATCTATTCTCAAGGGCGGCCTGGTTAGAAGGTGAACTATGAATCTCATGCACACCTCTTGGCTCTACTGAATTTCTTCTTGTAGAAAACTGCTGGGAATTCAACGACATGTTCTCAATAAGTTGCTTAGCAAGCACTGGGGTTTTATCAACTAATGCTCCCCCACTAGCAAGATCCAATGATTCCTATCCATAGGCAACAACCCTTCATAAAAGTATTGGATCAGGGAGTTGTTCGGATATTTGATGTCAGGGGGCAACTAGAGACCAAATGTTTGAACCTTTCCCAAGATTCACTAGTGACTCGTTCCCTTGCCTTATGCCACATATCTCTTTCCTTATTGAAGCAGCTCTTGAAGCAGGAAAATACCTTTCTAGGAACACCCTCTTGTCGATCATTCCAAGTTGTGATGGAGTTAGGCTCAAGGTACAATAGCCAATCCTTTGCAGCTCCTTGGAGTGAAAATGGAAAAGCCTTCACTTAACACTGTCCTCGGTGACTCCTCTGCTCTCGAGGTTGTGGAGCATACAACTTGGAATTCTTTTAAGTGCTTGTGTGGATCCTCACCGCAAGACCATTAAACTTGGGCAACAGGTGAATAAAACCAGATTTTAGTTCAAAAGGGGTGTCAGCACCAGGATAAGAAATACATAATCCATTATAGTTGACATCAGGGGCAGCAAGCTGCCTTAATGTCCTTTGGTCTCCCATGTTTTCAAAAGCAGTTTTAAAATTGGAATCACTACTAGTGCTAGCCCGAAATTCCCTACGGAGTGTGTGCAATGTTCTTTCAATTTCCGGGTCAAAATCACACAGTTCAGGGCAATGAGACCTAGTAGCCAGACCAATTCAAAACAGAACAGAAAATAAAAGAAATAAAAAAAAAATAAAAAAAATAAACTGCGAAAAATAACAACTCAGAGTCCCCGGCAACGGCGCCAATTTTTTGGTCGCGCTGTCGCGCACGCGCCAAAAAGGACGAGCGGGTTTAAAAGTGTAGTATAGTTCGACAACTCGGATGTCGTCTCTCAAGGACTCTGAGAATATTATCTTTCACAAAAATCAGTTTTGGGGGGGGTTTTGGATTGGAATGCAATTAAGAAACAAACAAAACAAAGCAATCAAAAACAAGGCAGTTGAAAAGAGATTATCAATTATCAAACAACGATTAATCTACTGTCAAGAATTCCCAGCTATCCTTGGTTAATGTAAACCCAAGCCCTAAGCAGATTCTTATCCCCTTTCAGTTACAGTAACAACTAACAACGTAATTGCTACTATGGATGCAAATTCCTATTCCCGAAATAACAAACGGGATTAAGCTCTCATGATCAAACGATCATGAATGAACACACGCGAATTAACAAACGCGATTATGTATAGGAAATTAACATCACTGAAACAAATCAACACAATATTACACACTCCTGAAATAACAAACAGAAATATGAAATACGGTATTGAAAAGGGAAAAGCGATTAAAATAGGGATTTACATAACCTCAAGTATATAGGATCCTCAACAGTAGACTAATCCTAGGAATTTAGTTCTCCATTACGCATGTAGGGAAAACTCAAAAGTGTAATGTAAAGTAGTGAAAAAACTGGATTCAAAAAAACTGTCTGCAGCATTTCTGCTTTTATAAGAGGCTGCGCATCACGGCCGTGATGGCTGTCACGGCCAGGCCGTGATCGTCTCTGCCAAGGGTGACCTTCCGCATTCTGGTACGTTACGGCCGTGATGGCTATCACGGGCAGGCCGTGATACATTCTCGACTTTTGGTTTCTCTCTTGTCACTTGCCGTGACCTTCATCACGGCCAGGCCGTGATCCTTTCCGACTTTTTGCATTTCTTTATCACGCCCGTGATGTGTATCACTACCGGGCCGTGATCGCTTCCGACTTTTCATGATCTTCTCATCACGGCCGTGACCAATGTCACGGCCGGGCGTGATAGCCTCCGCTCGTATACACTTCCTTACTTGCTCTTCTTATTATACTGAAACAACAAAATAGCCATAAGCTTTATTTAATTCAAAACTAGCTAAATTAACCTAAAACTACGCAAACGACTCAAAACCTTGCTTGAGGACAATTTAATCTAATTTGGGTGAAAATACGATATAATTTGCACAAAACCCTGGTCATACTAGCTATAAAACTAGATGAGTCAGAGGCTTATCAATACCCTAAGGTACTTTTCCTTTCAACCTTATCACCACACTAGTCTGAATCTGACCAAGCTTCAAGTTCTTCCTCAATCTATCCTGCTCCTTTAGGAAAGAGAACTCCAAAGTTGATAGTCTCTTTCACATATCTCAATAATCTTTTAGCTACAGCCATATGTGAAACTCTAGGATCACTCATAAATCTACTGATCAAGTCAACACCATAGCAGATATCTGGCCTGCTGTTGCATAAGAACCCGAGGGAACCTACAATCTTCTTGTAGAGGGTGTTGTCAACACATTTCTCAGCTTCACCCTTCTGCAGCTTTACATTTGTTTCCACTGGAGCCACTGCCTCATTACAAGTGTCCATCTGAAACCTCTTAAGTATCTCTTGAGAGTACTTTCTCTGATGCAGAATGATGCCACTGCTTGTGTATTCTGTCTCCATTCCTAGGAAATAAGTGTAGATTCCTAGGTCTGTCATTTTAAACTCCAAGTGCATACTCCTTTTGAACTTGTTAATTTCAGTTGAATCACTTCCTGTTACAAGTAGATCATCTACATAGAGACAAACTAGGATCAGGCCTGCACCATTTCTATTCTTCACATACACACCAAACTCCACAGAACACTTTGAGAATCCTTGTTTCAACAAAAATGCATAAATTCTTTTGTTCCAAGCCCGAGGGGCTTGTTTCAAGCCATATAAGGCTTTATGGAGCTTATACACCTTACTTTCCTTCCCTTTTACCTCAAAACCAGGTGGTTGTAGTACATAGACTTCCTCTTCTAGTGGACCATTGAGGAATGCAGACTTTACATCCATTTGGAACAATGGCCACTATTTTGAGCTTGCTATGGCAATGACAAGCCTTATTGTCTCAACACTTGCCACTGGTGCAAACACTTTTGTATAATCCACTCCAGCTTTCTGTAAAAATCCCTTTGCTACTAATATAGCCTTGTGCTTAGCTATTGAACCATCTGACTTCAGTTTCACCTTGAAAATCCACTTGACAGCAATTGGCTTCTTGTCAGGTGGAAGTTCAGTAAGCTCCCATGTATGGTTCCTCTCTAATATTGCATTCATCTCTTCCTTCATTGCATTCTGCCATACCTCTTCATTGATTGCTTGTTCCCAGTTCAGTGGTTCTATGTCTGCAAAGAAAGCAAGGTGAACTAATTCACCTTCTGCTGTGATTTCCTGATCAGTGAACACCTCATAGTCTACCAGTCTCACTGGTGGTGCTCTATTCCTTTGTGGCCTGCTGTTCTGGTTCTGGTACTGCACTATCTTCACTTAACTCAGATAATTGATGATCTGAATCAAGTGAGTGTAGGATACTGACTTTCATCTCACCATTGTGTTCCTTCCAATTCCAGGTTGCCTTCTCATCAATAACTACATCTCTGCTGATCACAACCTTTTTCAAGCAAGGATTGTACAATTTGTAGGCACCTGTGGGATGGTATCCTACTAGAACCATGGCTTCACTTTTATCATCTAGTTTTCTCCTCCTTTGGTCAGGAACATGTCTAAAGCATTAGGATCCAAAGATCCTCAAATGATCAACTCTAGGCTTACTTCCTGTCCAAGCTTCCTCTGGAGTCACATTCTCCATTCTTTTAGTGGGGCATCTATTAAGGACATAAGCTGCAGTAGACACGGCTTCACCCTAATAACACTGTGGCATCTCCTTTCCTTTCAGCATGCACCTTGCCATATTCATCAGAGTTTTATTTCTTCTTTCAGCAAGGTCATTGTGTTGAGGTGTATAAGGGGCAGTTACCTCATGCACAATGCCTTGTTTTTCATAGAAATGCTCAAAATCCTTAGAATTGTATTCTCCTCCACCATTAGTTCTAAGAATTTTGATAGCTTTTCCACTCTGTCTTTCAACTAAGGCAGTAAACTTCTTAAACACATCAAATACTTCATGCTTTTCCTTAATCAAGTACAGCCATAATTTTCTAGTGAACTCATCTGCAAAGGTTACAAAGTACCTGTTTCCACCAAGAGTTGGTGTCTCAATAGGGCCACAGACATATGAGTGGACAACTCCCAAGGCATCAGTGGCTCTAGTTGGTGCAGACTTCTTGAATGCAGTTCTTGGTTGCTTGCTCATCAAGCATCCTTCACACACCTTTTCTGGCTGTTTGATTAGAGGAATTCCTTGCACCATATGCTTGCTGCCTAACTGGTTTAGACTTTTGAAGTTGAGATGTCCAAACCTGTAGTCCATAACCAGTTTCCATCTCCAATTACAGTGGTTGAGAGGCATTGAATTGTAGAAGCATTCAGATCAATCTTGAATGTTCTGTTCTTTGACAGTGGAGCTCTAATCACTAATCTTCCTTTTGCATCAAATACTTCAATATGCTTCTGCATCATCTTCATTGTGAAGCCTTTTTCTAGCAATTGTCCAAGGCTCAATAGTTGCTTTTCGTGGAGGGAACATACAGTACAACAGTTACATATGCAGATCTGCCATCTCTTCTTTTGATCAAGATTTTGCCAATTCCCTCAGCTACTACAGTATTATTATCTGGAAATTAAACTTTATTCTTGACACTACAATCAAGATCAATCAGTCAATCTTCCTGACCTGTCGTGTGGTTATAGCACCCTGTGTCAAGATACCAAGATGCATTGCTCTCTCCTTCTGTGTTTGTTGTCACCATCAACAACACTTGGTTAGAATTCGAGCCATCATCATGAGCAACATAAGCCTCATCATCATCTGATCTTGACATCTCTACCTTGTTGTTTCTGCATTCATTTTCAAAATGCCCCCATTTGTTGCAGTTGAAGCACTAAACCTTCTTTCTATCAAATTTTCTCTTTCCACCTCTGCCTCTGCTTGAGCTTCCTCCCCTTCTTTTACTATACTGCTCTCCTTGCTCAGGAGATGAAGTTTGATCCTGGCTGAAAGAGTTGTTGCCAGAACCAGAACCTCCACCTCTATTGGACTTCACCTTACCTCCTCTTCCTTTCTTTCCTTTTCTGTAATCAGCATTCCCTTTCTTGGACATCTGAACCTGCAGAGCCTGATATGGTTCTTTCACTCTAGATCTTTCATTCAATCTCTGCTCATGTGCCTCTAATGAGTGTTGCAGCTCCTCTACTTTCATATTCTCCAAGTCCTTAGACTCTTCTATTGCAACCACTATATGATCAAACTTAGTGGTAAGAGTTCTCAGGATCTTTTCAACCATTTTCTGATCAGAAATTGTATCTCCACATGTTTTCATCGAGTTCACAAGCAGTTGTAGCCTATTGAAATACTCAGCTATTGATTCTTGTTCAAACATAGACAACAACTCGTATTGTCTTCTGAGAGATTACAATCTTACTTTCTTGGTCTTCTCAGCACCTCCATAAGCCTTCTACAAAATATCCCAAGCCTCCTTGGTTGTTTTGGCTTTGGAGATCTTCTCAAAGTTGACAAGATCAACACATTGATGAAGAAAGCACTTAGTCTTGTAGTCTTTCTTCTTGGCAGCTGCATCATCTTTCTCTGAAACACCTTCTTTCACGATCTCCAGGATTTCTTGGAAGCCAAGAATGGCTTCCATCCTTACAACCCAATGGTCATAATTTTTGCCATCCAAAATTGGCAAACTGGAAAGAAAGCTTACATTTCCTCCATTCGATGAAGCCATGATCACCTTTTCCTCTTTCACAGGTCTCTGACCTTAAGCTCTAGATACCAAATTGTTGGGTAGAAGGGTTTTAAAACACACACACAAAAGAGAATTGATAAGCAAGAATGAGAGAGAGGTTATGTTTTTCTGAATATGCACACTGTATATTCATCAATATGAATTGCGTCAATACATTGTAGTCCTATTTATAGACTACCATACACTCTTTATCTGGACTCTACTATCAACAACTAACTAATTGATTTCGGTTACAAGGATATCAGCTAGTTGCACCAAACTAACTAACGCATTCCTAGCTACATTTACATTTACATTTGCATTACAATTCTATATCTACATTTGCATTATTGAATAACAATATACACTCCCAATCTAGTTATCTAAATAGAATGAGTATGAGCTTCATAAATTAAATTTAAAATATTTTTCACTCGAGTATGAATCACATTTTAGATTAGTATAACTTGGCTTGTGTTTCACAAAATTTCAAAACATAAAATTTCTGATGATTAATGAAAATAATAAATTTCTTGGCTTAAAATATAGTGGTTGACGAGCATCCTAAGTGCGGGTAGGTGTATGATTATGTGTTCTAATTTCACTTATGCCAATTTCTTGGGGCGGATTGCAAGGTATATCCTTGTGATTCCCCTATCTAGTATTGACGTAGGTGACTTGCCTTTGACCACACTGGATACGTGCAAGTTGAACTAAATATCATTTCATCGTAATACCTAGAAAAATTATTAACTTTTAGACACTATGAATATTATAGTTATATCTGCTTCGAAATATATTGTAAATCATCCTTTAGGACTTTGTTATATACATAATGTCCAAAATTTGTCTAAATATTGGATTGACCCGATCTCATGTCAATCTCGATTATTAGTCGGGTCATGACCAAAGCGAATTCAAGTTCAAAAAATAGGTCTAATGATAAAATTGTCAAGCAAAAGCAAATCAGGTTAAACTCAACCCAACTTTAACGGTGTTTGTTACTTATAATATAGGTTAGGCAGGAGTCTGTAAATTTGTTGTGGCTGGTAGGATGGTTAGAGGGTGATAATGTTTGCTTCTACTGAATTGCATAGGCATATGACTAGCAGAGCTTATATATCAATTATCAGACCATATTATAGTTGGTTTGATGTAAATTGTAATGGATGTCCCATAATGCATAAATACATACTTAGCATGGGAATATTTGTTAACATAGAGCAATGGCCCAATGAATGATGGCATGAAGTGGGCCATTTATATGTGGGAGGCATAATGACATGTAGTAGCGTTATATTTATGAGCAGCCCTCCCATGTGAATGAAGTAGAAAAAACAATGGTACTAATAAAAAATATTATATTAATAAGCATAATTTTATACAATAAATTAGGAATATGTTATTAAAAATGATATAATTATTTAGAAACAGTGTTAAATGGTGATTATATATAATTTAAATAAACAAAAAAAAGTAAAAAAAATGTTAAACAATAAGAATTAAAAGTATATTTAAATGAGACAGTGATAAAAAAAATTAAAAATCGAGAATATAAAAAAAATCAAAAGGTAATCAAGTTTGACAGTATTTTAATGATTAATTATAAAAAAGGTATACCTTTTATTTTTTTATCAGAAATTATTGTCATCGAAAAATATTTAAAATTAACAAAATGGAAGAAAAGAATGTGATAAGTTTGTTTTTAAAGTCAAACCAAAAGAATGATTTGTTAAAATTATATACAAATGAAATTAAGGTAGGCTAATCACTAGGCCCAATCATACATACTTGACCCAATATGACTTATTTGGGCCAATTGGAATAACTTGATCCAATAAGATTCAGTTAGCCCAATAGGATTCACTTTGTCAAATGATACTCGGTCGGTCCAATTAGACTCAATTTGTCCAATAGGACTCAACTGGCCCAATAGGATTCAGTTGGCCCAATAGGATTTAGTTGGCTCAACAGGCCCAACGAAAGTTACATGGCCTAACTTGACCCAATACGACTTGGTCAAATGAGACTCACTTGTCCAAATAGAAATCTTGAAGGGATTTATTCTTTTTTTTTTCCCTCACTAATGCTCCTTAATATTCTTAGAAAGCACAACAAGAACATTTATATATAGAACAAGATGATTCTTAGGATAACATTAGTAAGAAAAATTAATTAAAATAAAATAAATCCTTCAAGATTTCTAGGTGGCACAAGAGGAACATCCAATTAAGAAACGCTATGCTTATTAGGATAACATTACCAAGAAAAATATAATAAAATATTAACAATCCCTTTAAGATTCTTATAAAGCACAACACGAACATTCATATATAGAACGAGATGCTTCTAAGGATAACATTAGTAAGAAAAATTAAAATTCAAATAAAATAAATCCTTCAAGATTTCTAGGTGGCACGGGAGGAACATCCAATTAAGAAACACTATGCTTATTAGGATAACATTACCAATAAAAATAAAATAAAAAATTAACAATCCCTTTAAAATTCTTAGAAAGCACAACACGAACATTCATATATAGAACGAGATGCTTCTTAGGATAACATTAGTAAGAAAAAATAAAATAAAATAAAATAAATCCCTTCAAGATTTATAGATGGCACAGCTGGAACGTCCAGATGAGGAAGCTATACTTATTAAGATAACATTCCCAAGAAATTTAAAATAAAAAAATTGACAATCTCTTTAAGATTCGTAGAAAGCACAACAGGAATATTCATATATAGTGCTTCTTAGGATAACATTAGTAAGAAAATTTTAAAAATAAAACAAAATAAATCCCTTCAAGATTTCTAGATTGCACAGGAGGAACGTCCAGATGAGGAAGGCTATGCTTATCAGGATAACATTACCAAGAAAAATAAATAAAAAATTAATAATCTCTTTAAGATTCTTAGAAAGCACAACATGTTCACATTCATGTATAGAACGAGATGCTTCTTAGGATAACATTAGTAAGAAAAATTAACAAAAAATAAAATAAACCCCTTCAAGATTTCTAGATGCCACATGAGGAATGTCCAGATGAGGAACTCTATGCTTATTAGGATAGCATTACCAAGAAAAATAAATAAAATAAAAATTTAACAATCTCTTTAAGATTCTTAGAAAGCACAACACGAACATTCATATATAGAATGAGGATGCTTCTTAGAAGAATATTAGTAAGAGAAAATAAAAATTTAAAATAAACCCCTTCAAGATTTCTAGATGGCACAGAAGGAACGTCTAGATGAGGAACGCTATGCTTATTAGGATAACATTACCAAGAAAAATAAAATAAAATAATTAATAATCTCTTTAAGATTCTTAGAAAGCACAACATGAACATTCATATATAGAACGAGATGCTTCTCAGGATAATATTAGCAAGAAAAATTTAAATAAAATAAACCCCTTCAAGATTTTTAGATAGCACAGGAGGAACGTCTAGATAATACCAAGAAAAATAAATTAATTAATTAATAATCTCTTTAAGATTCTTAGAAAGCACAACGGGAACATTCATATATAGAATGAGATGCTTCTCGAGATAATATTAGCAAGAAAATTTAAATAAAATAAAATAAAATAAATCCCTTCAAGATTTTTAGATGGCACGGGAGGAACGTCTAGATGAGGAACGCTGTGTTTATTAGGATAACATTACCAAGAAAAATAAAATGAAAAAAATTGACAATCTCTTTAAGATTCTTGGAAAGCACAACAGGAATTCATATAGAACAAGATGTTTCTTAGGATAACATTAGTAAGAAAAATTAAAATAAATAAAATAAATCCTTTCAAGATTTCTAGATGGCACAAGAGGAACATCCGGATGAGGAATACTATTCTTCTAAGGATAACATTAGCAAGAAAAAAAAAATATTAACAATCTCACTAAGATTCTTGGAAAGCACAACGGAAATATTCATATATAGAACGAGTTGCTTCTTAACAATTAGGATAACATTAGTAAGAAAGAAAAAAAAAGAAAAAAATCTAACGAAGATTCAATGGAGGCACACGAGAAACATCTGTATGAGGAACGTCATGTTTCTTAGTTGTACCAGAGTCTAAGGCTTTTTTATAGTACTACCATTATAAGATACAAGGTTTCTTTTAGATATCTGGCATTTTGATTTTTTTTTATCCTTAGAGTGGGTTTGTTTCAAGTATTGCAACATTATTCTCGGGAAAGTGAGGGAGGATATGTAACATTCTCATGTTTGTTTCAAGTATTAGAAAATTATTCCCAAATACATTTTATCATCAGGAATGTTATTTGTACATGATTTACCCACTTCTTATTCCCAACTTAAAGGGTGGGTATCTAACATTCTCTTGGGAATAAAACTCAACTACGTATAACTTCCGACTCCCACATCACTTTATCATTTTATTTGTATTATTAAAATTTTATAATATTTAAATTAAATAAATTATAAAAACATTCCTAGGAATTTAAAATACTTACCAAACACATTAGTAGGAATAGTATTCCTGATAATAATATTATCAGAAATATCATTTCCGGGAATGTGATTTTATACCTTGAAACAAACACAACCTTATATATGAGAAACTCTAACAAAGTCCGACTTAAAGAGACAACTCACGAAAGTCTTGAGATGCCTTAGACAAATCCAAACTTCAGAGAACACTTCATACGATTTCATCAGACGAGTGAAGTTAAGTCATTAAACGCATGGAATTTCTTCAAAAAGACAAAGGGCTTAGGAACTCATTACACAGGTGACGACAGTCAGGATTATTCATTAGACGAGTGTTTCTCTGACTTTTACCTTTTAGCTTAGAGCAGCCATGTGAATTTAATTATCTTTAAAAATAATAGTCTGGACACTAAGTTGACTTGTTAGTAAATAATAATTACTTCACTTAAATCATTGAACAAATATTTGGTAATTCTCCATCATATATAGTTTACAAATGAACATCCTCCTTAACTCTAATTTAAAATTTTATTAATAACTACAACAACAGACATTATTACAAGAGGATGTTATAATTTTAAATTATAATATTCATGAATTGTTATTAAATTAAATAATATACCTACATGTTATCAAATTAAAAATATTAATATTATTATTAAATCTCGAATTTTATATATATATATATATATATATATATATATCTACTTTACATTTTTTAAATCTTATGTTTTTAATTATTTAAACAATTTAATAACATAAAATTCATTATTATAACAACAACATAGTGAGTTTTCAAAGTGCTGAAACTCTATCAAAATCTCTCTTGAACATATTGAATGTAATCTCATTTGATCTTAAACTTTCATATTCTCACACACAGTAAGTTCTTAGATTAAATCTTTTTATCTCTTAAGTTAGAGAGAGCCTGAAGAGGCTTGACAGTAAAAGAATAGTTGAGTGACTGAAAATGTGTTGAATACTTGAGTGATTGTAAGCCTGAAGAGGCAAGTAAAAAAGAATAATTGTAAGCTATTGGATTATAGTGGAGAAATCCTTCAAGTAAAAGGTACTGGACGTAGCTCTTGTTTGGAAGAGATTGATCCCGGGATAAATGTGCTTGTTGTGAATATTTTATCCCTGTCTATGTAAAGTTGTTTTCAATACTAACCGTGGTGATTTGATTGTGAATTTTATTAACTCTCTTGCAAAGAAGTTTTCCCTGCGTGTGTTTACTTCTTGCTTGTGTGCAGAATCCGCAACAATATTTGTGATTTCATGGTAAAATAAATGGAAATTTTAATAATAAGTTTACCAATCGAGTTGGTGGCTTAACTAGTGAATTTTCAATTAGGTCCCTTAATTGAAAATATATTATTGAGTTCCTGACCTTATATAAATTTTTAAAGTGAATTCCTAAAGTAGAAGTGTGAGTATATACAATAGAAAATAATAAAACGATAAATGATAAAATTTAGGGGGGAAAATGGTTAACATAATAATAATAATAAAAATAAAATGTCACAAGTTGAATGTGAGAGGACCCAATTCTGCTAAATAAAACATTTTTTGTTTAAATATTATGCTAAATAATAACTTCTGTTTTGGTAGTCATATTTCTACGTTAAAGACCCAATTCAAAATTTTATATAAGTTTTAAGAGCCCATTTTAAAACTTTTTAGTTCTGGGACCCAATTGAATAATTTATATAGGTTCAGAGACCTATATAAAATAAGGTTAAAGTAATGTTTTGGTCCCTATACGTGACATCGATTTTCAATTTGGTCCCTATACGTAAAAAATTATCAATTTGGTCCCTATATGTGACACTGATTTTCAATTTGGTCCTCACCGCTAATTGGTCCCTATATAAGAGGACCAAATTGCAAATTATTGTCACATGTAGGGACCGATTTCAAATTTTTTTTGTTGACTTGGTCCCTACATGTGACAATAATTTGCAATTTGGTCCTCTTATATAGGGACCAATTAGCGGTGAGGACCAAATTGAAAATTAGTGTCACGTATAGGGACCAAATTGATAATTTTTTACGTATAGGGACCAAATTGAAAATCGATGTCACGTATAAGGACCAAAACATTATTTTAACCTAAAAATAATTTTTTTTTCAGGGACTTATTTTAAAATTCCGAAGTAGTGCAAGGATCAAGTCAAAAATTAAACCTTAATAATTTATTGGTGGACATTTTCGTCCCCTAAAATTAGGTTATTAAAAAATGGGCGTCATTTTGGCGCCTTAGGAATTTTACACGAAATTAAAAAGGCAATTTCAATTTGAATGAAATCGGCAAAATTGGTTGTAAGAGACAGATTGAGTGGAGGACGAAGAATTTAATTAAAATAATAACCACAAAAATACAGGGTGTAGTAGTTGATGGGTTGGCCACTTAGTCGACGTTGAAGTACACCCACTGCGCAAGTTTCATTGGACGGCAGAATTGATCTAATATGCAAATAATTATTACCAAGGGACCACAACATAAATAAAAGAAAATTGCAAGCTACCGGATACAACCTGTAAAAGGACGTCTCTCACCGTGAGACATGAGGAACTCGCCTGTCATCCATATCAAATGGTCAAAAAGTTGTCCAAATACTTGTCGTTATCACTTGTTTCAGTTACCTTGAACCCCACAAAAGGGTTTGTCACTGAACTTTGCTAATTTGACACAGGATATCATACGCGATATATGTTACTATAGCATTCCTGTAGCATCATTTTTTTTTTAATTTTGACTTTTTAAAAAAAAAATTATTTCTAAAAAAAACTATTCATCGGATAATGAACTAAATTCACCAGATATTTGTACATGATTCACCATATATTTGCACATACTTAACCAAAAAATTTATTTATCAAAAAAACTCATTCACCAGATATTTACACATGCTTAACCAAAAAATTTATTTATAAAAAAAACACATTCACCAAATAATGAACTGAATTCACCAGATATTTATACCTGATTCACCATATATTTGTACATACTTAACCAAAAAATTTATTTCTCAAAAAAACATATTTACCAGATAATAAACTGAATTCACCATATATTTATACCTGATTCACTAGATATTTGCACATACTTAACCAAAAAAATTATTTCTCAAAAAAACTCATTCACCAGATAATGAACTGAATTCACTAAATATTTATACCCAATAAACCAAATATTTATACATACTTAATAAAAAAATTATTTATAAAAATTGTCAACGTAAATGTCTGAAAAATTATGTCAATTTAGCATTATCGTTGTCACTATTAGCCATCTCAAAAGTTATTCCTATAAAGTTTGCCCTATAACTATAAGATAAATGTCTTGGTCAAACTTTTTTCTTATTACTGTTTTACTCCACTAAAGCTCACACGAAGGGGAATATAGCTAGAACCATACAAAGAGCATAAACACATAATAGACCACCAAGAAAATCAAGTTTGTGATCAAAGGCAGGGCACCAAAGGGCGTCCAGTGGCTAAACTTATTGTTATTCATTTAACCACCACTCATGCCCCCTATTCTTCATCCTCAAAGGGAGACCACTAGTCGTCTCTTAGTCGCATGGGTTAATGTGTTCCAATTTGTCCTCCCAAAAATCTATCATGAGTAGTCTAGGAGAGATTTAGAGCCATTTTAATTTGCAGAATGATTTTTTGTTTTTATTAATAATTTAAAAATCACATTATTTTCATTTTGTTTTCTGGTTTTTAAATATTTGTACGCGAGACAGTGAAAATAATATTTTTTTCTCGTACAAATATTTAAAAACTTGAAATAAAATAAAAATAATGTGATATTTTTACAATTTCATTAATGAAAATAAAAAATAAAATAAAAATATTTTCTCAAACCAAACACACCCTAACCACTATTAAGTTGATATACCCTAATTAATATACATATATGAATATTTTTTACTTAAAAATATTTGTTCATGTTACGATATGATATGATATGATATGATATGATTTGATTATGTTATTATTTTGATTTTGTAATCGTATTAGGATATTATGTTTAATTAGCCTTTATTTCTTTGTCTCCTTTTCTGCTTTATAAATAGGAGCACTCTCTTGTAACATTGACATAATACAAAGAGATTTGGGTCCAAGAGTCGGTTACGAGTAGGAAAGGTGTTAGCACCCTACATCGCCCGTTTAAAAACGGTACCTCGAGTTGATTGTGCAAAATAATTTTAATAGCCTTTGAAAATATTTATTTTACCCCATTTTAAAATTAAATTAAGAGATAAACACAAAGAAACAGAAAAATTAAATTTTGACTTGACAAAATAATTGATTCTGCTCCTACATATTATCGGGTGCGATTTTGTTGGTTGATTTCAAATTTTTTTTTTTGGAAAGGATTTGATTTTTATTTATTTTAAGAAAACAATTATTGAAAATAAATTCACTCTTGCACATGATCCAAGATAGCAGTGCTATAAGATAAACCCGTACAATACATTGAGGATGAAAATTCATACATCAACGCCGTAGATTGTTGCGTGAATTAAAAATAATTTTTTCATTTTTATAATTTTTTATGAAAAAATTATATTGAAAATATTTATTAGAAAAGGTAATTCATTCTTGCACAGGATTAAAGATAGCGAAGCTATATGATGAACCCTTACAATTCATACGACACTTGAGGATTAAAAAATCATACATCAACGTCGTAGATTGTCACGTGAATTCAAAAATCTTATTTTATTAAAAGAATGTTCTTTTAAAAAAGGATTTCATTTTCAAAAGGTTTTTTTATGAAACAAAGGACCGAAAATCTTAAAAAGGATTTCTTATTTTATTTTTGAGTTTTTGATTTTCTTTTAGGGATTTTTTTATTTAAAACAAAGAAATGAAAATCTTTTTAAAAGAGTTTTTTTATTTATTTATTTTTACAAAAAGAAAGACATCAATATCTAAAAAACAAACACTCATCATGAGACCAAAAGAGACCAGAAGCCCAAACACAAATAGATAACCAACATAAAAATAAAATAAATAAATAAAAATAAAATAAAAGAACAAATACAGAGGAAGCATCTTGCTTCCAAACGTTACCACTACTTAGAGGGGAGAGGCGAGACTGGAGGACTGAGTGCAGGGGCGGATGTGCGGTGAAGAGGGGCCGATCGGTGACGGGCGCATGATGATTGGATGGTGGCGGAGATGCAGATCGTGTGCCTGGACGTGGTGTGGTTCATGATACAGGATGGCGGCGCGGCGGAGATGGCTAACTTCGTGCAGGGTGGTGGGCTTGACTGACGGTGGACAGCGGCGGCGCGCAACAGGATGGGGCGGAGCCCCCAGCGGTCGACTAAAGAGAAGTAGGGGAGATGGTGGAGACGGCGGTGATGGCGGAGGGGCCTGTAACAATGTTCTGAACTGTTTTTTGGATGTGTTTGGATTTTCGATTTTGGTTTGTTTTGTTTTTGTTTTTGTTTTGAGAAAGAAATGTTGGAGTTTTCTGTTGCGGTGGTGACTTGGATCGATGGAGAAGATGATAGTAGATGTAGGTGGTTCTGTTTTTTTTTTTTTTTTCTTGTTTGAAGGGATGTGTTTAATGGAATGGAGTGGATGGTGTTGAAGATGGAATCTGGAGGAGGCTATGGTGGATGGGAGTAACAAGAAGATAAAGGAAAAAATGTGGGTAGTGAAGGGTTTTTTTTCGTTCCTCGCCCCCTTTGCTTCTTCCGATGCGTGCCAATTTATAGCAAAAATTATTGAAGAAGATGACAAATATTTTTGTTAGGTCAGCTGTGTATAGGTATAGATGATGGAGATCATACCAGTTTTGTCTACCACTACCTTGAAAAAAAGCAAAAGAAAACAAAAGGAAGGAAAGAAATGGCAGCAATGGGGCAGGGGTAGTACTCCATCCTTGTTTGACTGAAGTAGAGGTGTTTGGTAAACAAACTTATCTCATTAGTTTATAGCATTTCTTCATAGGCTCTGTTTGGAAAAACTAGCTGATAGTTGATAAGCTAATTTTTAGCTGATAGTTGAAAAGCTAACTGATTGGATTTGAAGTGTTTGGTAAAATTAGCGGTTGAACTAGCTTATAAATATAAAATGACATAAAATGACATATGTATGATAGACATGATAAAGTAAGAATTTCATTAAATGAATGGTGGTAAAAACTAGAGAAAAGACAATAAGGTATAAGCTACTAGCCATAAGTTAAATAAATTAGCTTATGAAAAAATGCTATAAGCTAATGAGATAAGCTTGTTTACCAAACACATCTACTTTAGTCAAACAAGATTATAAGCTAGTCAAATAAATTATAAGCTAGCTTATTGGACATACCAAATAAAGCCATAAGCTAATTTATTTAGCTTATGGCTAGTAGCTTATAGCTTATTGTCTTTTCTCTCGTTTTTACCCCCACTCATTTCATGAAATTCTCATTTTACCATGTCTATCATAAATACGTCCTTTTATGTCATTTTATATTTATAAGCTAGTTCAACCGCTAATTTTACCAAACACTTCAAATTCAATCAATTAATTTTTCACTTATCACTAAAAATTAGCTTATCACCTATCACTTAAACTTTATCATCTATTTTTGCCAAATAGAGCCATAGAGCAAGGATGGGAAAATGGTACCAGAGGGCAAGGGAAAACAAACGTCCCTCCTCTAAAAAATTTGTTATAATTTTTTTTAATTATTTAATTATTTATTTTTTTGATTTGGGTTTGGATCATGGGCTTGCAACAACAAAAATAAAATTGGACTACATCTAATGCTATAATGGGCCAAGAACAAGAACAATTACTTTTTTTCTTTTTTTGTAAAGTTTTTTTTTATTTTTTTTATGTTTATTATTTTTTTCGAAATATTAATTTAAAACAAGCTACCTGGACAAAATTAGGTGTTCACAGCTGCCCCTCTTTACTTGTTTCTTATTAGATAGTATGTGTAATCGTAGTTAACCTATTATCATTATAAGAAACGAGTAAAGACATGAACTCCAATTTGGTTCGGGGTAAACTAACAAGCAAAAGGACCTGTGACTACAAAGCAATTTCCTGTAAAGAACCTGCGGGTTGGATTGCCAGGTTTATGCATAAAAAGCTTTTAGGGTGGATTGCCTACTGAAGAAAAGGATAAAGAGCTTACGAGTTGGATTGCCCGTTGAAGCTCGAACAGAAAGATAAAAAGAGCTTACGAGTTGGATTGCCCGTTGAAGCTCGAACAAATAGATAATATGAGCTTACGGGGTGGATTGTCCGTCAGAAGCTCGAACAGAAGGATAAAGTGTGTAACAACCTTCTCGGGTGCTACATTTTCTATGACATTTTAAGGCCGAAAGGTAGTTTAATTAAATTCTCTGCAATAAAATGGGGTAATTTTTTTTTTTCTTTGAAGATCAATAGAATAGATCAAGGTAAGAATTTTCAAAGGTTGAAAGAAAACATTTCGAAATGTCCCCTTTGAAAAACGGGATTTGGACGAAGTCAAAATACCTGATAAAACATTTTATAATATCAATTCTTTTTCTTTTTCTCAAGGTAAGCAATAAAACATTCAACCTCATCAAATATTTACATAATACAGTCCAGGGTTACTCAGAAAATAACAGTGCATTAAAACATCTACTAATCATGATTAATGTTGTAAGTTCGAAAATTATTTACATAAAACCCAACCCGACTCGTAAACTGACAACATAAAGATACATAGACCCAACATAGAGCTATGGAGACGCAGCTCCTAAAATACAAGGTACTTGGAGTCGCAGCTCCATAAACAGTAACATTAACTCCCAGACATCCCAAGCTGGCCAAACCAAAATATAAAAGACCATCCTCTCGTATATCGTGAGAAGGATAAACCCAACTGACGAGATCTAGTGGAAACTCTACTTGAGTCCACTATCGACATCATCACGACGACACTACTAGAGCCACTACAAAGGTAGCTCTTGGACTAAGCCTTTCCCTTTCCAAGAGAAAGGTCATAGCCTACAGACCAACGACAGTCATGCCTGTCTCGAGAAAAGAAAGGTCATGCCTGACAGCAACCACAAAGACCATCGACTTGAACCATCTTAATGTTGGAAGACATCCACTAGAACTCCAACATATCGTCTGCAAGCTCGATCCTCAACCTCTGATGAATCAGCCAGGACACATCTTGACATCTCAATCTTTTCTGAAGAACGCAGAATGCACATAGCCAGCCAACATAGGCAATATAAAATAAGAGGTGAGATTCCCAAACATCACAGCATATGACAGATATGAAAATAGCACGACACCACATAACATATATTCATATCCATGTAAACATATATTTAAGTCAAACAGTCCAGTATATACAAGTAATGGGATAACACATGCACATATAGTCAACAGTACACAAATCAGTGTAACCACAATCTCATCAAGCATGAC
This sequence comes from Sophora flavescens, assembly GCA_030762895.1. Lineage (NCBI taxonomy): Eukaryota > Viridiplantae > Streptophyta > Magnoliopsida > Fabales > Fabaceae > Sophora > Sophora flavescens. The sequence continues at coordinate 112,497,240 of CM061069.1, forward strand.
TGGACACTATTAGTTCACAGAGACTCGAGAATAGAGATAACTGATTGAAATTGCATAGTCCCATACTTACACAGCCTCAAGGAAGATTTGACCCTAACTCCGGAGCTAAGAGAACATTCGGAAGGAGTGATTAGAGCACATGTTTCACAACTGCCAACATTGAGCATCTTGTGCGTTCGATAGTAACAGCCACATAGTGGTACTATAATTGATTGTGAAACACTCTCGATTATTGTGACCGGCTAGCGTCTAGTCGTTGATGTCAGTGTATTGCATGGAACGCCACGACCAAGAAGAATCACCAACTGGCCATTTGTGACCCTCCTACCCTGAACACCCCCAAGACCATTTAAGATCGTCACTAGCACGTCCTCATGCGCACATGCATGTCGGCTCAACTTCCTAGGCACAAAGGCCTTACAGAACATAGTATCAACTATGTGTTTAGGCAATAATGTCGTTAATGGCATGTGCGTTCATATTTATCCACCGGATAAATTTTGGGTTTCCTTACGAAGACCAAAAGCCATTTCGTTCGGATAAATTTCGTGGTTCCTTACGGAGATCAAAAGCCATTTCGTTCATATTTATCCATCGGATAAATTTCGTGGTTCCTTACGGAAACCAAAAGTCATTCTAGAGGCAAAGTAGACAATACCAACCTCTTGGGAATCACCCCCGTTGGACTATCCATGTTTCAACGCTTTAGTACATTATGAAGGTTGGTCATTCGTCACCAACTCAATTTTTGCCTCTTTAAGTCCATTCTCGAATAGGATTTACTTGTCAAGCAAGCAACCTCAAAATACTCTTTGTCATTAAGTATTATGGATGTAAGGATGAGTGAATCGTCCTTACTTTATGACATATGGTCTTGCTCCACCATGAGTCATAATCATTAAGTCTTTGTCTTCACTAAGCCATCCTCAACTTAGGTTTTTCATTTAACTTGAAATATTAGTCATGACGACTAAAATCCTTTTGGTTAAAAATCAATACTCCTTGACTAAAACCAAACCATTTGAAGATAAATTCAAATAAAGGCATATTGTCATCAAATCCCTCAAAACACTTGAAACACATAAAAGGTGGTTTTGTCCCATTTCACTGAATTTAGGACCTAAACCCCGCATTTTCACAAGTACGACTCCTTTTTCTCAGATATTTCACTCTCTTGAGTTCCATTACTCATGTTAAGGTATTAAAATACCAAATTAAGGTCTTCAATAACCTTTCGCTCAAAAGTCTTAAAACTTATCAAAAGGCTTCTAATTGATTTCTACACAAGTTCTAGGAAGAGAAAGCCAGATAATATAATCATATTTAGGGATGGTGTAAGTGAATCACAATTTAATCGAAGTCATTTTGGAATAAGCTGAACACTTTAATACGGTTTTAAACACTGTAAAAACAACTTTGGAAGAATAACATTTTCTTCTTATCTTCATTTTTCCTTAAAACACTTATTTTCTTCGGTTTCTAAAGTATAACTTTGGTAAATCAAAACATAACGTACGATTAAAATAGTTCTCAATCCTTTTCTAAAACCTTAATCAAAATCAAAGTTCTGAAATAATTGTTCAAAACTAAATCATTTTTCCTTTATGGATTTAACATTCCTCTTCTCACTTAAGGATATTAAAGTCGCTTAAATTTCAAGGATTGGAGTTAAACTCCCATTTCCATTCACCTTTGGACAAAAGCCAATCACAACCAAAGTGAAGGTTACGCTTCACCAAATAATCTCACAATTATTCATGCGCATCAACATACCATGTTATATCAAATAATCATAATAATCAAGTTATTTTCAATAACCAAGTATTAAAATCCTCACTTTGATCCAATGATCCAAGTGACGGTTTTCAACCTGCTAGAAATCATTTTCCAACCAAGCAATCACACCAATAAACATAGATCAAACAACAATTAACCACTACAATCATGCCCTCATAAAGGACTAATTAAACAAAGTGGAAAATCCTTAACTTAGGATTTTCCGACAACCAGATAAATAAAGCCATCTTCACATCCACCAATATGGTGTGATGTGGTTCACTCCCCCCTTACCTCTTGTAGACAAGAGATGATCATTTCCTTGGTTTGTCAATAGTCCGCTTCCCTCATAGCGAAGTTGTGACGTTCCAGTTTCCTCTGAACACCTTGCAACAGGTGCAGACAACTCATGTCAGCTCCCGAAGAATGTAAAACCTGCTTCCCCAAACAAACACAATTACGACAACATCCCGGAGAGGGAGTCCAAGCATTTTCAACAACCAGACAATTCAAACAATAAGTTACTCATCATCAAACGTTCACTTGAAGTTGATTTAAATACTTAATTTCTCAAAACAGGGTCACTTTCAACAGAAATCAGATTTGGGCAAAATAGTGCTCATCACCACCAATTGGGGGAATTGAGATTTTATCATAAGATTAAAAAATCAGTTTGGTATATATAAATTGACAGTCCCAATTATATAACAACATAGTTAATTTCACAAAACATTACCAATTTCAAATAAAAATCAGATTGGGGCTTTATGGTTCAAATCATAATTTGGGGAAAATTAGTCTGCTTAAAGAATGATGAAATTAGTTTAGGATAACTCTAATTCATAGTCCCAATTACACAAAACATGGTTAATTTAAAAATTAACTCTGAATTCAAAACCTAGGGTTTAGGGTTGGCAACCTGATTTGGGGATTCTTGAATATGAACAAAGTAGATAAGATTTTACTCACCCAAGGAGGAAGGAAGAGAAGGGGTGGCTGTAGGGACCTCCGACGCGACTGTGACGGTGGAGCTCCGACGATATGGCTCTGATTAATGGCCCGAGACATGGGTTTTCGTGCGGACACCATGAGGAAGAAGAAGAAGAAGAAGAAGAAGGCGATGGCAGCACTGTGAGCGGCGGACCAGGCGACGACGAACGGAGGATCGAAGGGCCGGAGTCACGTGCAGAGTCATGGCAAAAGGACGACAGCAGCGAGCTCACGAGCGAAGTGCAGAACGACGCACGGCGAGGAGCAGCTGGGTCGCGCGTCGTGATGGTGGCCGGACGGTGCTCAGCGGCGGCTGGAAGTTAGGGTGAAGGAGGAAGATGAAAATGGAGGCCAAGAGGGTGTTCTGTGTACATGAAGAAAGAAGAGGATGAAAGAAGAAGAAAAATAAGAGAAAGGGGGAGGGTTATACACGTGAAAGAGGAAAGATAAGGAGGAAATTTCTCTTCTTTTTTTTTTTATTTCTTTTAGGTAGCAGGTAAAATGTGTGGGTGAAATTGATTTTAGAAAAAAGGAAATAACATTAACCATTAGATCTAAAAATAATGAGTGACAAATATATACTTCCAAAATTCAAATTAGAGTAAAGATTGATGGTTGAATTGATCCACCAAGAAAATCAGTGATCCAAAATAAATCTCCAATTAATGTCAAACCAATTTATTTTCAAATCTAAAATTAAATAGAGTAAAATCTGAAAATAAATTCCTTTGAATCATATTATTTAAAATATTTTTCTAAACAAAGAATATTAGTGACAATAGCGTAATATGATTGTCCTGCAAGTGTGTATACACTGCAATAACGCAGTGTTAACGCAGTGTCAACGCAGTGTTAACGCACCCAATAAAATATTTTAAATGAGTAAATAAAATTACTCAAAATAAACACATAAAAATAAACAAAAATAAACATCCAGATAATTAATTATTTCAATAAAGTAATTAAACGTATATGTGAAAAATTGGGATGTTACAAAGTGCATACGGGGTGAATTGTCCGTCAGAAGCTCGAACAAAAGGATAAAAGAGCTTATGGGGTATGGCACTCGCTGAAGCTTGAAAACAAAAAATGAGCTTACGGGGTCTAGTACCTGCCGAAACTTGAAAACAAAAAAGAGCTTACGGGGTCTGGTACCATACTCGCCGAAGCTTGAAAACAAAAAAAGCTTACGGGATATGGTACCCGCCAAAGCTTGACAAAAAAAATTGAAAACTTGTGGAGCCGGTTATCCCCTGAAGCTTGAAAAGAAGGGTTAAAAGCTTGTGGAGTTGGTTATCCACCGAAGCTTGAAAATAAAGGTTTAAAACTTGCGGAGTCGGTTATCCGCTGAAGCTTGAAAAAAAAGGTAAAAAGCTTGTGGAGTCGGGTATACGCTGAAGCTTGACAAAAGATAAAAGAGCTTATGGGGTATGATACCCGTCGAAGCTTGACATAAAAGGTAAATAGCTTGCGGAGTCGGGTATCCGCTGAAGCTTGAAAACAAAGATAAAAAGCTTGCGGAGTCGGTTATCCGCTGAAGCTTGAAAAGAAAAGTAAAATGCTTGCTGAGTCGGTTATCCACTGAAGCTTGAAAAGAAAGGTAAAGATCTTGCGGAGACGGGTATCCGCTGAAGCTTGACAAAAGATAAAAGAGCTTACGGGGTATGGTACCCGCCGAAGCTTGACAGAAAAGGTAAATAGCTTGTAGAGTTGGGTATCCGTTGAAGCTTGAAAAGAAAGATAAAAATCTTGTGGAGTCTGGTATCCGCTGAAGCTTGACATGAAAGATAAAAAAGCTTGTGAGGCCCCATGCCTACTGAAGCCAGCAAAAATGCAGCTTAAAGGCCTGTGCCCGCTAAAGCTACACGAAAACAAAAGAAAGCTTAAGAGGCCCTATGCCTGCTAAAGCTAACAGAAACACAGCTTGTGGGTCCTATGCCCATTAAAGCTGAACAAAAGAAAGCTTAAAAGACCCTATGACTGCTAAAGCTAAGAAAGATAACAGCTTATGGGCCCTATGCCCTTTAAAGCTGAATGAAATAAAAGAAAGCTTATGAGGCCCTATGCCTGCTAAAGCTAAGAAATATAACAGCTTATGGCCTTGTGCCAGTCAAAGTTGAACAAACACAAATGAAAGCTAATGAGGCCCTATGCCTGCTAAAGCTAGAAAAAAAACTTATGGGTCCTGTGCCCGTCCAAGCTTAACAAAACGAAACAAATCTTATGAGGCCCTATGCCTTCTAAAACTAGAAAAAAGCAGCTTATGGGCCCTGTGCCCGTCCAAGCTGAACAAAACGAAACAAAGCTTATGAGGCGCTATGCCTGCTAAAGCTAGAAAAACACGGCTTATGGGACTTGTGCCCATCCAAGCTGAAAAAAATGAAACAATGTTTATGAGGCCCTATGCCTGCTAAAGTTAGAAAGATGCAGCTTATGGGTCTTGTGCCCGTCGAAACAAAGCTTACGAGGCCCTATGCCTGCTAAAGCTAGAAAAAAAACACAGCTTATGTGCCTTGTGCCCGTTAAAGCTAAACGAAAACAAACACAAAGCTTATGAGGCTCTGTGCCTGCTAAAGCTAACAAAGATGCGGCTTATGGGCCTTGTGCCTGTTAAAGATGAACAAAAATAAAACAAAGCTTATGAGGTCCTATGCCTACTAAATCTAGCAAAACACGGCTTATGGGCCTTGTGCCGGTTAAAGCTGAACAAATGCAACGCAAAGATGTTGATTTTATCAATGCAAGAAATGATGATACAATGCATGATGTAAGATGTTCTTTTGTGATTGATGAAAACTGTGATAAATTTTTTTTTATGTATGATGCATGGGATGCTTTTGATGAAAACTGTGATTGTATGATGTAAGATATGCTTTTGATGAAAACTGTGATTAATTTTGGTTTTTTTGTTTTTTTCAAGATCATTATTGGATCACTGACTCCCTGAAGTATAGATCACAACTAAGCTTAAAGATGAACTAGAATGAGGCTCCTTGATTATCGCTTGCTTGCTCAACTGGTGTTTTGCTTCTTGGCTGAGATATGCCTCTTTGTAATGATGGGTGGGATTGCCTGATCAACTTTCAAGGATGTGAATTGTCCTAGTCCTATCAGTGGAAGCTTTTCATATCTTTTCCTCTAAAACTTCCCCAGTTTGTAGTTTGAGGAGAATTCATATACTTTGCTTGTCTTTGACCCTAATTTTTGCGTAGGTCGCTTTTCGCGAGTTTTCAACCTATCGGGCCACTCTAACTTTTGCCTAGAATCCCTTTTCAGGTTTTCATTCTAGTGAGAAATATTTGTTTGATTTTTTTTTTCTTTTTTCTTTTCCTCTTCTTTTTTTTTAGGATGTGGACAATGTTTTTCACCCTTGTTTGTGAAGATCAATACTCTTGCTTGAATTTCCAATTGAGGATGCCAATTTCCTCCTTGTATTTCGAGTTCTTCTTACTAGAGTTGTTCATCAAAGATTTACCATTAGATGGTTAAATTGTACTGTTGAACTCGTGTTTACCTTACCTGAAGCATCATGTAACAAACTTGCATGGATTCAAAAGTATGATTGGAAATGACAATGTGGCCCGAACAACTTCTCAATTTGTGTTGGAAGTTGGACAACTCAAATGATATTCAAAAGGACAAAAATGAAGCAAGATGCACAAGCGGTGATATGAAGATCAGAAGGGTGTTGCCCCAGTTTAGATTAATTTGATCATGGTGATTGACTCGACATATGTTGCTTTGCCTCAGAACAAGTCCTTTGAGAATTGAGTGGCCCTAATGCAGGGTTCCCAGAATGAAGCTGCCCCACTGTAGGGCTCTTGATAAGGAAAACTTGAGAATGGTGCTGCCCCAATGTTAGGTCCCAAGAATGAAATACCCCAGTGTAGGACACTAGATAAAGAAAACTTGACAATGCACTTGCCCCAGTGTAGGGTATCCAATAATGGAAATGCTCTAGGATAAGGCCATTGAAAGCAAAGTTTTGCCCCATGTAGATCTTGTTCTAACATTTACTTAGGCTGCCCTTGAGGGTTTTCATCCTAGTGAGCTTTTTTTTTCCTTTTTCATTCTTTTTTTTTTTGGATTTTTTAGAGGATCAATTAGTTAAAATCTCATAAGTGGACAAACTTTTTTGTCTCAAAAATAAAGTTGATGAAAAAGTAGCAATCATTCATTGATCGGAATGGACTTTTTGAAGGTTGTAACGTGGCCAATGGTTGAGGGTCATGAAAGGAAGGATATAAGGCTCAAACAAATGCGTTGAGGTTGAATAGGACCAAGGATTCATGATCTTTTTCGATTTTTAAGAACCTTTGCTTTCCTCTAAATTCCTCTTTTTATTTCTTCCTTTTTTTTTTGCATGAGGTTTTTCATCCTCTTTCTTTCTCCATCTTTATTTTTTCTTCTTTTTTCTTTTCTATTTTTTTCGCTTTCTCACTTTATACTTCATAATCACCATTTCTTTCATACTTACCCCTTGTTTAGGGGTGATCCTTATCCAAGGTTCTTTGAAGAAAAGTTTCAAGCTCAAAAGGGGTAACAAGAGATAATGATGATATTTTGCTAAGGATGGAGAAAGACGGTCAATCTTCATTTCAAATCATAATTGCTTATTTTTTAAAACTTTATTTTAGAGACAAAGATGATACTCACCAAGTTTTTATTTATTTGCTCCTCTTTATTTTCTTTTTCTTTTTTTCTTTTTTTTTGAAAAGGCGTAGGCATAGGTGGGCTGATCAATGCCCCACAAAGAACTTATAATAACGCGAGCTTAATGAACAAAGCCAAGGATGATACTTGGGGAAGAAAAAATAAGCTGAGATATGAGAATGGCGAGAGAAATATTATGATGTGGAAGAAGATGTAAAGAATAGATGAGATAAGGTATGGATGTAAATCCATTACATTAATGCTTCAAGAAAGTGAACATGGTTCAAGTATTACATGATAAAATACAATGTAACCACCATTTCATGGTAAACCACTAATGAACCAATCTAGCCTGGGTTGCTTAGAAATTCTCAAGACGGGGATAGCAAAGTGTTGGCACTTCTCACAACCACTAGAATGCCAATCTCTGGTGATGTCATTGTAGCTTTCTTCTTGAAGTCTCAGTACCCCACTAGAAAATAACCTTTACAGAGGGGTCTCAAAATTGACATGCCCTACTTGACTTCTGAGAAATGACTGTGAAAGCGTGCCCCTCAACTTCATTGGCATCTGAACCTGCATGATCGGGTGCAAGGTTGTGATCCACATTTTCAAACCACCTGAGCAAGTCTTATTTCTAGCTTTACCTCATGATCCATGGTTTAATTGGCATTCTTTGAAAGTGCGATGGTTCCATTTTCTCCAAGGAGCACAATGCATGGAATGATTTTTTTTTAATGCATGAAGGCTTTTTTTTCCCCACAAAAATGGTAATGCATGAGATAAGCTTCTTATTTTTTAGATGATATTTTTTTTTTAATACATGAGATCAATGATTTTTTATATTTTGACCCAAAGAGGTAATGATGCATGAAATGCATGAATTTATTTATTTATTTATTTATTTATTTATATATTGACCCAAAAAGTCATCAATGCATGACATGCATGAAAACATGAGTTTTCACCAATATATCAATGCATGAGATGAACTTATTATTTTTTTGTGTGTGAATTATGTTTATGAATGCATAAGATGAATGCTTTTTTTAATATTTTTATGTGTTGACTCCAAAATATTTTTTTAATGTATGAGATGCATGAAAAAAATGAATGAAGTTTTTTTAATGTATGAGATACATGAATGCATGCATGAGTCTCTTTTTATTATTTACAGAAATGCATGAATCACAAGATATGAAAAGGAACTTTTTTATTAAAAGAAGAAACATGCTCCCTTTGTGTCTTGGAACGGTTAAGACTTATTGTTGGGCATACCTAAAGTTATGACTCTAAAAGTTTGCCCCTAAGTTTGCTTTAATAGTGAAATTTGGGACGGGTCTAAATTCCTAAAAATCATGGCCCCCAGATTGCCCTCATCTAAAAGATAAGGATCCGGATCCACGAACTTCACCACAGGGATCAATGAGTCACAATATGGTTGTCCATGGTATCGATAACAATCTAAGTGGGAGAACCAGTGACTGTCAGGGACACAAAAGCATCACAGTAACACCATTGAAGCCCCTTCTAATCCTATGGCATTCCAAGGCTCGGGTATAAAGCCCAAAAATGTGTGAAATATGTGATTGTGATGTGTGTGCGGGGAGCATTGAAACCTGCACAAAACATATTAAAACAAAAACTACACCACACTTGTAAAAAGAACAAGCAACAACACAAAAGTTCTCTACCCTAGGGTTACAACAATATACAAAGGCAATTATGAGAACATATAAAACTATTTACAAAAAAGTAAAACAAAAAGGGATAAAACTAATATTTTCAAAGCTATTAAAAGAAGTTGCACAACCAACTATGATAGGTCTGACTCTCAAAAGTTCCCAATGGAGTTTGCAATAATATTAAATATACAATAATATCAAATATTAATTATAATATTAAATATTATAAATAATGAGTGGCATCTAGCAATGCATCATTACTACCCAATTAACGAGAGTATTGGTGATCCGACTTTAGCCTTAACGCGACCAAAATTTACCGTGTAGTAAATGTCCCTTCGTCCATATGTCTTAATTGAACACAACGCATAAGAGTGTCATCCTTGTTATGTTCAATTATTTATTCCTCGATCCCCGGGTAGACGTGTAATCATAAATGGCCCAATATCACATATTGACCCACTTCCGCGTGGCCACGCATATTTTACGTCTCACTCTATCGAGGGGCCCAAGACATTACCCCTGTTGTGTAGGAGGGACGAATCATGTCTGCATCACTCACATTCATCAACATGATTTATTGCAGACCCAATAACTACCTTTACGATCACCCTGTTACGCGTGATGTTTGATAGCATTAAAGCCTACAACTCCTTATGTAGGAATCGTAGTGACTTCAAGTCGAAGGACTACTTCACTATAATCTCCATGAGAATACTTATGATACTTACATAACTATTATGAAGTATTCTCATAGTGGGTCATCCAGTATAAACATTACTTCCTAATATTCATACCTTTGTGCTCAGTTGATATCATATATCCATGACCCGTGAAATGTGGCCATCAGTCTACTCACATAATAGTCTCTATGTATTATTGTCGTCCTAATTAACAATAATACTCGACTACGGATATTTAAGAATAGCGTTCTTATTATTTAATGAGGTCTCACGATTAAGTCTCGTACTTAATGTCTCATTAAATGAATTGCATCTTCTAGGGACTTTATTACGCTATTAAAACATATAAACAACATAATAAATAAAATGCCTTTTTTATATAAAAAATATATATATAATCCAAAGTCATGATACAAAACGTAAATCTACTAATATAGATTGGCCACTAGGGCTTACACCAACAATCTCCCACTAGCGCTAGAGCCAATTGGGCATAAATCTAATACCCATTGATCTAGTATGAGCACCATGCTTCTGCTGAGCAAGAGGCTTGGTCAGTGGGTCCGCGACATTGTCAAGTGTAGGTACTCTATATATCTTCACATCTCCTCTATGATAATCTCTCGAATAAGATGGAAGTGCCTAAGTATATGTTTGGACCGCTGGTGAGATCTTGGCTCCTTGGCTTGCGCGATTGCCCCATTATTATCACAATAAAGGTCAATCGGGTCCACAATGCTAAGAACTATACCAAGTCACTTATGAACTTTCTGATCCAAACAGCCTCCTTGGCTGCATTGGAGGCAGCAATATACTCGGCCTCTGTAGTAGAATCAGCAATTGTTTCCTGCTTTGAACTCTTCCAGCTCACAATGCCACCATTTAGGCAAAACACATAACCGGATTGAGATATGGAATCGTCCTTATCAGTCTGCAAGCTAGCATCGGTGTAACCCATTACAACAAGCTCTTCCTCGCCTCCATATACCAAGAACAAATCCTTAGTTCTTCTTAAGTACTTGAGGTTGTTCATAACAGCAACCCAGTGACTTTCACCGGGATCAGACTGGTACCTGCTCGTTATGCTCAAAGCATACGAGACATCTGGTCGAGTATATAGCATGGCATACATGATAGACCCAATTGCGGATGCATATGGAATCTTATTCATGTGATCCCTTTCTTCTTGAGTGGAACAGGATTATGCCTTTGATAGGCATATACCATGTGACATAGGCAAGAGTCTCTTCTTGGATTCATGCATACTAAAGCGTCTCAACACTTTGTCTTTGTATGTACTCTGACTCAGGCCAAGCAATCTCAGTGGCCTATCTCTATAGATCCTAATTCTTAATACATAGATAGCTTCACCCAAATCTTTCATAGAAAAACAATTCCCTAACCAAGTTTTTACTTGTTGCAAGGTAGGGATGTTGTTTCCGATGAGTAGTATGTCATTGACATACAACACCAGAAAGACAACTATGCTCCCTCTAACCTTCTTGTAGACACAAGGCTCATCTTCATTTTTTGATAAATCCAAACTGTCTTACAGCATCATCAAAACGAAGATTCCAGCTTCTGGAAGCTTGCTTCAATCCACATATTGAACGCTGCAACTTACATACCTTCCCGGCGTCCTCTGAAGTGTCAAAGCCCTCAGGTTGTGTCATGTACACATCCTCAAGGAGATTTCCATTAAGGAAACAGTCTTAACATCCATCTGCCATATTTCATAATCATGGTATGCAGCGATGGCAAGCAAGATCCGAACGGATTTAAGCATTGCAATAGGTGAAAAGGTCTCATCATAGTCTATACCATGAATTTGCTTGAAACCCTTAGCGACCAATCGCGCCTTATAGGTATGCACATTACCATCAATGTCAGTTTTCTTTTTGAAAACTCACTTGCACCCTATGGGTTTTACCCCTTCAGGTGGCTCTACCAAGGTCCATACCTGGTTAGTGTACATGGACTCCATCTCAGATCTCATGGCCTCAAGCCATTTCTCATATTATGGGCTAGTAATGGCCTCTTGGTAAGTCACAGGCTCATCTTGATCCATGAGTAAAATATCACCTTGTTGAGTCATGAGAAATACATATCTCTCAAGTTGGTGATGTATCCTGTTAGACCTACACCGGTCTTGTGCTACTGGAGCAGGCTGTTCTTCCACAACATCTTGTGAAGGTTGCTCTTATTCCTCCATAGGTATGCCGCTACTTTGTGACACTTGAATTTCTCCAAGTTCTATATTCCTCCCACTGGTTCCTTTGGAGATAAACTCCTTTTCTAGGAATACACCAGTTCGTGTGACAAACACTTTGCCTTCAGAAGGATTATAGAAATAGTATCCCTTGGTTTCTTTAGGATACCCCACAAAGAAGCACTTATCGGATTTGGGATCAAACTTAGTAGAAACCTGACGTTTTACATATGCTTCACAACCCCAAATCTTCATAAAAGACACACTGGGTCTCTTACTACCCATATCTCACATGATGTCTTTTATACCGTCTTGGATGGAACACGGTTAAGTGTGAAAGTTGTTGTTAATAAAGCATGTCCCCAGAAGGAATTTGGAAGATCTGCATGACTCATCATAGACCGAACCATGTCCAACAATGTTCGGTTCCTCCTCTCAGAAACACCATTCCATTGTGGTGTTCTCGGTGGAGTGAGTTGAGATAAAATCCCACACTCTCAAATGATCATCAAACTCTAGGCTTAAATATTCACCACCTCGATCTGATCAAAGGACTTTAATACTCTTACCTAGTTGGTTTTGTACTTCATTTTTGAATTTCTTGAACGTTTCAAAGGATTCTGATTTGTGTTTCATAAGATACACGGATCCGTATCTACTAAAATCATCAATAAATGTAATGAAGTACTGAAAACCACCTCTAGCCATTGTGTTTAGTGGTCCACATACATCACTATGTATGAGGCCTAAAAGATCACTAGCCCTTTCACCTTTTCCTATGAATGAGGCTTTGGTCATCTTTCCCAATAAACAAGACTTGCATGTCTCATATGATTCATAATCAAATGAGTCCAATAATCCATCTTTATGAAGTTTAGAAATGCATTTCTCATTTATATGGCCCAAACAACAACGGCAAAGATAAGTCGGGTTCATCTCATTTGATTTGAACCTCTTAGTATCAATGTCATAGATGGGCATCTCAAGATCAAGCATATAAAGCCCATTACTCAAATGTGCACTAGCATAGAAAATATCATCCAAATAAATAGAACAATATTTGTTCTTTATTATAAAAGTAAAACCAATCTTGTCCAAACAAGAAACAGAAATGATATTCCTACTAATTGCAGGCACAAAATAACAGTTCTCTAACTGAATAATAAGCCCAGTGGGAAAAGGCAATACATAAGTTCCTATAGCTGAAGCAGCAACTTTTGCTCCATTGCCAACTCGTAGGTCAACTTCGCCTCTCGTCAATGGTCTACTCCTTTTTAAATCCTGAACATTTGTACAAACGTGGGAAACACATCCAATATCTAATACCCATGATGCAGAAGTAGATAAATTGACTTCTATAACAAACATACCTGAGTTGGAAGTCTCACTTCTATTCTTCTTGCATTCTTCCAGGTATGTAGGGCAGTTCCTCTTCCGGTGTCCTGGTCTTACCACACTTGGAAGCATGTACCCTCCTTAGCTACTCCGCCAACAGGCTTCAAGCCGAAGTCTTTGGGTTTTGAACTTGTTGTTGTCCTTGCCCTTGCCCTTCTGCTTATTCATAGGCCTCTTGGGCTTCCAGGGCTGCTTCTTACCTTTTCCAGGTTGGACCATCATAATGGCCTTCCCTTTTCCGTTATTGATGTTGGTTTCAGCAGTTCTCAACATACCCAACAACTCTGACAGTGTTTTGTCAAGATCATTCATATTGAAGTTCATGACAATCGATTGTAACTCTCCCAAGCAACAATTGCGGGATCAAGTCGATGGCCAACTCTTGGCCCAAAGGGAAACCCAGCCTCTCGAGATTCTCGGTGTACCCAATCATTTGAAGCACCCGAGGACCCACGGGGCTTCCCTCTGTCGGCTTGCTTTGGAAAATAGCCCCGGAAACTTCGTACCACTCATGCCTTGCTTGCTCTTGGTAGAAGCAGACTTGAGGCGTTCGATCATATCAAACGCCTCCATGTTCTCATGTTGCTTCTGATGCTCAGAGTTCATGGTAGCAAGCATAAGACAAGCGACATCCAAGGAATCATCCTGATGCTTCTTATAAGCATCTTTGTCAGCCTTGGGTGCACTCACAGCTGGTGGCACCTCTAACATAGCCTCTTCAAGAACATACAACTTTTTCTCTTGCTTGAGGAAATATGCAAAATATAAGTATCATGCTATTGACATATTTAATTAGGTCTTTAATTAAATATGCCTCCCATTATTTTACTCAAATCAATAACCCTCATCATTGGCTTGGAAAATCCAGTTGAAAGATTTTCTAGTGAGACCAAGATCCATATTTCACCTTGTTTTGAGTCAACTTTGGCTGATCTCCCAAAATTTAGTTATTTAGGTAGGAAACTCCTTTCCAATTATATCTCATGTAACACTTGGATCAGTTGGATGAATAACCCTTATTCTGATCCATCTCATGGATTAAAGCCCAACTCAATGCCTCTAAGCCTTTCAATCCTATTGAATTTGGCTTAGTTAAGTTAGACCCAATGGATAGTATTTAGACATTACAATTGTCCCATCACATCTTACTAGTATAGAAAATGCACTCCGCTTTGGCGGACCTACACACATTCGATATTTGTCTTGATGAGTGCCATGCAATGGAAGGCTTTTATGTTGGAACCACAGTGGTTTTGGATTTAATAATCTCTAAGTTTTGATGCTAACAAAAGGATTAAATTTGCTTGGCAAAGTGTTAGTTGAGATCTAACATGTGCTTTCAGTTATGCAGGAATACTTTAATATAAGTAAAATAAACATGGGATAAGTTTTCATTGAAAAATACGCGTCCACCCTTGTAGACGGGCTGCTCAAAAACTTTGGTAAAGTTACTTCTTTAGACTGGTAGACGAAGCTCTAAATATTTGCTAGATGAATACCTAAATAACTTGTTAGGTACAGCAAGTCCAAAGACTTGATAAATAAGCATGTCCATCTTGCCACGTAAGCGAGGCGAAGTAATTAGTAGAAGTAAATGAACTGAAAAATAAAGTAATCTAGTAGACGAGCTCAAACCGCCACGTCACCAGACGGAGATCTTTATAACTCATTAAGGAATAGCAAGTCCGAAGACTTGATAGACAAAAGGATATACCACGTGATCAGATGAGCAAAGTAAAATATTGAATATACTTAGTCTCTCATATAACTAAGTAGATGGAGTTTCTTTTTAGACAAGTTCCATCCTTGAAATGAATTAAATGCAATCCGAATCTCTTGAATTTATTTCAATAGAATATTGTTCTTCACATTTGTTTTATCTGCTTTAAATGTTTTACCTTGTTGTAAAAGAAACATAGTACCATCAAGAAATGCAAAAAGCAGAATCGTACAATAAGATACTGCAAAATGATCTGTACGATGACAATTTTATGACTGAAAAAGCTGGATTATACACAGAGGAGGAACAACAAGTGCTCAAGCTACAATACTCAGAGGAGTGAACCTCCAATTTCATGCTGCCTCGATAATCAAGAGTACTATTCAGCATTGCCACAATCAAGCTATCAGTCACAACGGATATCATGCATTAAATGCCATCTCTAAACATGATTATTCAAATTAACCGTTGAAGAAATTCAAGTGAAGAAGAAGGTCACTATAAATATAAGACCTCAAGTTCTGAAGAATAATGGTCGCGCTGTCGCGCACGCGCCAAAAAGGACGAGCGGGTTTAAAAGTGTAGTATAGTGCGACAACTCGGATGTCGTCTCTAAGGACTCTGAGAATATTACTTTTCACAAAAATAAGTTTTGGGGGGGGGGTTTGGATTGGAATGCAATTAAGAACAAACAAAACAGAGCAATCAAAAACAAAGCAGTTAAAAAGGGTTTATCAGTTATCAAACAACGATTAATCTACTGTCAAGAATTCCCAACTATCCTTGGTTAAAGTAAACCCAAGCCCTAAGCAGATTCTAATCCCCTTTCGATTCTGATAACAACTAACAACGTAATTGCTACTATGGATGCAAATTCCTATTCCCGAAATAACAAACGGGATTAAGCGCTCATGATCAAACGATCATGAATGAACACACGCGAATTAACAAACGCGATTATGTATAGGAAATTTACATCATCAAACTAATCAATACAATATTACACACTCTGAAATAACAAACAGAAATATGCAATATGATATTGAAAAGGGAAAAGCAATTAAAATAGGGGTTTACATAACCTCAAGTATATAGGATCCTCAAACAAGAGACTAATCCTAGGACTTAGTGCTCCATGGCAACAACGAAATCACAGAGAAAATGTATATTCGAAAGTTGGAGAAGCAAAAGTCTCTACAAAATATTCAGAACAGCCTTTTATACAAATTCAGAATTCGGAGGGCTCGTGAGGCGAGCAAACATTCGCGAGGCGAATTTCATGAAGAGTCAGCAACCTTTGGCATTCTCGCGAGGCGAAGTGACTCTCGCGAGGCGAGGATATGAAGAGTTTTCTCCTTACGCCCGTTATGGCCATCAGGGCCTAACCGTGATGCTCTCGACTTCCGGATTCGCGTGGCGAAGGAATACTCGCGAGGCGAGACGCTCACTTCAAAACTCGCCACGGCCATGACCTTCAACACGGGCAAGCCGTGATCGTCTCTCGACTTTTTCAGGTTTGCAAGGCTCGCGTGGCGAGACCTTCTTCGCGAGGCGACCCGGAGACTTAGCAATTTCTTGGAACAGTCGAGGCTTCGGGGTCGCGTGGCGGCGTGTCCTTCGCGGGGCGAGACCTCTGTTCTTTATTTTTCTAGCTTCTACTTACCTGAAAACAAGGAAGTAAGCATAAGTGTATTATTTTGACTTAAAACTAGCTAAAATAACTTAAAACTACTCTAGAGACTCAAAACCTTGCTTGAGGACAATCTAATCTAATTTGGGTGAAAATACGATATAATTTGCACAAAACCCTGGTCATACTAGCTATAAAACTAGATGAGCCAGAGGCTTATCAAAATACCCCAAACTTAAACTTTGCTTGTCCCCAAGCAAACTAAGACTCAAAAATTAAAAAGACTCAAGACCTGGCAAGCTCAAAAGATTCAATCAACATTGCACACATTCAAGCAATACATCAAAAACAGTTTTTCTTCATTGTTTCCCCCTTTTCAAACAGAGCAATCCCCACATTCATTTATTCCAAACAATTGAGAGTTTCATCATGAAAACAATCAGAAATCTAAGCAGGGGATCTAAGTCACACACAAGAGGGAGATCACCAAATCCAAACAACTGCCTTCCTCACAAGGGTATTATTTGTGTTCACTCATTCGCTCAGTTTATGTCAGGCTAACAACTTGCACTCAGATTCACTTCTCTAGCACACTTCCCAAAAATTTGCTTTTCATCTCAAAATGGCTCCCACAGAAAACAAGCAAGCAACATCAGAAGGTCTTTATTGGGTTGTAATGGGGCCTGGCTAAGGGTAGGATATACAAAAGGAACTAAGCTGAAGACCCTAGGAACTAAGAGAGCATGAACTATATTTACACATAGAAGTTCACTCAAGCTCCTTTCTTTATTTTTTTCTTTTTTACACTTCGGGTGGCTACAACTCTCTTTATTTCTTTTTGGCACTCTTTTGCTTTTTTTTTTTTTTTTTTAAAAATTTTTTTTTTATATGCACTTGTACACTTTTTTTTTTTTTCTCAAAAGCCTTTGGCTCCAACTTTTTTTTTTTCTTTTTTTTTTTTTTTTTTTTTAATAAATACCAAAAAAATATCAAAAATTTCAGCCACAACAAACTTTATTTCTTTCACCCATTCTAAGATTAAATGATATCCAAATCCTAATATCGGGTTAACATGGTTTTCCAGATTTTTGGGCTTATAACATTAGGTTATCAAGAACTAATAGGCTAATAGGCTCAAAAGGGCTAACTAGGGAACATGCAAAAGGAATTAGTTTATTCGGGCCAAGTAACTATTTACAAAGAAACTGCCTAAATCATTTGCTACTCACATATAATCATGCAAACCAAAAAGAGATTCAATCAAATCCAGGGAAGTGCAACTTGAAAGTGATTTTCACACATTTTAAAACATGTTGGAGGCTCAAAAACCTCACCTGGACATTCATGCAATTTGTTTGAAAGAGATACTATCCCTAGTGTGTGCTCCCTATTACCCCAAACTTATCATTCATCATGCTATCATAACAAAATCCCAAAGTTCAGTTGTCAATTTCACATGGGAATCACAAAATTTTTCAACATTTTTCAGCCTAGGGGGAATCATCACTTATCAATCATGCAAGCAATCTGTGCAACATCAATCAAAATCTAGCAAACTTGCCAACTAAAAACTTAACACACAAATGCTCCTGAGCTTCTCAAATTATTCAGGAGCTTTATTCAAAGAAAAGAAAAACTACAACTAGTTCCCTCCCCCACACTTAAAACAGGCATTGTCCTCAATGAACAACAAAATTAGACAATCAGAGTGAGGGAAAGGAAAAGAAACTCCCTGATCAAGCATCAGTGTAGGTTGGAGCATCCAAAGATAGCTCCTCAACATTGGTAGCCATAGGAACAACAGCATCCACACCATGGAATGGCTTCAACCTCTGCCCATTAACCTTGAAAGGCTTGTGTGTACCTGCACGTGTAATCTCTACTGCACCATAAGGAAACACATTAGTAATGACAAAGGGGCCATCCCATTTGGACCTAAGTTTCCCACCATCGATTTCAAAGTGGAGTTAAACAATAATACTAGCTGACCCACAAAAAATTCCTTCCTAACTATCATTCTATCATGAAATTTTTTTGTCTTTTCTTTATAAATCTTGGAGCTCTCATAGGCTTCGAGCCTAAGCTCC
Source organism: Sophora flavescens (assembly GCA_030762895.1). Lineage (NCBI taxonomy): Eukaryota > Viridiplantae > Streptophyta > Magnoliopsida > Fabales > Fabaceae > Sophora > Sophora flavescens. The sequence continues at coordinate 112,516,068 of CM061069.1, forward strand.
TCAAGTTGCTGCAACTGCAGCTTTCTTTCAACACCAGATTTATTCATATCCATATTACAACACTTTACTTGCCCAAGATGCTCTATGTTCAACCTCCACCGGAGGTGACATGCCTTACCAAAAACTAGCCGAAATGGGGACATCCCTATAGGGGTCTTGAAAGCAGTCCTTTGAGCCCACAAGGTCGTCTTCCAGGGCGGCGGCTCCATTCCTTCCTATTAGGCTGCACCATTTTCTCCGGAATTTGCTTGATCTCCTGTTGGATATTTCAGCTTGGCCATTGGTTTGTGGGTGGTAAGCGTAGACACTCTATGTACAACCCCATATTTTCCGAGTAAGGCCTCCAAGGTTACATTTGCAAAAATGCGTGCCCTGGTCACTGATGATGGCCTTGGGTATACCAAACCTGCAAAAAATGTTGGACCTAACAAATTTTGAAACAATCTGAGCATCGTTAGTCCTAGTGGGGATTGCTTCCACCCACTTTGAAACATAATCTACAGCTAACAAAATATATACAAAGCCAAAAGAAGGAGGGAAGGGACCCATGAAGTCCATCCCCCACACATCAAAAACTTCACAAAAGAGCATGGGCTGTTGGGGCATCTCACTCCTACGAGTGATTGCCGGGCCTGTTATTTGACATTCTTTACAACTCTTATATACCTCATATGAATCCCTAAAAAGTGTGGGCCAGTAAAACCCGGAGTCCAGGACTTTCCTTGCTGTCCTTTGAGGTCCAAAGTGTCCTCCAACTGGAGATGCATGTGAGAAATGCAGGATGGACTCCGTCTCATGATCGGGTACACACCTCCGAATGACTTGGTCACTGCAAAACTTCCACAAATAGGGGTCATCCCACACATAATACTTTGCATCGCTCTTGACATGGGAACTTCTGTCTACTTGTACTGCGGGAACAACACCAAGAACTAGAAAATTTACAATGTCGTGAGAAACCAGGGGGTTACCCCATACATGTGTAACAATCTCTCATCAGGGAAATCATCTTGGATGGGAAATGTATCCTCATCCCTTGCTATCCTACTCAAATGATCTGCCACCAAATTTTCAGCTCCACTTTTATCCTTTATCTCAACATTGAATTCACAAGCAAAAGCATCCACCGATCGAGTCTTGGCTTAGCTTCCGGCTTCTTCAAGAGATATTTCAAAGCTGCATGGTCAAGAAAAACAGTTACCCTAGAACCTAGCAAATAAGACCTAAACTTGTCAAGTGCAAATACAATAGCTAGCAACTCTTTCTCGGTGGTGGTGTAATTTGCCTCGCGCGGCATCTAGGGTCCTAGAAGCATAGTGAATTACATGGGCAACCTTGCCCACCCTTTGTGCCGAACTGCCCCCACAAAGAAAATTTGAGGCATCACACATTAGTTCAAAAGGTAGTGTCCATCTGGGGCTGGATGACAGGGGTAGAAGTCAACGCCTTCTTCAGATAGTCAAATGACTCTTTGCACTTTTCATCAAACTGAACAGGGCATCATTTTTCAGCAGATTTGATGATGGTAGTGCTATCTTCTTTGAAGTCCTTTATAAAGCGCCTGTAGAAACCTGCATGTCCAAGAAAGGAACGTATCTCGCGTCGCAAGATGGGTAAGGCAATGAAGCAATTACATTTATTTTTGCAGGATCCACAGAAATACCCTCTTTGGAAATTACATGACCCAATACTATCCCCTGTTCTACCATGAAATGACATTTCTCATAATTCAGAATCAAATCGGTATCAATGCATCTCTCAAGAACTAGATCTAGACTATGCAAACAAGCATCAAAAGAGGAGCCATACACGGTAAAATCATCCATAAACACCTCAATGCAGTTTTCAACAAAATCGGAGAAAATACTAAGCATGCATCTTTGAAAGGTGCCAGGGAGCATTACAGAGGCCAAATGGCATCCTCCTATAAGCAAACGTCACCAAGGGGCACGTGAAAGTGGTCTTTTCCGATCCTCGGGGGCAATATGAATCGGAAATACCCGGAAAAGCCATCTAGAAAACAATAATGGGATCGACCAGCCAGTCGATCTAGCATCCGATCTATAAACGGCAAAAAGGAAAATGATCCTTTCGGGTGGCCTGGTTTAGCTTCCTATAGTCTATACAAACTCTCCAGCTATTCTGGACTCTAGTAGGCACCAGTTCATTATTCTCATTCCTAACTACTGTTAGACCAGATTTCTTTGGTACAACTTGAACCGGACTTACCCAAGAACTATCAGAAATGGGATAGATAATACCTGCCTGTAGAAGCTTGGTCACCTCTTTCCTTACCACATCCAGAATCAGTGGGTTAAGTCGCCTTTGGGCTGTCCCTGACCGGCTTAGCCCCATCCTCCAAGAAAATTCTGTGCATGCATCCGGAGGGGCTAATTCTCGGAATATCGGCCAATGTCCACCCAATGGCCTTCTTGTTCTTCCTCAGAACTTCTAAAAGCTTGTCTTCCTGATCAGAGTTGAGGCTGGAGGAAATGATGACTGGCAATGTTGCATCCCTCCCCAAGTAGGCATACTTTAAGTTCTCAGGAAGTGGTTTGAGTTCCAAAGAAGGTGGCTGCTCAACAGATGGTGCATTGGGAGCAGACCATAGGGTCAAGGATTTCTCTTGAGTAAACAGACTTCACTCTCATTATCACTTTCACTATCATCCTCACCCTGCAATGTTAAATCCAAAAACTCGGAGCAAACAGAACATGGGTTAGTGTTAGTGCAGTTTAGTACAAGTATATACATCATCAAAACCAGAAATAACAGGAAAATCAGAAATAAGGTCATCATGAGTGTCCTCAATGAGCTCAGTCAGCAACTCTAGGTGGAATACAGAGTGCTCCTCTACTGGGTGCTTCATAGCATCAAAAATCTTGAATTTGGCCACAATACCACCAAACTCCATCGACATAGTCCCATCATAAACATCAATCTTGGTCTTGGATGTCATCATGAATGGTCTCCCAAGATGATGGGTGATCTCTTTGGATCGAGTCTCTCCTGCCATATCTAGGATATAGAAATCTGCAGGGAATATCAAATCATCAACTTGCACTAGGACATCCTCTACCATCCCCATGGGTCGGGCACTGGTCCTGTTAGCCAACTGAATGGTAAGACACAGTATATTCGCAATGGCCCCGGATCAAGGTTATTAAAGATGGAGGTAGGCATGACATTGATTGATGCTCCCAAGTCCAACATACGGTTCTCAAACTTCTTATCCCCAATAGTGCATGGGATAGTGAAGGTGCCTGGATCCTTGCACTTTTGTGGCGAGATTTGATTAGGGCCTATAGAAGCAACTCTCTCTATCTTTGACTGGATAAGTCTTTGAGACATTCATTCCCAAGTCAACCCTCTCATTAGTCTTCATCTTCCTCTTGTTAGTGCATAGGTCCTTCAGAAAATTTAGCATATCCGGGTACTTGCTTGATCACATCCAACGAGTGGGATGTTAACAGCTACTTTTCCAAAAACATCAAGAATCTCCTTCTCTTTATTCTCACCACCCATCTTCAAATTTTTCTGAATTCTGTGTGGGAATGGAATGGGTGGTCTATATACTCTCTCGGTTTCAACTTCAACCACCTAGCTCAGGAGTATCCTCATCGGTAGGCTCGGGAGTAGCCTTAACGGTTTCTTCATCCTTTCCGAAGTGGCCTCAACAACCTTTCCGGATCTCGGAGAGATGACACTCACATTAGGGTTGGAGGCATTAGGATTGATCACTTCGGTGCAGTGCAGCAGCTGGTTTGTCCCTTGACCTTGTTGAATATTATTCATGGATGTAGCCAACTGTCCAATCTCGAAGTGCAATGCCTGAATACTCGCATCCGTTCTCTGCTGAAACTGTACACTAGATGCAGCCATTTGCTTCACCAAGTCTTCTAATGATGGTCCAGAAGGTGCAGAAGTGGTCACTGGAGGATGATTCTGAGGTGCCATCGGCTGTTGTTGGGAAGAATTCCCATATCGCAGATTAGGGTGATTTCTCCAGCTAGGATGGTACCTATTAGTAGAGAGGTCTGGAATGCTGTACCGATTCTGACCGCCTCCTTGATTATAGGGGTTCACTGCATAAGCCTGAGGTACTTCACTGACAAACTCTTCTCTCTGGATCGGGCATGGATCAAATGGATGCTCAGGTGCATTGCACATGCTACATAACTTTGCCGGCTGAACCTTGTCTATTGCCAATTGTCTCACAAAGGAGGTCAGCTCATCCAATCTATTCTCAAGGGCAGCCTGGTTAGAAGATGAACTATGAATCTCATGCACGCCTCTTGGCTCAACTGAATTTCTTCTTGTAGAGAACTGGCTGGGAATTCAACGACATATTCTCAATAAGTTGCTTAGCAAAGAGTGGGGTCTTATCAACTAATGCTCCCCCACTAGCAAAGATCCAACGATTCCTATCCATAGGCAACAATCCTTCATAAAAGTATTGGACCAGGAGTTGTTCGAAATTTGATGTCAGGGGCAGCTAGAGACCAAGTGTTTGAACCTTTCCCAGTATTCAGCTAGTGACTCGTTCCCTTGCCTTATGCCACATATCTCTTTCCTTATTGAAGCAGCTCTTGAAGCAGGAAAATACCTTTCTAGAAACACTCTCTTCAGATCATTCCAAGTTGTGATGGAGTTAGGCTCAAGGTACAATAGCCAATCCTTTGCAGCTCCTTGGAGTGAAAATGGAAAAGCCTTCAGCTTAATCTCGTCCTCGGTGACTCCCTCTGCTCTCGAGGTTGTGGAGCATACAACTTGGAATTCTTTTAAGTGCTTGTGAGGATCCTCACCTGCAAGACCATTAAACTTGGGCAAAAGGTGAATAAAACCAGATTTTAGCTCAAAAGGGGTGTCAGCTCCAGGATAAGAAATACATAACCCATTATAGTTGACATCAGGGGCAGCAAGCTGCCTTAATGTCCTCTGGTCTCCCATGTTTTCAAAATCAGTTTTAAAATTGGAATTACTACTAGTGCTAGCCCGAAATTCCCTACGGAGTGTGTGCAATGTTCTTTCAATTTCCGGGTCAAAATCACACAGTTCAGGGCAATGAGACCTAGTAGCCAGACCAATTCAAAACAAAACAGAAAATAAAAGAAATAAAAGAAAATAAAATAAAAACAAATTGAGAAAAATAACAACTCAGAGTCCCCGGCAACGGCGCCAATTTTTGGTCGCGCTGTCGCGCACGCGCCAAAAAGGACGAGCGGGTTTAAAAGTGTAGTATAGTGCGACAACTCGGATGTCGTCTCTAAGGACTCTGAGAATATTACTTTTCACAAAAATAAGTTTTGGGGGGGGTTTGGATTGGAATGCAATTAAGAACAAACAAAACAGAGCAATCAAAAACAAAGCAGTTAAAAAGGGTTTATCAGTTATCAAACAACGATTAATCTACTGTCAAGAATTCCCAACTATCCTTGGTTAAAGTAAACCCAAGCCCTAAGCAGATTCTAATCCCCTTTCAGTTACAGTAACAACTAACAACGTAATTGCTACTATGGATGCAAATTCCTATTCCCGAAATAACAAACGGGATTAAGCGCTCATGATCAAACGATCATGAATGAACACACGCGAATTAACAAACGCGATTATGTATAGGAAATTTACATCACTGAAACTAATCAATACAATATTACACACTCCTGAAATAACAAACAGAAATATGCAATATGATATTGAAAAGGGAAAAGCAATTAAAATAGGGGTTTACATAACCTCAAGTATATAGGATCCTCAAACAGTAGACTAATCCTAGGACTTAGTGCTCCATGGCAACAACGAAATCACAGAGAAAATGTATATTCGAAAGTTGGAGAAGCAAAAGTCTCTACAAAATATTCAGAACAGCCTTTTATACAAATTCAGAATTCAGAGGGCTCGCGAAGCGAGCAAACATTCGCGAGGCGAATTTCATGAAGAGTCAGCAACCTTTGGCATTCTCGCGAGGCGAAGTGACTCTCGCGAGGCGAGGATATGAAGAGTTTTCTCCTTACGCCCGTTATGGCCATCGGGGCCTAACCGTGATGCTCTCTGACTTCCAGATTCGCGTGGCGAAGGAATACTCGCGAGGCGAGACGCTTCAGCTTCAAAACTGCCACGGCCATGACCTTCAACACGGGCAAGCCGTGATCGTCTCTGACTTTTTCAGGTTTGCAAGGCTCGCGTGGCGAGACCTTCTTCGCGAGGCGACCCAGAGACTTAGCAATTTCTTGGAACAGTCAGGCTTCGGGGTCGCGTGGCGAGCGTGTCCTTCGCGGGGCGAGACCTCTGTTCTTTATTTTTCTAGCTTCTACTTACCTGAAAACAAGGAAGTAAGCATAAGTGTATTATTTTGACTTAAAACTAGCTAAAATAACTTAAAACTACTCTAGAGACTCAAAACCTTGCTTGAGGACAATCTAATCTAATTTGGGTGAAAATACGATATAATTTGCACAAAACCCTGGTCATACTAGCTATAAAACTAGATGAGCCAGAGGCTTATCAAATAACTTTTGCCAATCTATAATCACTCATTCAAATATTCTTTCAAGAGCAAGAGTCTGTATTCTTTAGTTTGAATATTGTTGTAATATTCAACTGATCTTAAACTATTATATTCTCACACATAGTGAGTTAAGAAGATCAAACATTATATCTCTTTGTTAGAGTTAGAGCCTGAAGAGGCTTGGCAAGAAAGAAATACTTGTAGCCTAGAGAGTTGTTGAATAATTGGTTGTAATCTATTTGGAGAAATAATGGATAAATCCTTCAAGTCGAAGGGACTGGACGTAGCTCTTGGTTGGAGGAGAGTGAACCAGGATAAAATCTCTTGTGTGAATCTTCTATCCCTAAACTCTTCAGCTTTATTTGCTTATACTAACTGTGGGGTTTTGATATTGCTTTTGTTAAAGTCTTTTAAAAAGAATCTTTGTCTTTGTGCTTGATAGTGTGATTTTATATCATGTTTCCTATACACTTTTGCATGCGTTTTTCATATAGATTAGGCATTCTTTATTTGATTTTAGTTAGTTTTTCCCTTGGAACGGGTGAAGCGGTTTCTTGGTGTTGTTTTGCAGGAATTTAAGGAAAAATGCTCGGAATTAGCCAAGATGGAGCTTGGATGAAGTAGAGCTTGAAAAGTGAAGAAAATGAGCCAAGCAGAGCCCATCACGGCCATGATCAAGAAAACTGAGAAGATTGAAGGCAAAAGTCAGAAGCTGTCATAGGAAATGCTCGCCCCGCGAGAGGCTACTCGCCTCGTGAGACTGAAGACTGACTGTGCCAGAAAATGCAACCATTTCTGTCTCACCTCGCTAACCAAGTCTCGCCTCGCGAGCTTGAGGAACAGAAGCCATCACGCCCAGGCCCTGATACTCATCACGGGCGTATTTGAGAAGAACCTTTCGGTTTCGCCCCGCGAGCAACTCTCGCCTCGCGAGAGATCCAATCTCTCAAGCCAGATTTTTAATATTCGCCTCGTGAGAAGACATTCGCCTCGCGAGCGCGCGCAGAGTCTGATTGGTATAAGTTGCCGTTTTAGGGCAGAATGAGGGGGTTTTTTAGAGAGTTCTTGGAGGGGGGGCACTTGGAGGCACTTGGAGGCTGCGGCTGGAGTATGGTTCCAACCCTAGAAGGGAGCTGAGTTAGGGGGTTGCTGTGACGACAGTGGGAAGCTTCAATGGAGTTCTCCCTTTCTTCCTTTCTCTACTGCTTTTCTGGTTTGGCTTTCTCTTTTATGAATAGCTAATCCCAGTTTGTTGGGATTAGATGTAACTAAACTAAACTTCATGTATTTATCTTGACTGATTATTCTGTGTTCATGCCTTCGTATTAGTGATTAATTTTCCATGCTTAATGCTTGTTGTGGCTAGCACCCCCATGACTCGATTTGTGTTTTGATATGCAATTGGGAAATTCGTATTAGAACCGGAACTGAATTTAATCATCTAGTAACCCTTGCATCTAGGAATGGAGTTTGGTTTACTAGTAATCGCGTAATCCCTAATCCTAATGCAAATTCATTAATCTAGGCCACCTAAAGAATTAGGGTCTATCAGTGGATTTAGGCTCTTGCCATCCGAGGAATCGGGGTTGGAGTAATTTAGTGGATTGATTTTAATATTTGAAGCATGAATGGGAGGTATCTAGTCCTGGTATTGCATGAGGTAGAGGTTTGGTGAAGTATAGTCCCAACATATCCTTTCTGCACTCCAAGTGTTTGTTAAAAGTCCCCAAAAAGACAAAAAGATTTTATTTCTTTTCTTTTTGTTTGTTTTGATTTCTCTTCATAGTCTAGATAGTTGCTGAGTTTGTGAATTGGTACTTGACATCCAATCCCCGTGGATACGATAACCGGTCTCACCACCGTATTACTTGCACGACTGGGTATACTTGCCCAGATTTCGTGTCAACAAGTTTTTGGCGCCGTTGCCGGGGATTGGTTTAGCCAATATCATTAGTAATAGAGGAGGCAACTAATTTAGACTTTTTTATTTTTTTATTTTCTGTTTATATCTGATCTTTTTGTTTTGAGTTTTGTTGTGCCAGGTGGATGAAATTCATGGACGATTATTATCCACCTGATGAGGAAGCCTCAAGTCACACTTGGGAGGACAACTGGTGTTGGGAAGATTTCCCAGAATTGGCAATTTTTGATATCCCAGCACAAATTGATTGTGACGGGCAGGCTTGTATATAAGTGCTCCAAGGAGGAATGGGAAACCCTCTGTTCGTATTTACCACCTCCACCACCATGTATGATTCCCATAGAGCCACATGAAGCAGAAATTGAGCAGAATATGGTTGTGGGAATGGATCACAATGAAGATGAAGTGGTGGTGGTAAGCGAATCACAAGAAGAGGAATTACCTTTCACTCATCCTTGGGGAGGAACAAGTGAGAAGGCAGGGCATTTGGAAAGCATTCACTCAACCATGCTTGCTGAATTTACTTAGACAAATATGTCGGCTTGCATGCATGTGTGGACACTGGTAAGTTAGCCCCTTCCACTTGTCTGGCGAGCTTCCTCTTGAAAATTCCACTTGACCCGAGAGGAAGTGATTTCATAATTGCAAAGGTCAATGGAGTTTTCACACACTGGCTGGGTGGAGTTGAGGATAAAGTCGTATTACTTCTGCAATCTCCACTCCACAAGCCATTTGATCCGGGAGGAGAATCCTAGGACGTCAAGCTAGTGACGTTAAAGAAGCGCTTATTGGGAGGCAACTCAATTTTCTTAACCCTTCTCTTTAGTTAGATTTTGTTTTTGATTTTAACCTCTTGAATAATTTGAGAAGATCAAGAGGAAAAATAATAAATTGAGATTTGCCAAGTGATTTCAAGGAAAGAAGGAAGGAAGAGTGACAATCGCCACTCCACAAGCCATTTGATCCGGGAGGAGGATCCTAGGACGTCAAGCTAGTGACGTTAAAGAAGCGCTTACTGGGAGGCAACCCAAGTTTTCTTAACCCTTCTCTTTAGTTACTTTTGTTTTTTATTTCAACTCTTGAGTAATTTGAGAAGATCAAGAGTTTTCTTTTGCTAATAAAATTGCCAAGTGATTTCAGGGAAAGAAGGAAGGGAGAGCAAGAGGACAAGGAAAAGAGCAAAGGCAGCAACCATCAGGCTCACGGCCGTGATGCATTTTCCAACAAGTTTCTCGATCGAATTAGAGCCAACAGCCGCCACCGCCTCTCGTAAGCCGTTCCATTTTTCTCCTCTTTCCAACTTGATTGTTTACATTGGGGACAATGTAAATTTTTAAGCTTGGGGTAGGGGTATTTTGCATTTGCATTTTGCATGATAGTTTTGCATGATCACACAATTAGATTGCCCTCGTTTAGATTTTGCATCCAATTGTGAGAACTGAGTGCCAAACAATTTGAGATAGTGGATTATTGAACCCAATTTTTTTTTCATTCTTGTGATAAAGCCGCTGCAAATGAAAATGCTTGAGATGATCTATGATAGTTGATAATTAGCATATGGTTCTATAGATTTGTGTTTCTCATTGATTTTTGAACTACTAAAATGTTAGATTTTGAGCCAAAGGGGTACTCACCAAATCTACCCCATTCTTTGTGTTAGAGTGTTATTCCTCTTGGATTGTATTTTTCTAGAACTTGACTTGAAACCGTTTTGAAGCTTAAAAATTTTTGAAAACATTTTTGAAAATGATTGAGGCACTAGGTATTTTTTCGGCATTCTGAGCTTTGAATGACTAAATGCTACCCCTTAGTTGCCTAATTTTGAGCCAAAAAGAATAAAATTACTTTTCTTGGTACCTTGAAATATATTGTTGAATGTGCTTGATAGGATACCTTCTAAAGTATTACAAAAAAGGGTAAAAACGTAGTTGAAAAAAAAGTTTGGGATGAAAAGAATCAATATTTCTCTTGAGTTGAAAAATCTCCCCTTCTCCAAGAAAAAGAAAAAAAAAAGAAAACAAAAATATAGAGAAGGGGATGACAAAAAGAAAAGTGAGAAATAAAAGAAAAAGAAAGAAAAGAAAGGTAGAAAAATAAATCAAAACCCAAAAAGGTATTTTAGAAGGTGCATGCTTTGCAATGTTGATATTTTGTTTAGCCTTTTGAAATAAACTTTTCTTGATTTCCCCACCTAACGATTAATCCCATGGCCCCGTTACAACCAAGTAAAAGACCTCTTGATTCTTAATTGTTATCAATAATAAAGTAGAGATCTGGTTGATAGTCAAGCCTATGGTAGGATTCATTCCTTGAGGAAATGGAGCGAATTGTCTTATTTCCCTAACACTTGAGTGAGGTGAAAAAGAGAGCCAAGCAAATGAATAAGCTTGGGGTGAGCTTCAGGTGACAAAGAGTGCCCGAATCAGTGAGAATATGAGTCTAAGAAACCTAAGCGTCTAATTGGACTTGAACTGATTGTCTCTTGCTGAATTGTTTGAAATGCCTATTACTTGGATTAGTATTTACTCGGGTTCTTGGTTCACTATCCATACTTTGATTATTTTGATCTTCTGGCCTTAGTGATTGCTTGAGGACAAGCAATTGAATAAGCTTGCGGTGATTTGATAGTGTGATTTTATATCATGTTTCCTATACACTTTTGCATGCGTTTTTCATATAGATTAGGCATTCTTTATTTGATTTTAGTTAGTTTTTCCCTTGGAACGGGTGAAGCGGTTTCTTGGTGTTGTTTTGCACGAATTTAAGGAAAAATGCTCAGAATTAGCCAAGATGGAGCTTGGATGAAATAGAGCTTGAAAAGTGAAGAAAATGAGCCAAGCAGAGCCCATCACGGCCTAGCCGTGATGGCCATCACGGCCATGATCAAGAAAACTGAGAAGATTGAAGGTAAAAGTCAGAAGCTGTCACAGGAAATGCTCGCCCCGCGAGAGGCTACTCGCCTCGTGAGACTGAAGACTGACTGTGCCAGAAAATGCAACCATTTTTGTCTCGCCTCGCTAACCAAGTCTCGCCTCGCGAGCCTGAGGAACGGAAGCCATCACGCCTAGGCCCTGATACTCATCACGGGCGTATTTGAGAAGAACCTTTCGGTTTCACCCCGTGAGCAACTCTCGCCTCGCGAGAGATCCAATCTCTGAAGCCAGATTTTTAATATTCGCCTCGCGAGCGCGCGCAGAGTCTGATTGGTATAAGTTGTTGTTTTAGGGTAGAATGAGGGAGTTTTTTAGAGAGTTCTTGGAGGGGGGGCACTTGGAGGCACTTGGAGGCTGCGGCTGGACTAGGGTTCCAATCCTAGAAGGGAGCTGAGTTAGGGGGTTGCTGTGACGACAGTGGGAAGCTTCAATGGAGTTCTCCCTTTCTTCCTTTCTCTACTGCTTTTCTGGTTTGGCTTTCTCTTTTATGAGTAGCTAATCCCAGTTTGTTGGGATTAGATGTAACTAAACTAAACTTCATGTATTTATCTTGACTGATTATTCTGTGTTCATGCCTTCGTATTAGTGATTAAATTTCCATGCTTAATGCTTGTTGTGGCTAGCACCCCCATGACTCGATTTGTGTTTTGATATGCAATTGGGAAATTCGTATTAGAACCGGAACTGAATTTAATCACCTAGTAACCCTTGCATCTAGGAATGGAGTTTGGTTTACTAGTAATCGCGTAATCCCTAATCCTAATGCAAATTCATTAATCTAGGCCACCTAAGGAATTAGGGTCTATCAGTGGATTTAGGCTCTTGCCATCCGAGGAATCGGGGTTTGAGTAATTTAGTGGATTGATTTTAATATTTGAAGCATGAATGGGAGGTATCTAGTCCTGGTATTGCATGAGGTAGAAGTTTGGTGAAGTCTAGTCCCAACATATCCTTTCTGCACTCCAAGTGTTTGTTAAAAGTCTCCAAAAAGACAAAAAGATTTTATTTCTTTTCTTTTGTTTGTTTTGATTTCTCTTCATAGTCTAGATAGTTGCTGAGTTTGTGAATTGGTACTTGACATCCAATCCCCGTGGATACGATAACCGGTCTCACCGCCGTATTACTTGCACGACTGGGTATACTTGCCCAAATTTCGTGTCAATAGTGCTTGCTTCTGTTTCTAATCTCCTTGAGTGCAAAATATGTTTTAAATGCTATTTTTGAAAATTATTAACCAACACAATTCAACCCCCCTTCTTGTGTTTGTCGGTGTCAACTTCAGTTGGTATCAGAGCTCAGCCTCGAAAGGGTTGAGCATCTAACAAGTGCCAATGGAGTACGATCCAGCAATCATGGATGCAGAAGGACAAGCTATCAACAGACATCCTCTCTTTGATGGTTCTGTTTATGACTACTGGAAGAAGATGATGATGGCATTTTTGGATGCACAAAGTCTAGACATCCGGGAGCTCATAGAAACTAATGGTTATACTGAACCCGTAAAATAAAAATGGAGTCATTGTTGCTAGAAGCAGATCGACAAGCAGATCAAAAGTCAAAGCATCAACTCAATCTTAAAGCTAAACATTATTTGATGTGTACTGTCACCAGATCCGAACATGACAAAGTTCATAGCTGCAATACCGCTAAAGAAATCTAGGATACTCTTGCCCTAGCTCATGAGGGTTCCTCACAAGTTAAGGAATCAAAGATCAGCATGCTGGTTCATCAGTATGAGCTCTTCAAGATGGGTGAACATGAAACAATAGACCAAATGTTTGGAAGATTCCAAACCATCACCAACAGTCTTAAATCTCTTGGAAAAATTTATGAAAATAGATATCATGTCAGAAAAATACTGAGAAGTCTATCCAAGCAATGGAGACCCAAAGTAACTGCTATTCAGGAAACCAAAAACCTGAATACACTCTCTCCAGAAGAGCTTCTTGGATCTCTCAAGGTTCATGAACTTGAACTTAATGAAGAAGAAAATTCCAGAAAAGGAAAATCTATTGCCCTAAAGGCAAAGAAAGCAAGTTCATCAAAAGTTCTCAAATCTACTGAGTCATCTGATGAGTCTGAATCTTCTGATGATAATGAAGAATCAGATGAGGATGAACTATCCTTTATCTCCAGGAAGATTCAACATATGTGGATAAAGAAAGGTGGTTTCGGAAGGAAGTAACTCAACAAAAGTTTTCCAAGGAGAAGTCAGACACCAAGGAAAAAGGTCCACCCTTGTGCTTTGAATGCAAGAAACCTGGTCATTTCAAAGCTGACTGCCCTGAGCTAAAGGATAAAAAGAAATTCTTCAAAAAGAAGAAACGTTTAATGGCTACATGGGAGGATCTTGATCTGTCTTCTTCAGATGAAGAAAATGAAGCAGAGGAAGAAGCAAATATCTGTGTCATGGCAGACACTGCATCATAAAGTGAATACACTGATGCTGAGGTAATGGACTCTAACCCGTCCACTCTTCAAAATGTTTTTGATGAATTGTTTCATGATTCATCTATACTATCACGAGAATATAAGAGTCTCAAAAAAAAGTTTTCTAAACTTTCTAAAGAATATGATAGGATCTGCACTGAGAAACAAAACCTCAAAAATGAAAATGACACACTAAAATCAGTGAATGTCAGTCTAGCTGACAAAGTGGTGTGTGAACCTGATGTCTGTTGTGAAGTTGCAAAACTGAAGCAAGATATAACATATCTAACTAATTCTCTGTCAAAGCTTGTAGGTGGCTTAGATAAGCTTAGTCTCCTTATAAATTACTCTAGGTCACCTTATGATAAATCTGGTATTGGTTATGACAAAGAGAAGCAAGACGCGTCTCACAAAAAGTCAAAACCACTTAAACAGCATAGAGCTTCAAAAGTTCCAAATAAATATACCAAAGCTAAGTCTAGTTCGTCCAACACCTTTTGTAAAGTGTGTGGAAAAAGTGGGCATATTACATCTAGATGCATACACAATAAATATGCTAAGCATACTTGTCCAGTGACAACTAACAAGAAAGGACCCAAGTCAGTTTGGGTACGTAAAGATAAGATAATACATGTTGTATATTTACTTAATAACAGGAAGAAAACAGATGTCTTGGTATTTGGACAGTGGCTGCTCACGACACATGATAGGAGAAAGGTCTATGTTCTAAAACCTTAAGCCCAAAAATAGTGGTTGAGTCACATTTGGAGGAAATCAGAAAGGGAAAATCATTGGTATAGGTAAAATTGGTAAACATCCTTTTCCCTCCATTGATAATGTTCTTTTAGTAAATGGCTTGAAGCACAATCTACTGAGCATAAGTCAATTATGTGACAGTGGATATGCAATGTCTTTTGATAAGAACATGTGTACTGTCAAGAAAGATGATGGATCACTTTTATTCACTGCAAAAAGGCAAAACAATCTCTACAAGATTGACTTGGAGGACCTCTCAAATCAAGGTGTCTTATGTCTAGTGTCCATTGAAGATAAGCGATGGATTTGGCACAAATGGCTAGGTCATTCAAGCTTGAAATTAATTTCAAAGCTAAACAAGCATAACCTCATGAGAGGACTACCAAACCTTAAGTTCAAATCTGATGCTCTCTCGTGATGCATGTCAAAAGGGAAAACAAGTCAAAGGTTCTTTTGAATCTAAGAATGTTGTTAGTACCAATAGACCACTAGAGTTGCTACATCTTGATCTTTGTGGTCCAACAAGGACTGCCTCTGTCAGTGGTAAGAAATATGGTCTTGTCATAGTAGAAGATTACACTAGATGGACTTGTGTTATGTTCCTAACTCACAAGGATTAGTCTTTTAAGGTCTTTTCTATATTCTGCAAACAAGTACAGAATGAAAAATGCATGTGTATCACTTCAATCATAAGTGACCATGGGGGAGAGTTTGAAAATGAGCTATTTCATAAGTTCTATGAAGAAAGTGGTATCCTTCACAACTTCCCAATACCTAGAACACCACATCAAAATGGTGTGGTGGAGAGAAAGAACAGATCTCTTCAAGTGATGGCTAGGACTATGCTCAATGACAACTCTGTCCCTAGACACTTATGGGCTGAAGCTGTTAATACTGCCTGTTACATTCAGAACAAAATATACATTAGACCTATCCTGAATAAGACTCCTTGTGAACTGTGGAAAGGAAGAAAACCCAACATATCTTATTTTCACCCCTTTGGTTGTAAATACTATATACTGAATACTAAAGATCAACTTGGTATGTTTGATGCTAAAACAGATAGTGGAATACTATTAGGATATTCTGAAACATCTAAAGGCTTTAGAGTTTATAATTCTAGGACTCGGACAGTGGAGGAAAGTATTCATGTCAAGTTTGATGACAAACAGCCTGATAAGAAATTATCAGAGCAAGATGAAGCTTTTGCAGATGTTGATGTAAGAATTCTAGGAGACTCGACTGAGATAAAAGTTGATGATCAAGAAGATGACCCCACTCAACAACCAGAAACTTCCACTTCTCAACATGGTAAAGTTCAAAAATCTTGATACTTCAAGAATTATCATCCACAAGATCAGATCATTGGAAACCCCAATGACAAGCTAAGAACCAGATCAACCTTCAGAGAACAAGACAATTCTACACTAGTTTCTGAGTTGGAACCAAAGACAGTAGACGAGGCTCTGCTAGATGATGGTTGGATTCTAGCTATGCAAGAAGAACTCAATCAGTTTGAAAGAAGTGATGTTTGGACTCTGGTTCCACTGCCCAAAGACAAATCAGTGATTGGAACAAAGTGGGTTTACAGAAACAAACTTAATGAAACTGGTAAGGTAATCGAAAAAAAAGCAAGACTTGTTGCTCAAGGTTTCTCTCAAGAAGAAGGTATAGATTATACTGAAACCTTTGCACCTGTTGCTAGATTAGAAGCTATTAGAATTTTACTTTCATTCGCTGCACATCATAGTATTATGCTTTTTCAGATGGATGTTAAGAGTGCTTTTCTAAATGGCTTTATTAATGAAGAAGTCTATGTTATGCAACCTTCAGGTTTTGAGTGTGAAACCCATCCTGAACACGTATATAAGCTTAAGAAAGTTTTGTACAGTCTCAAGCAAGCTCCTAGAGCTTGGTATGACAGATTAAGTTCCTTTCTTATAGAAAATGGATTTAATAGAGGAAAGGTTGACATGACCTTATTTAGAAAATCCATTAAGTCTAATTTCATAGTCGTACAGATATATGTTGATGATATTATTTTTTATGGTACTAATGAGTCTCTATGCAAAGAATTCTCTAAGTTAATGCAGAAAGAGATTGAAATGAGCATGATAGGAGAACTCAAATTCTTCCTTGGACTTCAAGTAAAACAAACCTTGGACGAGGTGCTCATCCACCAAACTAAGTATACAAAAGAAATTCTGAAGAAGTTTAAGATGGATGATTGTAAACCAATGAATACTCCTATGCACCCCACTTCCATACTGAAGAAAGATAATAAAGAGAAAAAGTTAGACCAAAAGGTATACAGAGGTATGATAGGATCTCTCTTATATCTTACTGCGTCTAGGCCTAATATTATGTTCAGTGTATGTTTATGTACTCGATTTCAATCTGATCCTAGAGAATCTCACTTATCAGCAGTTAAGAGAATTTTTAGATATTTAAAAGGTACTACTAATCTTGGTTTGTGCTTTAAGAAAAATGAAGATTACAGATTAGTTGGTTTCCGTGATGCTGACTATGCTGGAGATAGAATTGAAAGAAAAAGCACTAGTGGAGGATGTCACTTCATTGGAGCTAATCTTGTCTCATGGTCAAGCAAAAGACAAAGTACCATTGCTTTATTAACTGCTGAAGCTGAGTATATATCAGCTGCAAGTTGCTGCTCACAACTTCTCTGGATCAAACATAAATTGGAGGAATACAATGTATTTGTAAGTAGTATTCTGCTTATGTGTGATAATACTGCTGCAATAAATCTATTTAAGAATCCAATTTTGCATTCTAGAGATAAGCACATAGAGATTAAACATCATTTTATTAGGGATTATGTGCAAAAAAGGTGTGATTGATATTCAATTTGTAGATACTGACCATCAATGGGCAGATATCTTTATTAAACCTCTCGCAGAGGACAGATTTATCTTTATTAGGAAGCATCTTAATATGATATGTGTGGATTAATTCAGGCGTCCAGTCTAGAGAAAATTTTATTTTGTTAATCCTGCGTCAATTACCTATGCTCGTCTAATATTTTTTTAAGTTGTGTGTCTGTTGCATATTGTATTGCACGTCCATATGACGCATCCACTGATACTGGTTATCGCGTCCATTGTTTAGTTTCAGACGAGTTCACATCTGCCTATGCTTAAGCATTTTTTTTGTTAATAAATGCATTTATTTTGTCTCAAGACAAATTTATCCTTTATTCTCTTTGCCGAGTCAGTACTTCCATCAATCCCATCAAGACCCTTTTATGGTTCCAAGTTACCAACGTCGTTTTATCATAATGACATGTCATGTCAAAAGTTTTTTTTTAACCTTTGATATTCAAAATTCCTTTAAAAGTAATCTTTTCCCTCTGAGAAAAACTTTACGCTTCCATAACCTCTCGAGCTATCTCTCTCTTTACCTCTCTCTGTTTTTAAACCCCAAGCTCTTTGATCACCTAAAATGGCTTCTTCTTCAACCTTTAACGTGGACAAGCTCAACTTGGCTATAGAGCATTATTTCAACCTTGGAGTGCTACAAGACTACAATCTAGACATAAGCAAATATGTTAATGTAGCTGGGTGGGGAGGACTCTTCGCCGAGAAAGTCTTTGTCTTTCCCAACCTGATTGGGCATTTCTGGAGAAACGTCAAACTGACTGATACTAATTTCTTCTCAATGGTATTAAGAAAGAAGATTGTAATCTCAAAGAAAACTATTACTGATGTAATTTCCTGTGCTCAGGAGGGTTTAGTTTTCACTGAGTCATGGGAAGAGGACTTGGGTGACTCTAAGACTATTGAAGTCTGTCTAATGAAGGAAGATACTGTCAGAACTCTCACCTGGAAGGCTATTGAAATGAAGGACATTGTTTGTATCCTTCATCAGCTTCTCAACAAGGTGGTACTTCAAAAGGTTGGATCCAAGAACAACATCTCCTCTCTGCACAGATTCTGTCTTTGCCATATTCTCACAGAATAAAAAATCAATCTTCCAAGAATCCTGTACAAAAGATTCAGATATGCTGTGATGAATAAGAAAAGACTCTCAACAATTCCCTTCTGCCATCTTCTTTCCAAGATTTTCAAGGCTCAAGGAATTCATGAGGTTTTTGCTGCAAAGGGTAACTAGGCAATGTCTGCTGCAGACTTTGGAAAAATGAATATAGCCAACATGAACCTCAGTACTTATGCAGCTGCTGCAATGGCCAATACTGAGGAGTTAATGAAGGCTAAAGAAGAGATGGTGGAATAAAATAATGCTGAAGTCCTAGGAGTTAAAAGGGTAACTAGGCAAAAGACCATTGCTACAAGGAAGCCTGCCCCCAAGAGACCTGCAGACGACCTTGTTATCAGGGAACCTTCTGATGCTCCTGCTGCAAAAAAGTAAAGAAGAGTTATCTTCTCTCACAATGAAGATGAGGAAGCTGATGAGGATAGCATTCCTATCAGTACAATTCTAAAGAAGCAGAAGACCTTTGTTGCTGCTGCTGAGGTTGTTGTGCCTGTTCCAATAAAACCTAGAAGGCAACCAGCAAGAAAATCCAGATCAACTAAGACTTCTAAGGTAACCATCTCTGCTAGTGATCCTGTTCAAATAGCAGTAGATGCCCTAGTGTCTAGTTTATAAACTAGGATTGATGGTGTGCCTGTCTCCTCTCCAAATGATGTGTACTTTCCCACACCCCTCTCACCCCAACCAACACAAATAGCCACTTCACAATTTCAACCTATTATCCATGTCGATGATCCCTGATTAAATCAACCAGATGATGGCATTTCCCCAAACCCTTGAGAACCTTATTTCCCTTGACCCCAACTTCTGTCCTTTATAATGACAAATCTGAGGATTGGGCCAAGGTAAAAAGGGAATGGAAAATTCTGTTTCATTCTCACCAACCTGAACCCGACCACATTCCAACCAGATGGTATCCTCTACCTGATTATGAGGAAGAAATCAGCCCATCTGTTGAACCTCTTTACCTACCTCATCCTTAGTGTAAATCAATAAAAAATGTGCCTTCTCAAATGCACAATAACTTAGGGCCATTAGTCACTCACCTACCCCTAAACAAATCCACCCCCACCCCCCCAGAAAAATTTACCCTAACCTTGTCAAAACTCCTCCCTTCTCACCACTTACTGATGGAGTCGAGAGACATATCATACCCGTCTGGGAGACTGACCCCAATAGGAAAAATCTTCCTACTATTCCTGAGAGAAGAGCGAGATCTTCAAAGCATGTTCCCATGATCAGGCCGAGGGACACAAAATGGGTGTCTTTTGAGCATCCCAGAATCTATGGGAGGGCCTCTGACTTCTTTCTGGATCACTCTACTATGAAATGCTGAAGTGGGAATTCAGTCAAATCAGAGTTGATAGAGCAGCGCATTTTGTCTCTCCATCCTGGCTGAGGCATAATGAAGCAACCAGAATTGGAATCAAGCCCTACAGGATCTGTCCACTGCCAATGCTAGATCTAAATAAGGAAAAGAACATGAAAAACAGAAGATTCAAGGGAGTGATATGCCTGAAGCTGAATCAGCAATGCTTGATCTTGATCAAGAAACCTTTGACTACTCAATGCTGGATTTCCTTTTGTATAATGAATCCATTGAGTTGATCAATGAACATAGAGCTGATGAATTCTGGAAATCTCACATCATCCACTACACCAGAGAAGCATCTTCATCTGGTCTGTCTGAAGAAGAAAAGAAGGATATTCCCAAGGTCATAGGGAAGTGTGGTCTTTCACACTTTAGATGTATGATCTATAAAGACCTCTGGGACTTCCTATAAACAGTAGGAATGTGAAATTCATCTACCCCATTAGATGGGCAAAGGAAATCTCAGTGATCCCTCCACCTACTCCAGAGCCTATCACAGATGAACATGTTTCTAAAGAACATGGTCATATTGCCACTGCTGTTGGTTTAGAAGATACAACTGAATCCATTCACCAACAGAGCTCATCAGAAAGACAATCTACTCAACCTTTAGTTCTAGTTGTGATGCACCCTGAGGATCATTCAAGAACATTAAGCACTTTTCAAGAGTCTGTAGAAAGCTCAAGGCAACAGGCTCTGCCATCTAATATTGAAGAGGTTCTGGAAAACTAGTTGATGAAAGGGTTGGCAAGATAGTTGATGAGAAGGTTGAAAAGATGACTGAGAAGATCAAGGAGGATATCCATTAGCAAGTTCAAACTATAATGGCTCCAACCTTAGAGGTTGTAAATAAATTGCTTGAATTCCTCATGGACTTCAAGCAAAGTCAAGCTCAGAACCCTCCTCCTCCACCACCTCCTCCTGCTTAACCTTTACCTTTATTCTTTCTTTTGTACTGACAATGATGGTCCTCTCCTTTTATCTTTTTGGCTGATGACAAAAAGGGGGAAGAAAGGAAATAAAAGAGATTTATATATATATAAAGTCAGTTTTTGAAAAGCTCTTATTTGTTTGTATCTGCATATTCTCTTCTACTTTCTAAACTGCTCTGATACTTATATTTGCTTATTTGCTTTGATATCTGCTGCTCTAATACTTATGTTTATTCCCTTATATATATTCTAAGTATGATAAGCTGTTGCACTTAATTGTTAGCTTATATGCAATTGTTTTTCATATGCTTATTCTGTTTAATTATTTGAATGCTTTGTCTTAGGGGGAGCCCTGCAAGCTCTCTTAGACTTTGCTTTCCAAATTTAATTAGTTTTGTCGTCATCAAAAATGGGGAGATTGTTGGAACCAAAGTGGTTTTGGATTTAATAATCTATAAGTTTTGATGCTAACAAAAGGATTAAATTTGCTTGGCAAAGTGTTAGTTGAGATCTAACTTGTGCTTTCAGTTATGCAGGAATACTTTAATATAAGTAAAATAAACTTGGGATAAGTTTTGATGAGAGTGATTTCACCTCATTTTCCATGTACATTTCTGCATGCATTTGCATATAGTTAGGCCATTTTAGTTTGATTTTGGTTAGTTTTTCCTTTGCAACTGATAAGGTGGTTTTGTGTGTTGTTTTACAGGAATTTATGATTAATTGCCCTAGATTTAGCCATGATGAAGCTTTGGTGAAGATAGAGCCTGAAAAGAGAAGAAAATGAGTCAAGCAGAACCCATCACGGCCGTGATGGAGCAATAAATGAAGAAATGCAATTCTGGAAGTTTCGCCTCGGGAGACAGGATCTTGCCCCGCGAGCCCGAAGACCAGCCTGAACAGCAACAGTCACCCTTTCTGTCTCGCCCCGCGAATCACCATCTCGCCTCGCGAGCCTGAAGGCCTGACTGTGCCAGAGATGTCACCCTTTCTGTCTCGCCTCGCGAATTACCACCTCGCCTCGCGAGAAAACCAATCTCTGAGGATCTGATTCATAAGATTCGCCTCGCGAACCAGGTCTCGCCCCGCAAGCGCGCGAAACCCAGAATCTCTGTTTATAAGCTGTTTTAGGGCAGATTGGAGGAAAGAGGGGAGGCGGCCAAAAAACCTTAAAATAGACTCTCTGCTGCTATGGCTGTGTGCATCCTTCCATGGAGTTCCTTCCTTCCTTCATCTCTGTATCTTTTCTTTTGCCTTTCTCTTTGATTATGTGTAGCTAAACTTCCCCTTGTTGGGGTTAGATAATGGTTTTTCTGAATTTGGTTGTAACATGATGTGGTTGTAATACAATTTCCTATTTATTTATGAGTGTTTGATTCCATGCTTAATGCTTTCCTTGGTTTGATCATCCTAGGAATGATTAGTTGCTTTGATAGACAATTGAAAGATTTATATTAAGGCATGCTCATGAATCAAATGCCAAGTAGTTCATGGACCTAGACATAGGTTTTGGGGTGCTTGCAATCTTATGAATCTTGACTCTTAATGCAAATTCTCATGTTAATCCACCTAAGACATTAGGGTTTAATTTGGGATTTTAGGCCCATTCCACCTAAGACATTAGGGTTTGAGTATTTGAGAAGATTTGATTGTCATAATTGAATTAGGAATTGTGTTATTTACCATTTCATAGCAACCAAGGGAGGATTAGCCTAGTCTAACCCTAACAATTCTATCCATTTGTTGATCACATTTCTGTTGCCTGTTAAGTGTTTGATAAAATACCTAAAAGAACAAAAACATTTTATTCTTGTTTGTCTTGTTACATGTTAGAGCTACCTTCCATCCAAACACGATCGCCTAGATAGTAGTCCAATTTGTGAAGTGGTACTTGTCCACGATCCCTGAGAACGATATCCGGTTCTTACCGATTTATTACTTGCAAAGACCCGGTACACTTGCCGAGATTGTGTCAAGTTTTTGGCGCCGTTGCCGGGGATCGGTGTGCCAATATCACGAGTACCAAAGGGGACTCCTAATTTAGGCAATTTTTTTTCTGTTTTCTTACTGCCGTTTTCTGTTCATTTCTATTTAGGCGTTTTTTTTTCCTGGTAGTTGCAGAATTTTCCACTTGAACTTGACTTGCACTTGCTATACTTGTTGCTTAAAGTGTACTTGCTGTATCCGCTGCTGTTCTGCTTTGTTGTTTCTGTGTATGCGAGGTACAATTGACCCAGATGAACTTCAATTCAACCCGAAGATCGAGAAGCTTTGTAGACAGAATAGAAAGGAAGCCAAAGCAAGAAAGAACAGGGGAGAAACATCCTCTACAGTGCAAGAACCACAAGTGCAGTTACCAAGTGTGCAAGAACCACAAATTGAAGTAGCAATTGTCACCATGGCTGAAGACAATGCACCAAGGAGGACAATGGGGGACTATACTTCCCCTAGAGTCGATAGATGTGGAACTCCAATTGTTAGACCTGCAGTGGCTTGCAACAATTTTGAAATCAAGGCATCGCTTCTCAATCTTGTGCAGCAAAATCAGTTTGGAGGTTTGGAGAGTGAAGACCCTCATTCTCACATTGGCACGTTCATTGAGTTGTGTGACACCATCAAGCTAAATGGAGCTTCTGATGAGGCTATTCGTTTAAGGCTCTTACCTTTCTCTTTGAGGGATAGAGCTAAGTCTTGGCTTCAATCCCATCCTCATGGGAGCATCATTACTTGGAATGATTTGGTGAGCAAGTTCTTATCTCGCTTCTTCCCTCCATCAAGAATGATCAAATTGAGATCCGACATCAATGCTTTTGCACAGAGGGATGGTGAATCACTTTATGAAGCATGGGAGAGGTTCAAATCCTTGCTCACCGCTTGCCCAAATCATGAGTTGGAAACATGGCAGCAAGTTGCAACCTTTGTCAATGGGCTCAACCGAAATTCCAGAAGCATGATTGAAGCGGCTGCAGGTGGATCATTGAGTCAAAAGACACCCGATGAAGCTAAGGACTTGATTGAAACTATGGCCAATAATGATTATCAAATGCCTAGTTCTCGATCATTGGTCAAGAGAGGTGTTTTGGAGCTTGATGAAATTGGTGCTCTTAAGGCGCAAATGGCCATCCTTACCAAACAATTGGGGTCCGTTCAACTAGAAAATTCTCAATTACAAGCGGTCCAAGTTCAAGCTACCTCAGTGTGTGATTTATGTGGAGGTAACCATGCAAATGGCAATTGTGAGATTAATGTGGTTGGAAGTTCTGGGCAAGAAGAAGTGAATTACATGGGAAACCAAGGGCCTAAGCATGATCCTTTCTCTAACACCTACAATCCGGGGTGGCGTAGCCATCCTAACTTTGGTTGGAGACTAGGGCAAGGCTTAAGTTCTCAAGCAAAGCCTCCTCAAGAGAATTCAAGCAAATTGGAGAATATTCTAGCCCAATTCATGCAAGCAACTCAAGACAATATGAAGAATCAAAATGCCTCCATCAAGAATCTAGAACACCAAATAGGCCAATTGGCAAAGTAAATGACGGAGAGACCTCAAGGACAATTGCCGGGAGATACCGAGAAGAATCCAAGGGAGGATTGCAAGGCAATTACTACAAGAAGCGGGAAAGTGTTAGTTCCTCATGAAAAGGAAAGAGAAGAAAAGACAATTGGTGAGGGAGTTGATGAAGTGAATGTTGAAGATGTAATCAATGAAGAACCCGAGACTTCCCAAGCCACTACCTCTAGTCCTATTGTTGTTGAAGCTGAAAAACCACAGAGGGAAAAACTGGTTGATGAAGAGTTTGCAAGAAAGAAGACAAAAAGGCAAATTCTTGAAGAAGTTGATAATCCTAAGGAGTTGCCACCGTATTTTAGGATACCTTATCCTCAAAGGTTGAAGAAGGAGACAAAGGATCAACAATTCTCTAAGTTCTTGGATGTGTTCAAAAAGCTGCAAATCAACATCCCTTTTGCCGAAGCTCTTCAACAAATGCCTTCCTATGCTAAGTTTATGAAGGAGATTCTTACTAACAAGAGAAGGTGGAAGGAAGAGACGGTCATGCTTACAGAAGAGTGTAGTGTGATACTCCAGAGGAAGTTACCGGTAAAGATGAAGGATCTGGGTAGCTTTACTATTCCATGTACAATTGGTCATTTGAATATTGGAAGAGCCTTGTGTGATCTCGGTGCAAGTATCAACCTTATGCCTCTCTCCATTTTCAAGAAGCTGGGAATTGGTGAAGTCAAGCCAACCGGGATTTCTCTCCAATTGGCGGATCGCTCCATTACGTATCCTTATGGTGCAGTGGAGGATTTATTGGTTAAAGTAGACAAATTCATCTTTCCGGCAGATTTTGTGGTGTTGGATATAGCGGAAGACAGTGAGACTCCGTTAATTCTTGGAAGACCATTCCTAGCCACGGGTAGAGCTTTGATCGATGTAAATCAAGGGGAGTTGGTGCTTAGAGTCCAAGATGAAAAGGTCACCTTCAATGTTTTTGAAGCAATGAGGCATCCAAGCGACAAAGATACGTGTATGAGTGTGGACCTTGTTGATTCATTGACTGACAAGAGTGTGCAACAAACTTTTGAAGATTCATTGGAAGTGGCTCTTATGGTGGAGGATATAGAAGAAGAGGCATGCGAGGAAGAAGTTGAGTTCATGGTTAAATCCCTTGAGGCTTGTCTGGTTGTGAATAATGATGAAGACAAAGTTGTGGAGGATGTGCGGATTGAAGACAAGGGTGAACCACCTGTGCTAGAGTTGAAAGAACTTCCATCTCATCTCCGTTATGCTTTCCTTGGGGTGAATTCTTCATTCCCGGTGATCATTAGTAGCGGATTGAACTCTTTAGAGGAAGAGAAGCTGTTGAGGGTGCTTAGGGAGCACAAATCTGCAATTGGGTGGTCTATGTCCAACTTGAAAGGGATAAGTCCCTCATTTTGTATGCACAAAATCCTTTTGGAGGAAAACTTCAAGCCGGTCAGACAACCCCAAAGAAGACTCAACCCAAACATGAAAGAAGTTGTAAGGAATGAGGTTGTGAAGCTTTTGGATGCGGGTATAATTTATCCAATCTCCGATAGTCCTTGGGTGAGTCCGGTCCAAGTTGTCCCTAAGAAAGGGGGGATGGCGGTGGTTGTAAATGATAAAAATGAGCTCATCCCCTCAAGGACCGTTTCTAGATGGAGAGTGTGTATTGATTACAGAAGATTGAATGAGGCCACCAGAAAAGATCACTTTCCCTTGCCCTTCATTGATCAGATGTTAGAGAGATTGGCGGGTCATGCCTTTTATTGCTTCCTTGATGGATACTCAGGGTATAACCAGATTGTGGTTGACCCAAAGGACCAAGAGAAGACTGCCTTTACTTGTCCCTATGGCGTCTATGCATACCGGAGGATGCCATTCGGGTTGTGTAATGCACCCGCCACTTTTCAAAGGTGCGTGCTTTCCATATTCTCTGATATGACTGAAAAATTCATTGAGGTATTTATGGATGATTTCTCTGTGTTTGGTAACTCTTTTGATGATTGTCTGAATAATCTTGCATGTGTTTTGAAAAGATGCCAAGAAACTAACCTTGTTTTAAATTGGGAAAAATGTCATTTCATGGTTAGGGAAAGTATAGTTCTTGGTCATAAAATTTTATCACGGGGGATGGAAGTTGATAAAGCAAAAATTGAAGTGATTGAAAAACTTCCCCCTCCCATAAATGTGAAAGGTGTTAGAAGCTTCCTAGGGCATGCGGGTTTCTATAGGAGATTTATAAAAGACTTTTCAAAGATTGTGAAACCCTTATGAAAGCTCTTAGTAGTTGATACTCCTTTTGTATTTGATGATGACTGCATGCATGCTTTCCAACTTTTGAAAGAAAAACTCACCACCGCACCGGTCATTGCACCTCCAGATTGGAGTTTGCTATTTGAGTTAATGTGTGATGCAAGCGACTATGCAGTGGGAGCCATTTTGGGTCAAATAAAAAATAAAGTGTTACATGTTATTTACTATGCCAGTCGTGTGCTGAATGATGCTCAATTGAACTATACCACGACTGAAAAAGAATTGCTTGTTGTGGTGTTTGCATTTGATAAGTTTAGATCTTACTTGATTGGCTCTAAGACTACTGTCTACACTGATCATTCTGCTTTGAAGTATCTCATGACTAAACAGGATGCCAAGCCAAGGCTCATTAGGTGGGTACTACTGCTCCAAGAGTTTGATTTGGATATAAAGGACAAGAAAGGAGTGGAGAATGTGGTAGCCGACCATTTGTCTAGGCTTCCACAAGAAGACGTTCAAGCAAAAGCTGAGTTGCCAATTCAAGAGGAATTCCCAGATGAAAAGTTGTTTATGGTACAAGTGTCACCTTGGTTCGCAGACATTGCAAACTACAAGGCCGCCAACAAAATTCCGAAGGACTTCAATGCACAACAAAGGAAAAAGCTCATCCATGATGCTAAATACTATGTATGGGATGAGTCTTACCTTTTCAAAAGAGGTTCGGATGGAATTCTGAGAAGATGTATTCCGGAAGAAGAGGTTGATGGGGTGTTGACTCATTGTCACAACTCTCCCTATGGAGGACACTTTGGTGGTGAAAGAACCGCCATGAAGGTCTTGCAGAGTGGTTTGTTTTGGCCCACCATTTTTAAAGACTCTAGAGCTTGGGTGATGAAATGTGACAAGTGTCAGAGAACCGGAAGTATATCTAGGAGAAATGAGATGCCCTTGAAGGGTATTCTAGAGGTAGAGCTCTTTGATGTGTGGGGGATCGACTTCATGGGTCCTTTCCCATCATCCTACAACAACAAGGATATTCTGGTTGCAGTTGACTATGTGAGCAAATGGGTAGAAGTTGTCCCAACTCTGAAAGATGATGCAAAAGCGGTGATTAATTTTGTGAGGAAGAACATCTTCACCCGATTTGGAACCCCTAGAGCCATCATTAGTGATGGGGGTACTCATTTCTGCAACAAAGAGTTCAATGCAGTGCTTGCCAAGTTTGGGGTCAATCATAAAGTTGTCACACCATACCACCCGCAAACCAGTGGGCAAGTGGAGTTGTCCAATCGGGAATTGAAGAGGATTTTGGAGAAAACCGTGAACAATGCTAGGAAGGATTGGGCAAAGAAACTGGACGATACACTTTGGGCCTATCAGACTGCATATAAAACACCTATTGGTATGTCACCTTACCAATTAGTGTTTGAAAAATCATGCCACCTTCCGATAGAGCTCCAACATCGTGCTTTTTGGGCAGTGAAGGCCCTGAACTTTGATACAAGGCTGGCCATGGACAAGAGACTGTTGCAATTAAATGAGTTGGATGAATTCCGACTCTTGGCATATGAGAGTGCAAGAATCTACAAGGAAAGAACAAAGTTTTGGCATGATAAGTACATTATTCCCAAGCAATTTGAAGAAGGCCAATCAGTTTTGCTCTTTAACTCACGTCTCAAGCTCTTTCCGGGCAAGCTGAGATCAAGGTGGTCGGGTCCATTCTATGTCAAGTCAGTTTCCCCATTTGGTGCAGTTGAATTGGAAGATCCATCATCCGGAGATACTTTCACTGTTAATGGGCAAAGGCTCAAGCACTACCTTGGAGGAGACTTTGATCGTCAAGAAGTCTCCATCCCTCTTAAGGCACCCTCTTAGAGATCACCCGTCAAGCTAGTGACGTTAAAGAAACGCTTATTGGGAGGCAACCCAAGTTTTCTTTTCCCTTTCTCATTTGTTTTTGATTTTCAACTCTTGAATAATTTGAGAAGATCAAGAGATTTGTTAATAGGTTTGCTTAGTGTTTTCAGGGTAAGAAGGAAGGAGAAACAAAGCCAAAAAGCATGTGAACCAGCACCCGCTACCACCTTGGTGAGTTGTTCCATATCTCACCCCTCTCCGACTTGATTATTTACACTGGGGACAATGTAAGTTTTTAAGCTTGGGGTAGGGGTATTTTTGTAAATTTTTGAATTTTTGCATTTTGCATTCATATAGACATAGTTTTACATCATCACATGATTCGATTACCCCCTTGCATAGATTGAGCATCCGATTGTGAGAACTTAGTGCCAAATAAATTAAGATAGTAAATTTTTGAACCCAATTTTTTTATTCGTGTGATAAGGCTTCAAATAAAAAAAAAATTCTTGAGATGATCTTGGATAGTTGATAATTAGCATATGGTTTCGTAGGTTTGTGTTTCTCATTGATTCCTGAACTGCTAAAATGTGAGATTTTGAGCCATTAAGGGGTACTCACTAAATCTACCCCATTATTTGTTATAGAGTGTTTTATTCCTCTTGGATTGTATTCTCTAGAACTTGACTTGGAACCGTTTTGAAGCTTAAAAAATTTTTGAAAACATTTTTGAAAATGATTGAGGCACTAGGTATTTTTTCCGGCCTTCTGAGCTTTGAATGACTGAATGCTATCCCTTAGTTGCCCAATTTTGAGTCTAAAAGAATAAAATGTTTTTCTTGGTACCTTGAATTATATTGATGAATGATGATTGATGGGGAACCTTTTAAAGTATTGACAAAAGGGTAAAAAGGTAGTGGAAAAAGTATGGGATCAGAAAATCAAAAAAAAAAAAAGTTTCTCTTGAGCTGAAAAATCTTCCTTTCTCCAAATAAAAGAAAAATAAAAGAAAGAGAAATAAAATAGAGAAGGGGATGACAAAAAGAAATGAGAAATAAAACAAAAAGAAAGATGGCAAAAGTAAATCGAAATCCAAAAGGGTATTTTAGAAGGTGTCATGATTTGCAATGCTTGATGTTTTGTGTAGCCTTTTGAAATGTTCTCTTCTTGATTTCCCCACCTAACGATAAATCCCAAGGCCCCGTTACAACCCAAGCAAAAGACCTCTTGATTCTTAAATGTTTTCATTAATAAAAGTAGAGATTTGGTTGATAGTAAAGCCTATGGTAGAAATCATTCCTTGAGGAAAAGGGGGCGAATTGTCATATATCTTTGAACACTTGAGTGAGGCGAGAAAGAGAACCAAGTAAATGAACAAGCTTGGGGTGATCTTCAGGTGAGCAAGAGTGCCCGAATCAGTGAGAATATGAGTCTAGGAAACCTAAGCTTCTAATTGGACTTGAATTGATTGTCTCTTGCTGAATTATTTGAAATGCCTATTACTTGGATCATTTACTCGGGTTCTTAGTTCACTATCATTGCTTTGTTTGTTTTCATCTTCTGGCCTTGGTTTTTGCTTGAGGACAAGCAAAGTCTTAAGCTTGGGGTGATTTGATGAGAGTGATTTCATCTCATTTTCCATGTACATTTATGCATGCATTTGCATATAGTTAGGCCATTTTAGTTTGATTTTGGTTAGTTTTTCCTTTGGAACGGATAAGGTGGTTTTGTGTGTTGTTTTGCAGGAATTTATGATTAATTGCCCAAGATTTAGCCATGATGAAGCTTTGGTGAAGATAGAGCCTGAAAAGAGAAGAAAATGAGCCAAGCAGAACCCATCACGGCCTAGCCGTGATGGAGCAATAAATGAAGAAATGCAATTCTGGAAGTTTCACCTCGCGAGACAGGATCTCGCCCCGTGAGCTCGAAGACCAGCCTGAACAGCAACAGTCACCCTTTCTGTCTCGCCCCGCGAATCACCATCTCGCCTCGTGAGCCTGAAGGCCTGACTGTGCCAGAAATGTCACCCTTTCTGTCTCGCCTCGCGAATTACCACCTCACCTCGCGAGAAAACCAATCTCTGAGGATCTGATTCATAAGATTTACCTCGCGAACCAGGTCTCGCCCCGCGAGCGCGCGAAACCCAGAATCTCTGTTTATAAGCTGTTTTAGGGCAGATTGGAGGAGAGAGGGGAGGCGGTCAAAAACCCTAAAAATAGACTCTCTGCTGCTGTGGCTGTGTGCATCCTTCCATGGAGTTCCTTCCTTCCTTCATCTCTGTATCTTTTCTTTTGCCTTTCTCTTTGATTATGTGTAGCTAAACTTCCCCTTGTTGGGGTTAGATAATGGTTTTTCTGAATTTGGTTGTAACATGATGTGGTTGTAATACAATTTCCTATTTCTTTATGAGTGTTTGATTCCATTCTTAATGCTTTCCTTGGTTTGATCATCCTAGGAATGATTAGTTGCTTTGATAGACAATTGAAAGATTGATATTAGGGCATGCTCGTGAATCAAATGCGAAGTAGTTCATGGACCTAGACATAGGTTTTGGGGTGCTTGCAATCTTATGAATCTTGACTCTTAATGCAAATTCTCATGTTAATCCACCTAAGACATTAGGGCTTAATTTGGGATTTTAGGCTCATTCCACCTAAGACATTAGGGTTTGAGTATTTAAGAAGATTTGATTGTCATAATTGAATTAGGAATTGTGTTATTTACCATTTCATAGCAACCAAGGGAGGATTAGCCTAGTCTAACCCTAACAATTCTATCCATTTGTTGATCACATTTCTGTTGCCTGTTAAGTGTTTGATAAAATACCTAAAAGAACAAAAACATTTTATTCTTGTTTGTTTTGTTACATGTTAGAGCTACCTTCCATCCAAACACGATCGCCTAGATAGTAGTCCAATTTGTGAAGTGGTACTTGTCCACGATCCCTGAGAACGATATTCGGTTCTTACCGATTTATTACTTGCAACGACCCGGTACACTTGCCGAGATCGTGTCAAGTTTTCATTGAAAAATACGCATCCACCCTTGTAGACAGGCTGCTCAAAAACTTTGGTAAAGTTACTTGTTTATACTGGTAGACGAAGCTCTAAATATTTTCTAGATGAATACCTAAATAATTTGTTAGGTATAACAAGTCCAAAGACTTGATAAATAAGCACGTCCATCTTGCCACGGAAGCAGACGGAAGTAATTAGTAGAAGTAAATGAACTGAAAAATAAAGTAATCTAGTAGACGAGCTCTAACCGCCACGTCACCAGACGAAGATCTTTATAACTCATTAAGGAATAACAAGTCCGAAGACTTGATAGACAAAGGGATATGCCACATCATCAAACGAGCAAAGTAAAATATTGAACAGACTTAGTCTCTCATATAACTAATTAAAGGGAGTTTCTTTTTAGACAAGCTCCATCCTTGAAATGAATTAAATGCAATCCGAATCTCTTGAATTTATTTCAATAGAATATTTGTTTTTCACATTTGTTTTATTTGCTTTAAATGTTTTACCTTGTTGTAAAAGAAACATAGTACCATCAAGAAATGCAAAAAGCAGAATCATACAATAAGATACTGCAAAACGATTTGTACGATGACAACTTTATGATTGAAAAAGCTGGATTATATACAAAGGAGGAACAACAAGTGCTCAAGCTGCAATACTTAGAGGAGTGAACCTCCAATTTCATGCTACGTCGATAATCAAGAGTACTATTCAGCATTGCCACAACCAAACTATCAATCACAACGGATATCATGCATTAAATGCTATCTCTAAACGGGATTATTCAAAGTAACCGTTGAAGAAATATAAGTGAAGAAGAAGGTCACTATAATAGTAGACCTCAAGTTCTGAAGAATAACTTTTGCCAATCTATAATCACTTTCTAATATTCTTTCAAGAGCAAGAGTGTGTATTCTTTAGTTTGAATATTGTTGTAATATTCAACTGATCTTAAACTGTCACATTCTCACACATAGTGAGTTAAGAAGATCAAACATTTTATCTCTTTATTAGAGTTATAGCCTGAAGAGGCTTGATAAGAAAAAAATACTTGTAGCCTGGAGAGGTGTTGAATACTTGGTTGTAATCTATTTGGAGAAACAGTGGATAAATCCTTCAAGTCGAAGGGACTGGACGTAGCTCTTGGTTGGAGGAGAGTGAACCAGGATAAAATCTCTTGTGTGAATCTTTTATCCCTAAACCCTTCAGTTTTATTTGCTTATACTAACCGTGGGGTTTTGATATTGTTTTTGTTAAAATATTTTAAAAAGAATCTTTGTCTTTGTGCTTGCTTCTGTTTCTAATCTCCTTGAGTGCAAAATTTGTTTTAAATGTTGTTTTCGAAAATTGTTAACAAACACAATTCAACCCCCTTTTTGTGTTTGTCTGTGTCAACTTCATTTTAAACTTAATATTTCCTTTTGAGGCTTTTTTATTAAAATGATCTCACTGGCGTTGTATCTCATACAAGACGTCTCTCAGAATACATGTATGCATGCTATCATACATTTAACAAACATATATAACATTTAAAACATACATGTAAACATACATTTAATGCATCACATCAAAAAAATAAAAAATACATCTCATACATTTCATGCATCTCATACATAAGCATATAAGATAAGGTAATATAGTTACGACCTCCTAAAAAAAGCAAGAATTAAATAACTAATTTATTACAATTCTTTGACCCTCGAGCAAACTTCTCAAGTATCTCCCACGACATCATCATTTAATGTTGCCTCCTCTTCAACTCGAATAATTATATTTATTTAAAATAAATAAATAAATAAATAATTAAAGACACGACACACATGCCGTATTAAAAATAAATAAATCAAGACACGCGGATCGTATTTACCCAAAATAAATAACACCTTAATCTAGGGCCATAAGTATATATCTTACATTTAAAATTATTTAATTATAATAATAAATCTTTATTAATAATATTTCAAAATAATTTTAAATTGATTGAGATTGAAAGGAATTGAATCACGCACAAAAGTCATTCACTAGACTTGCTCTTAAGGCAATTCATCAAGATAAAATAGAAATCTTACGTGAATTTAAAAAGTAATCTTACCAATTGTGAAATATTCACGTGGATTCAAAAGGAATCAAATCACGTTCTGATCCTAATGCCCTGCTATCAAATTTTCAAAAACACAAAGTTCTAATTTTGAATCCAATTCAAAAAGTCTCTGTAACAAAACTTTGAATCAATTTAAAAAAAGAACATTGCGCACAGGTAACTTGCCTCACGTTCAAATATGAACTTCACTTTAAATTCACACTATTATAATTGATAAAACCAATTATACAATTCAAGTCTGCCTCTGCGCAATACTGGATATGGTCATACCCAAAAATCGAAACAATCACGAATTGACGTACACATGTATTTTGGCACAGGGAGATTTCTTTGACTATTCAAAGAGAATTGGCGCCAGTTTCTATAAGCATTATAGCATATATATATATATATATATATAAATAATTTTTCACGATATTGTCTTATTTCAGACTGGGAAAATGAAGAAAAGAACCATTTTCTTTTTTCTTCATAGTCAGGTTTTAAACAATCATTTTGAATTTTTTGTTTATCAACAATAAATTTTGTCAAAACAAAAATTTGATTCGGAGTTTCATATATATATATATATATATATATATATATATATATATATATATATCAAACATGTGTTCACCATGACAACATATATTTGATGGAATCATATTCAAAAGCAATAAATACATGTCATCAAACGAGACAAACAAACATATAGAGATTTATGATAATAACGATCAATCTGATACCATATTTGATGTTTCCATAAGATAATCCTCTTTAAAAATCATATCTCTCAAGGCGGAAGAAAATCATCGTCATGGATCGCGCATTACAAAAACATGAATCATATAAGGGTTATTTGTGTTTACCTCTTGAAGCGAGCGTGCTTTCACTGTGATCACAAGTGCCATCAATGAGAAGCACCTCTACTCAGTCCACGCGAGTAAAGGACTCGGAACTTTGCGTCCTGTGCTAGCCGACTGCTTTTGGAGGCAAGGTTAACCAGTCTTAGTTTAGAGCGAGACTAATAATCTATTTATAAGTCACAAACTCCTCTTGACCTAACTGCTCACTTATTGGACCTTGTACGTTACAAGTCCAATAACCTTTAAATTAATTAAATCATATTTAATTAATTGACCCGCTCTGGATTTGCTCTATGTGTGTGACCCTGTAGGCTCCCACTAAGTTGGCAATAATATTAAATATTACAATAATATCAAATATTATAAATAATCAGCGACATCTAGCAATGCATTATTACTACTCAATTAGAGAGAGTATTGGTGATCTGATTTTAACCTTAACGCGACCAAAATTTATCGTGTAGTAAATGTCCCTTTATCCATACGTCTTAATTGAACACAAGATATAAGAGTGTCATCCTTGTTATGTTTAATTATTTATTCCTCGATCCCCGAGTAGACGTGTAATCACAAATGGTCCAATATCACATATTGACCCACTTCCGCGTGGCCACGCGTATCTCACTCTATCAAGGGCCCAAGACATTACACCTATTATGTAGGATGGACGATGAGACACCCCGTTGTGCCCCGGTATTTTATTAGATTAAAACCTTCTTAATTAATTTCTTAATTGTGCGCTTATCGTGAAAAATACGTAAAAATTAAAACTTAATTTAAATAATATACAACTAGTTAATAAAAAACAACACACCATATTTAGGTTATACATACACACGTAAGTCTTATAAACATATTACAACAATGTTGAGGATATCCTCTCCGTAAGATCCCTCACAAGCATATACTTAACAAAAGTCATACTTAGCAGAAAATATAAAATACTTCTTAGACACACTGGTCATACTGTCTATACTCTAATCACCATGGGTCACAGCTCGACCTCCCACCTCTGGTTCGTAAGGAGTTCCATCCAACTCCTCAGCAATCTCCGTTTCATACAGAGTTCCGTCCAGCTTCTCAGCAACATAATCCTCCATCGGGTGTTCTAACGTAAATAAAGTAGACACACAAAAATACAGAAATATAGGGGATAAGAAGCAATTCTATCATCAAAAAACGGAACAGAGTCATAGTAATATAACAAAATTCACAGACAAACAGTATTCTAAATCAACCATCATCCATAATTCAATATATATCATCCCCTACCCTCAACTCATGCACTACCAATTCCTTCACACATTCCTCGTTGGGAATGACAGTCAGTTATTCAAGCGACGGGTTCCAAATTCTCAGTGCACATTCTCTTCCATGGTGAGAATGCTCACGCAAAGCAATGACACTATAACTGCACGATTATCCCGGTGCACACCCTATCCACTCACGAGGGTGCTCATGAATTTCAATGACACTATAGCTGCACAGCCTATATCTAAGGTGGAACGGTCTAGCGAGAACTCCTGACCTCGTGTATTCCAAATACACGGTTGTGAACAACAATGCAAACATATAAATCTCACCAACCCACATTAATAACAACCTAGTGCCTTAACTTTCCATCCAAGTCTCAACGCATATTCTATATCACACCTCAACTTTAAAATAAATCATTTAGGTTAGGCACCTCTAAGTCACCAATATTCTCACACCCAAACCAACAACACCCGAGCTATGCATATCTTCGCTTAAGAATCAACTAAGCACCATATTAAAACCAGACAGATCATGCATAACACAATATCAGGAAATATTCAAACACAAAAAATAATACGTCACATGCAATGGAATATCTCACCCAGCGTATCACAATAAATTCAATAACATAAAGTCAGACGTCATCAAATACTTAAAATCAACCTAATGTCGATAAACATAAAATCCATAAATCATCATTGGTTTTACAGAAAATGTTTCCAATGTGATTTTGGCCTTGTCTATTACTCGACTATCAGTAGGGTTTAGGTCACCCTACACAATTATTATATAATATACTACTTATCGATTCTAACGATAGAGTGATCCTTTCCCCCACCTGAGTTATCACCGGAATCCCGAACCCGACGTTCCTCGTTATCACACCACACGTTATCAATTCCTCCTTCAACCAAACAACACAATCAACAAATTAATCAACAAAACCAACTAAGCCCACTTTATGCTAGGTTCGGCCATTCAATTCCAATTAGGGCTAGGATCATTTTTTTATTCTAATCTTTTCGGTACTAGTTCCTATGGTCTTAGATAGTTTAGATAAATTGTCATAACTTGAAAACATGAACAAAATATTCGAGTCTCATTTTAGTTAAGTTTCAGCCTTGTATAGTAAAATAGGCTAGGAATTTCCTTTTGATTCGAACTTTTGGTTTTAGGCTACTAAGACATTAGAGAGCATTAATCAAGTATTAGATTTCACAAATTGAACAAAAACTTTTCAACCTCTTTGCTCTAGGGTTTCAACCCAAATTAAAAAGCTAAGCTATGAATTTTTATTGAACTTAAGCTCTTGGTTTTAGATCATAGAAGTATTAGAGAACTTAAGTCAAGTACTAACTTTCAACAAAAGAAACAAAAAATAAAACCCATTTTTAACATAAGTTTAGGCCAAATTGGGTTCCATGAGGTTAGGGATTTTTTATTGAATTCAAACTCTTAGATTATGATCATATAGTTACTAGAGAGTTTAAAACAAACAATAGATTTCACAAATGAATCTAAACTACCAAACCCATTTCCAACTCAGTTTTGGCCTCAACAAGAAAATAGGGAAAGAAAATGTTTTTGATTACATGCTCTTGGATATTGAAAGTAGAGATCATAACTAGATCATAGAAATTGGTTTCACATATTTATGATTTTTCTACATTTTTTTAGAATTATTTGAAGTTCTAGATCCAGGAATGTAAAATCATGAAATAGGAGGAAAATGACTTCAATAAGGAGAAGAGATGATCGAGGATCATCATATTACCTCAAGTGATGAAGGAAATGGAAAGGAGACGATGATCTTGATGAAGTTTTAACAAGGATGTCAACTTGGAGTTCTTGAAGAACAATGGAATTTATGTGTTTTTTGTGAAGAAAAATGAAGAAGATGAAGAGATGAATTGGGGGGGGGCTGCGGTCTTGGGGTATTTATAGGGTAGTTCTTAGGCTTTGTTTGGTTCTCAGGTTTTAGATTAATAGGTTTTGTGATATTTAACTAATATATGATTAACTATGGTTAATAATTAACCTAACTAGGGTTACTTTGCTAACTATGATTAATAAACATGTGGCTCACATTAAATGAAGGTGTGGCTGATTTCTTGTCCACAAGAATTAACCATGGTTCCTTAACCATGGTTAAAATTTAACTAAACATTGGTTAGGTTAAGCTTAGGGGTATTTTGATCATTTCACTTGAAAATTCATGATTACTAAAATTTAAGGCCGGACTCCTTGTCCTCTCTACTACATTAATCCCTCCTAATACCTCAGCTCCATAATTGACTCCGTCGTTTACCCGACTTATCCCCCGATTTAGGTTTTACGCGTTTTCTTAACGATTACGTCCGAATAAAATAATATTAATTTCATTCCTAATGAATTTTTTTTCGAAACTTGGAAAATACTCCGGAACAAAATATAAAACCTAATGGTTTCATTCATGAGTCGAAATTAGGGTTTCTGCTCAGTAAAATATTACTATCAGTGAAAACGCAGACCGGGCTCCGTCTGAATTTTCAACCCAAAATTTCATGTAACCCTCTGCCATAAGATAAATTATGAATATGCTTTTATTTTATTTAAAATCATTTTGTTGCTCTCAGATTAAAATATAAATAATTATATTTTAATCGGTTAAACAGCGTAATTAAAATCAGGCTGTTACAGACGAATCATGTCTACATCACTCACACTTCTCAACATGATTTATTGCAGACCCAATAACTACCTTTATGATCACACTGTTACGCGTGACGTTTGATAGCATTAAAGCCCACAACTCCTCATGTAGGAATCGCAGTGACTTCAAGTCGAATGACTACTTCACTATAGTCACCATGAGAATACTTATGACACTTACATAATTATTATGAAGTATTCTCATAGTGGGTCATCCAGTATAAACATTACTTCCTAATATTCATACCCGTGTGCTGACTTGATATCACATATCCATGACCCGTGAGATGTGGCCATTAGTCCAGTGGCGAATCCAGGACCCTAAGTCAGTGGGGGCAATCTATTTTTAAAAAAATTAATAATAATTATTGTTCATTTGATGATAATTTTCTTTCCATTTTTTTTTCAATTGAAGATTGTTGCTTATTTTATGGTAATTTCCTCTTCAAAATCATTCCAATATATCCTAAAACTAAAAGAGGTTTAATTTCTATGCACTATCAGTATAAAAGATTTTAAGAATGACATCTAATTGTATCTTGACAAATCAATATTATTGTTATTTCTCTTTCTCAGTTACTAAAATAAAAACATACATGTTACAAATGTCAAAATATTAGTGGATGTTAGTATAGAATTTTTTATGCTGATAGTATATACTGATTTAATCCATTGAAAAACAAGTTTAATACATTTAATTTTATGTCTAACCAATCAGTTTGGTGAAATAACACAGTCATCATAAAATACTCAAATTTGGGCTTATCAAAATCCTAACCTATCAATATATACAATTAACCATATAAAAAATGATTGCATGGATACAATTATTTCAAATATAGGGTGCAAAATAAAATACATGAGTTATTAAAAACAAATTTAAGGAAGTGAGGGGGTGCACTTGCCCACACTAGGGGCAACGTGCGTCCGCCCCTGCATCAGTCTACTCACACTATAGTCTCTATGTATTATTGTCGTCCTGATTAACAATAATAGTCGACTACGAATATTTAAGAATAACGTTCTTATTATTTAATGAGGTCTCATGATTAAGTGTCGTACTTAATGTCTCATTAAATGAACTGCTTATTCTAAGGATTTTATCATGCTATTAAAACATATAAATAACATAATAAATAAAATGCCTTTTATTTATATAAAAAAATATATAATCCAAAGTAATGATACAAAACGTAAATCTACTAATATAGATTGGGCACTAGGGCTTACACCAACAATGGGACTATACAGTTGAGGATGGCTTATATGAATTGATTGGTACTACCTATACTAACAAGATGCATCTTCTTTTCGGGAGCCCATCACTTAAGAACTCCACAATTAAGTGTGCTTGACTTGAAGCAATTCCGGGATGGGTGACCTCCTGGGAAGTTTTCCCAACAAGTGTGCGAGTGAGGACAAAGCACACTGAAAAGACCCATGTTGGTTTGTGGGGATAATCGTCAATCCATAAAGCAGTCTGGGATGTTAGAAACCCAATGTTCGGTTTTACTCGGTCAGACATCTCCTATGCAGTTCATCTGGTTAGTCAATTCATGTCTGCCCCGCGTACCACTCATTATGCTGCCGTCCTCCGGATTATTCGGTATATCAAGGGTACCTTGTTTTATGGTCTTCACTACTCAGTTGCCTTTCCCTTGATTCTTCGAGCCTACTCTGATGTAGATTGGGATGGTGATCCTAGTGATCGTCGCTCCACCACTGGATTTTTGTATTTTTCTCGGAGATTCTCTTATTTCTTGGCGTAGCAAGAAACGAACTCTGACAACTCGCTCCAGCACTGAAGTCGAATATCATGCACTTGGTGATACTAGTTCTGAAAAATTGTGGCTTCATTGGCTTCTTGATGATTTAGAGATATCTTAGGCGTCCTCCACTGATCTTTATTGTGACAACCGTAGTGCTATTCAAATTGCCCACATTGATGTTTTCCATGAGCGCACTAAGCATATTGAGATTGATTGACACTTCATTCGTCAGCATCTTCACCGTAGTGATCTCCATTTTGTCTCCATTGACACTCTTGACCAGCCTGCTTATTTGTTCACGAAAGCTCATTCTCTGGTCGCTTCCGCACTTTAGTGTCCAAAATCAAGTTGGTTGCAGCTCCACCCATTTGAGTTTGAGGGGGGATGTTACAGTATGATATGATATGATTTGATTATGTAATTATTGTGATTGATATTGTAATCGTATTAGGATATTAGGTTTAATTAGCCTTTATTTCTTTGTCTCTTTTTCTGCTTTATAAATAGGAGCACTCTCTTGTAACATTGACATAATACATGAATATACAAAACATTTTCCATCTATCCATGTTTAGTTTCTACAGTTCTGAAATAGAAATTTAGCGATAATAACTATTAATTAGTAAAGCATGCTATCTTATCTGCTAAAAAAACCTTCATAAGGTGATCCAAGCTTGTTTTCACGTATTCTCTCTCTAAAAAAAAACTTGTTTTCGTGTAAAGGCTCTTTCTGTTCATGTTCCTCGTTGGGTGCAGTGGCATCCCTCTCGTGAAGGAACTTATGTTCTTAACGTGGATGATAGTAGCATGACCAATCCGGGTAAAGCAGGTTTTGGTGGTCTCTTCCGAAATGCCGATGGTACTTGGGTTATGGGTTTTACTGGGTCGCTGGATATTTCTACTAGCACACATGCAGAACTTAATGCTATTTTCTATGGTCTTAGTTTGGCCTGGAATAAAGGGATCAGAAATCTCACATGTTACTCTGACTCTCTTTATGCCATTAGTCTAGTTACTAAGGAGATCTATGCTTTTCATCATCATGCCACTTTGATTTACTCTATAAAGAGCATCCTTCAGAATGATTAGCGTGTCTCATACTCTCCGAGAGGGGAACCAGTGTGCTGATTTTCTTGCGAAATTGGAAGATTCTCAGGAGGATCATTTTAGGGTTTTTTGACTCTTCGTCCAATGATCTTAGCACTGCTCTTTTAGGTGACATCACTGGTGTTGTTTTCTAAAGGGTGTAACCCTTTTCTTTTTGTTCTTTTTTGTTCCTTGTTGTTTATCTAAAAAAAAGTAAAATATATCCTAATGATAAATAATTAAATGGAAATAAGAGATTTAATAATAACCA
The DNA here is from genome assembly GCA_030762895.1 of Sophora flavescens. Classification (NCBI taxonomy): domain Eukaryota; kingdom Viridiplantae; phylum Streptophyta; class Magnoliopsida; order Fabales; family Fabaceae; genus Sophora; species Sophora flavescens. The sequence goes on from CM061069.1 coordinate 112,557,607, forward strand.
CTATCAAGTAGTAAATTTTAAAATATATTAAAAAATTAAAAAAAAATGCTTAATATGGATGACTTTAAAAAAGTGATATAACAGGGAAGAGAGAATATAGAGAATAACTTGTAAAATTAATTATTCTACTGTAATATATAAGTTTTTTTTAGTGCTTGAAAAGTTTAAGTGAGTTGGGTCCCTAGGGTTCACCAGGGTCAGGATAGCCTCAGGGCTTAATGACCGCATTCAGATGTATTTACAGATTACCCACCAACGAGGTCCTCATATCGATAGTGGGATTCGAACTCACGACCTTATGGATTATGAGTCATATCCTTATCAACTGGATCAACCTTCGTTGGTCATAATATATAAGATTTTATTAGCAAATCAAAAAACAAAATCAGGTTAATTAGAAATTTAGAATGGATAAAAATTAAGGGGGTGTATTGGATTGAGATTTCAAAAGATTTTAATGGACTTTTTTATGATAAAAAAGTATTGTGACATTCAATCAAGACTTTTAAGTAATCAAAATAAGTCTCGTGGTATTCGATCAAGACTATCAAGATTTTTTAAAGAGAGAATCCAAATATAGTGGTATTCAATCATGACTTTTTACAAGTACTAAAAAGTCTCGTGGTATTCAAAAACTTCCTAATTTCGATGGATTGTTTACTAAGGCGGATTTTGTGGGACTTTGTGAGACTTTTTGGTGATTTTTTAATAACAAAAAGTTTCACATCAACATATGAGATTTTTCAAGATTCTCCATTCTTATTTCTCTTCATCTTATGCCTTCGCCTCTCTCCCCTCCCTCCCCTTTCTCTCCCCCTCCCTCCATCTCCCTCATTCTCCCTCTCTCTCCTCCCTCCATCCATCTCTCCCCCCCGTTACACTTCAACCCAACATAAGTTACCGAACAACTTTAGAATGCATTTGTTACAAGTTATTTGACGAAAAAACACTTTTTTAATTGAAAAAATCATTTGTAATGAGTTTGATTGTGTTTGTTTAAGCTTTTTATTAAAACCATTTAAAAAAAATAATAATTTGTAAGGTTAAAATTAGAAGTTACAAGATTTTATAGGTAATGGTAATGACCCTCAAAATGGAAATTAATTGTTCAATCTTTGTCACGCATCCTTTAGGAATATGATCGAGAAGATATTTGAGACTTTTAAATCGCGATTCACAATTTTTAAATCAGCACCTTCATTTTTATTTAAGACACAAGCAGAGCTTGTGTTAGCATGTGTACCACTACATAACTTCCTTTGTAAAGAATGTCGTTATGATGAATTTCCAATTGAACCAATAGACGAATCTTCATCTTCAATATCACTAGCTAATGTAGACAATAATTTTGAACCTATTGTTCAAACCCAAGTGCCGGAACGAGAAGATGCTAATTTTGCTTGGAGGGCTAGCATGACTTTAGATATGTGGAGAAATGGAACTTAAGAGGACAAGAAGCTATATAGATTTCACTATTAATTAAAAGATTATAAAAATTGTATTGTGTTTTACTTTTTTTAATTATATTATTCATTTCTTTGTTATTTTTTTATTGACTCTTGTAACTTTGAATATTTGTTAAAAATTCATGTTTTCCTTTCAAATCTTGTAAATTCATATAGTCCATTCAAATTTTATAAAATCTTATGATATAAATCATTGAAAATCCACACATGAGAGTTTTGATTATAACAATCTTTAAAAAAAAAAGTCTTTTAAAATCGTATAAGTCATTACATTCTTAGATAATCTTTTAAAATTCACAATATTTTTTTAAACCAAAACAATCTTTTAAAATCTCAATCCAATACATTCCTAAAAATGGTGCCAAATTCGTATAGCTAAAAAAAATAAATAAAAAAATGGTGCCAATCAAGAAAAATAAAATATAAAAATTAAAAGAAAAAAAAGACAAACTGGGGCGAAGAAGTTTCGTGAACCGCGTGTGGAATGGAGTTTATCGTAGAAAAGAATAAACAAAGAAGTTGATTTTGGAGGAATTGCAACACTGTGGCGGGTGGGGTTGAAACGTTTGTTCTCAACAAATAAACAATTCTTTCAACTTTCTATATATCCTTTCCATTTCACCCGTCACATCCTTCTCCCCTTCTTCTTCTTCTTCTTCTTCTTGTTTGCCCTTTTTTTGTTTTAAACTTGATTTTTCGAAATCGATTATCTTGCGCTAGAATCAAATAGCCACAATAGGTATTCTTAGATCCTTCAATTTTTTATGAAATGTTTGTGTATTTGTGCTTAGTCTCTTGTGCATTAAACATGTCCATCAATTTCTTCTTTTCTTTTTCTATTTGATTTTTAAAATTTTAATTTTTGTTTTGGGTTTCTGGGTTAGCTTTATTTGGATGTGTTTGGCTTTTAAAATATGCAAAGATTAATTTTCTTTTTTCAGAGTATATATGTCTTGTTACAAATTCTATGGTTTGTTTTCATATTTGAATTCTGTGCCCTTAATTTTATTCTAATTAAACTTGTCTATGATTATATTATATGGAGTATGGATGGTTGTATTTTTTATTTTATTCTGTTTTATTTATGTTGGTTGAATGCCTCATGGTGAATGGTCTTTTAACTTTGCAGCTATGCAGAGCCAAGTTGTGTGTAATGGGTGTAGGAACATTTTGCTTTACCCTAGAGGGGCAACCAATGTTTGCTGTGCGTTGTGCAACACAATTACCACTGTTCCTCCACCTGGTAAGCCCCTTTTGCTGTCTTTGTTATTCAAATTTCAAGTTTATAGATACTTACTTGCTCCATGCTTGGTAGGTTTACTAGACCGAATTAATTTGATAACTCAATTGGATTAAGTGTTTAGTTTCTAGTTTTCATGGTAATCTATGCCATCTTAGGCATACTAACTAGATATGGAAGTGTAATATGGAAAGAAAAATGTTACTTGCATTTAGGTTCTTCCCATTTGCCAATATATGCGGGATTCTTGTATGATTAGAGAAATAAAGAATTACTATTGCTTAAATGATCGGAAAGAGTTTTCCTAGGGCAAAACTAACTCAATATTATGATATCATGTGTTTGCTTACTACTGTCGTGTTATACAAAATTGGACTTGAGTTTTATGAAGCAATTTGATATTCTGATTTGGTTCTTTATTCCTGCTGTAAATCTCATGTAGCAATTATACTGTTTGAATCTGAGACCAAGGTTTCAGATTGGGTACACCTTGGCTTTGAATTATCTTGCACTTTGTCTTTTATATAAACAGAAGTTTAATGGAATGTGTTATTAGCACAACATAAAAAACTCGGGAGAGTTTGGGGGGGTCTTACCAAAAAAAAGCTCGGCGAATTTTGCAACATTTTAAAAATCATGGGATTACTCTCCAATGGGTATGGTTGAAGGTTTTTTCTTTTTTGAATTTCAACCTATACGCACCGTTTGTTTTCGGAGAGTTTCAGAGGAAAGAAAAAGGGGCGACGGATTTTAATATGAAATGTTGGGTTTCATTCGTATGGAACACAACAGACAAAGGGGAGAAAGAAAACCATTTAGGTGGGTCCCATAAAAAAGTTTTCCTTCCCCTCAACAGCGAGAGAATGAGGGGAACAGTGATACAAATGTTTAAATTACTGTTACATCCTTATCTTTTAACACAATTACTCATATCTTTTTTAATAAAATATTTATGAAAGGCAAATATATCTTTACAAGAAAATATCATTTTCTTTATTTTCACTTTTCTATCCAACCAAACGAGAAGAAGAGAAAACTTAATTTTTCTTTCTCTTCTACTTCTCTTTTATTTCTCTCAATCCAAAAAAAAGCTCGGCGTATTTTGTAACATTTTAAAAATCATGGGATTACTCTCCAACGGGTATGGTTGAAGGTTTTTTCTTTTTTGAATTTCGACCTATACGCACCGTTTGTTTTCGGAGAGTTTCAGAGGAAAGAAAAAGGGGCGATGGATTTTGATATGAAATGTTGGGTTTCATTCGTTTGGAACACAACAGACAAAGGGGAGAAAGAAAACCATTTAGGTGGGTCCCATCAAAAAGTTTTTCTTCCCCTCAATAGCGAGAGAATGAGGGGAACAGTGATACAAATGTTTAAATTACTGTTACGTCCTTATCTTTTAACACAATTACTCATATCTTTTTTAATAAAATACTTATGAAAGGCAAATATATCTTTACAAGAAAATATCATTTTCTTTCTTTTCACTTTTTTATCCAACCAAACGAGAAGAGAGAAAACTTAATTTTTCTTTCTCTTCTACTTCTCTTTTATTTCTCTCGATCCAAAAAAAAGCTCGGCGTATTTTGTAACATTTTAAAAATCATGGGATTACTCTCCAACGGGTATGGTTGAAGGTTTTTTCTTTTTTGAATTTCAACCTATACGCACCGTTTGTTTTCGGAGAGTTTCAGAGGAAAGAAAAAGGGGCGATGGATTTTGATATGAAATGTTGGGTTTCATTCGTTTGGAACACAACAGACAAAGGGGAGAAAGAAAACCATTTAGGTGGGTCCCATCAAAAAGTTTTTCTTCCTTAACACAATTACTCATATCTTTTCTAATAAAATATTTATGAAAGACAAATATATCTTTACAAGAAAATATCATTTTCTTTTTTTTCACTTTTCTATCCAACCAAACGAGAACAAAGAAAACTTAATTTTTCTTTCTCTTCTACTTCTTTTTATTTCTCTCAATCCAAACAATCTAAAAATCTTTCCATTTCCTTCTCTCTCTTTTTTTTCCTCTTCTTTTCTACTTCTTTCCTCCGTACTTCTTTCCTTCCTACTTATTTCCTAATCCAAACAAAGCAATAATCAAAGTATTATTAGGATACTATAGGGATTAGGGATGTTCTAAAAGATTGTTTGCGTGTCATCAACCTATAATCATGTCTGTTTGGGATAGGGTTATTCTTTTGGCATTCCCTTGCTGCTCTGCCCATGGGTTTTTTTGGTGGTGTTTCTTTGGTAGACATGCAGAGGGATTGACATACTTTGTTGCATTGCTCTGCCATCTAGTTTTAGTTGTTTCTTTTTGTTTTATGTGAAGATGCCTTATCCTCTTCTTATTACTTTTCTATTCTCATCTGATAATATTTCTTCTATTTTCAAGAAAGATATTTACATGTAGTCGGACATGAACTGGTTGCTTACATCTTAGGACATTTAATTTACTAATGACCCTGCAGGAATGGAAATGTCACAACTTTATTGTGGAGGCTGTAGGACATTGCTAATGTATGCACGTGGAGCTACAAGTGTAAGATGTTCCTGCTGTCACACTGTAAACCTTGTACCAGGTACAATATATTTGTATGTTGCCAGATATGTGCAGCTTATTAATTTAATGATAATTATGTTGGACTACATGTTGATATGCCAGATAACTATTTATATTTCTATTTTATAATTGTAGAGATGTCTTCTGGTATGCTTGATCATTGAGTATGTTTAGTTTGTTGATTTTGATCCCAAATCCTGGTGTAAGGTCCAACAGGGATACGGCAAGGGGATCCTTTTCTCCTTTCCTCTTTACCCTTAATGTGTATGTAAAGCCATATGTTGATGTATTTGTGACAAACTCAAGAATGCAACCAAAGTGTTTGTTCATTGTACTTAGACATGTATTTGTTGACTTGGCTACAAAAAGACAAAAAATATCCATCAGACATGACATCTAGGTAGCAGGAGAATAAACAAATTTAAATGCAACCTTGTGGTTTTTTAAAAGAAAGTGGTTTTTCATAACTTTTTTTTTAAATTCCCACATATTTTATGTTCTGAACTTTCTTGTGATTATTCTGGAGTCGGAGCATATTTCTTTATTTTAAATCACAAAAAGCGTTAATAAACTGCTGCACCCACATATGTTGTTACTAAATGAATAATTCTGGCAGCTGCCTTATGAAGGACCTCATGCTGGATTCGAGTCCTTGTAAGTGTTGATGTTTACAGTTAACCCACCTTTCCCGATCTCCTCATCAGTTCTTAGAATTTAACTTTTAATTTTTAAACAATGAATAAATAAATAATTCTGGTCTGTTACATACTTCTCAACTTAAGACCCATAATCTTTGATAATTTCTTCTTTTGGTCACTCGCAATGCTACTAATACTTGCTCCTTGGTACTAGCAATAGATTTAGATGACAAAAGCAAAATAGGTTTGTGCTTGCTTTGATATAGAGCTGAATCTATCCATATATGTTCACTTTGTAAATTGAGGTCAACACTACTACCCACCGTTACATCCATCTTATAGTTATATACTATTAAGAGATAATAAAAACCAATTGGACCTTCACCTAAGTACTTAACCTTTTTCGGAGAGTTGGTTCAGAGCCTTTATGGGTCTATGACTATGACTATGACAAAGTGGTCTAGACTCTAGAGTTCGATCCTTGCCACCTCGATTCTTCTAAATGAAAATTGAATTTAGCACATGATAAAAATGAACTTTTGCATTATCCATATTCCAAGCCCTAGAGGCTCTTGCGTGAAGGGATGTGTTAGAGAGATAATATAAACCATTCATGTGTGTTTACTTAATAGCTTGAGCTTTTGGGAGAATTATGGTTAATGACATATATATTAGAGGCACAAACATTGATACGCGACACAACTCGTAATGGCATACAAACATACTCACTCGTGTCATTCTTTCAGTATCAACGAAAAGCCATCTTGACTCAAATCAGTTCAGCAGTGAATTACCATTATCATGCCAACCGCTACAAGAACACGGAGAAAATGTGTGTGTGGGTGGTCAGTATCCAATAACACACCAAGAAAATACAAGAAAGTGTAGTGGGAGAGAGAGGAATCTGAAACTGAGTTTGTAACTGTTATTAACTGAATGAGATCTAGAATAAATCTCAGAATTTATACTGGGTCTAAACATGGTCTAGAACTTTCCAGAAGCTAAGCAATCAGTTCTGTCACTAATCTATCTAATTGAATATAACAGAGTCCTATTGTCAACACAACAGAACCTAACTGACTTGACACATCAGCTCTATATACTCTAATACATTCCAATGATGAGTTCCTTGTTTTATTGTTATAATTGTTGCTTTATGTATAAACTATTTGCCTTAAATTTGTAACTGACTTATTGTTGATGGGTTTTGTGTCTGCGTCAAAAAGCATCTAATCAAGTCAGCCATATCCATTGTGGGAACTGCCGGACAACACTCATGTATCCTTATGGAGCTCCATCAGTCAAATGTGCACTTTGTCACTATATTACTAATGTCAGTGTAAGTATACATTGATAGAATTGATAGAATGATATTAGTGTGTGCAATGTGCATTCACTTTCTTTCTTACAAATGCTTCAGATGTCTTATATTAAAATTCAAGTTGATCTGGAGTTCATTCTATATAAGTTTTAATGGATCTTTGCAGTCATGTTCACTTTGTTGCTGCATTTATATAATTGGTTTCTTCCACATATTTTCCTTGGGCATTAGTGCGTCAATCAGAATTCCTTTGTGATTTGTGATTAGTTTAGTGCTAGAAATTTTGGATGATTGGATTTGAAAAGTAGGAAGTAGAAGTTGTAGCTAGTTGGTTATAGAAATTCTGGATATTGTGGGTTGTGGCTCATTATTTGAAATTTTAAAACTCATGTTCTCTCTATCATCTAAAACTGTTAAAGGACCCAAGATGCTCCAGTTAAACTCGATCTCAGATTCCGTAACATCTCAGTTTAAATTTTGAAACTGATATGAACCTTGGTGCATGGTGGAAAGCTTTGATACCGATTGATATGAGTTTTGGCAAGACCACACCACAAAAGCTAGCTGTCGTGGTTGTAGAGCCTAAGGTCATATAAACCCATACTGACATCTCATACTTTCGATGTGGAATCAAGTCCCATACCTTGCAATTGGATCCTAATAGAAACCCTCCACTGTGATTCTGCTTTTTGGAGGAAAGGAAAACCTCTGAATGTGCAACAGAAAAAGAAAAATTAGAAATTATCTCTGCTTGGAAGATTGTTGGGGAACTGGGAGCAGTTACTCTTTTTTTGGTTTAATAGTTTTTTACCGGAAGGCATGGCATATTGTATATCTTGGATTTCGATCCTCTAAGGAGCAGGGTGCACTTAGAGAGTAAAGTGAAAATGGTAATTGCTCATGAAAAAATCGAGGGAATGGGTTCTATAGGGAATTATGAGTTTGTTATCCTTGTGCTTGCATTATATCAAAATATAAACTGTTTGATCTTTTAATCAATAGTTATCAATGCTGCAATTTACATCTATATCTACATCTATATGCCTCTACTTGGTGTTTTGATAGTTTTGGTCTTCTGGTATTTGTGTTGTTACTAATGTCCATGACCTATTTATTCTTCATAAACATGGTCATTCGAGTAGGCTATTCTCATGAATGTTATTGGAGGGTGGGCCCCAACCTAAGATTGGAGCCTACAAGGTGATAGACACAACCCACATTTATGCCCACGCAACTTGTTGGCATCTGAGTCAACAGCGGACACAACTGTAAAAAGGGTGATATATACTGAATATGTGGTACATGAGATGGTTATTCTCTAGATTTCTCTATGCCTGTTTCTTGTTATTGCCGCGACATGAAATCATGGAAATATGATATGGGAATATTTTGCATTTTATTTAGTTTTTCTTTGTGCTGATTTTTTCTACCGTTTGTGGCTTCTGTTTCTCCTTCCTGTCTTTTGTAGATGACCAATGGAAGGCTTCCGATTCCTGTCCAAAGACCTAATGGAACAACCAATCCCGGAACAGTATCTTCTACCCCAACAGTATGCTTTTCACTTTTTTTTCTTTTGGTGATTATTCGTAGTAAGGATATATTGGAGGTTTTCCTCTATGATATTCTAATGAACACAAGTATAATTCTATTCTATTGCCTGCAGTCAATGCCCCACTCTCACAGCCAAACTGTTGTAGTAGAAAATCCTATGTCTGTTGATTCGAGTGGGAAATTGGTAATTACTATTTCTCTTCTTTTGTGCTTAGTTTTGGAAATGTATATTTCTGTTGAATTTCTCACTTATTCTTAAGTTGTTTTTGAGCAAAGCAAGATTTATAAGAATTTGAAATGTGTCACAGGTGAGCAATGTTGTGGTGGGAGTTACAACGGACAAGAAATGATGCTTATCACATTATTATGTTAAATGTTAAGAGGAACCCTATTCGACCCATTATCAGTTGCTGGCACATGAAGAGATTGTTCGTGTTGCAACCTGAAGCGGTTAAATTGAAGTCAACAATCTTTTTTTGTAATACAAGGTTTAGACTGATTTCATGTATGTGTGTATGTATACGAGGAGGGACTAGTGGTGACAGAATTTGTCATTTATGTGATTTCCAGAGTCCACTTTTTTGTTGCCGTTGTATCTATATCCAAATCAATTGGCTCTTTCGGATTATGTCTCGAAAGTACAAGTTCTATATGTGTTTTTGCTGTTATTTCTCGTGACTTGATGAGCATGATGTGATGTAGCTTTTTACCTATCATTTTGCTGTTAATGCTTTTGTGACTTGCTGTGATACAAGAATAGCCTGATACAGTGTCGGATCCTAAACCCAAAGTCAGTGAGGGCAATTTATTTAAAATTAATAATTATTATCGTACATATGAAAATAAAGACATATATGTTAAAATCATAAAATTTTGAACTAAAATAACATGTACTATAGTGTAAAAAGTTGTACATGACATCTATTAATATTTTGATATGTGTGCTTTTATTTTGATAACTAAGAGAAATAACAATAATGTCGATTTGTTATGATATTATTGGATGTTAGTGTAAAAATCCTTTATACGGCAGTGCATAGAAATTAATTTCTAAAATTTAATATATCTAAGGATTACAGTAGTAAACACTATCAGTATATATTGGAATTCACTAATATTTTGATGTGTTTTTATTTTAATAACTAGGAGAGAGAAATAACAATAATACCGTTTTATCAAGATAATATTGGATGTTAGTGTAAATATCATTTACACTAACAGTGCATAAAATTAAAACTTCATATTTAATCAAAGAAATTACATACCTTATAATTGTCCTCAATATGATTTCATTTTTTGAAATTTTTGAATAATCGATTTCTTGTCAATGTTATTGAACACATTTCTCACAATATAACTAAATAGAACATGGGTGCAAATATATAAAATTAAGGGTGTAAAATATATCTAAGTCAACATATTAATGGTAATTTTATAAAACCTAGTGAATGTATCTGCACACCCTAAATTCAAATATTATTGAACACATTTCTCTAAATATAAGTAACTAGACATTGGGTGCCCATACATAAAATAAGGGGTGCAAAATATATCTAACTTAAAATATTAATGGTAATTTTATAAAACACAGTGGATGCAACTACACACCCTAGGTTCAATGTGGATCCGCCACTGGCCTGATAAATTGAGTAATTTGATATAGATTTTTACCATTTGATAATTGGGATAATTGTAATCACACATTTATATATTTTGATGAATGACAAATACTAACAAAAAGACAAGAGAATTTTTCTTATAGCATGCAGGTACCGCGTGCACAAATTCAAATTATTATGGTGTACCAGAAAATCAAGTATCAAGACCTCAAGTAAGATTGAGTATATATATTAGGTCTTATTTATCTTGTAAGGGTATGATGGCTAAAACTCACTTTGGCTCATTTAATCAGTTTAACTAAAACAATACACTTTTGGATAAAAGGTTTTTAATTAAACTTTTGATTAACAAAGTATTTTTCAAATTGATTTTAAATTAAAAATAAATAAATAGAAATCTGATTTAACAAAAAAAAAAAAATAGATTAAGTTTTTGAAAATATAAAATCAGTTTTCAATCCCATGCAATTATTAATTTTCAAGGTGCAATCAATTTATTCAATACGTTGCAACATATCAAATAGTGCAATTTCAAAATGATGCAATTTCAATTGAAATGATCAATTTTTCACTTTCTCAAACCGTGTGCAGAGTTTGGTCAACATAAACTATATAGCAAATGAAAGAATTTTGTCAATCTTATAAAAACTGATTTGCACTAAAGCTTCAACCGTTTGAGCCTTTGATTCAATTTAATTATGATTGAGATTTTATTTTCAATTGACTAAGTTTTTCTTCTCAATTGAAAAAAAGTGATTAATTGAGTTTGGAATGGAATAAATTGATTGACTAAATATTGCCAATTGATTGGCAACGGTAATTTGTTCAATAATGACCAAAATAATAGTACATTATTCTTTACATATATATGTGAAACTTGGGTGCAACGTAAAGCTTTCTTTTTGAAATTAAATGATATTGATCTTGAATAAAGAAAGCTTCAGTGTGTGAAATTTGAATTGGAATCTGTATGTATATCTCAAGGCATGAACCGATTTTAACATGTGAAAATTGTTTTTTTTAAACCACCCAATTGAAATCACCCAATTGATTTGCACATTAAATTTAATGGTGCAACGGCTAGCTTTCCAATTCAAATTCCAATTCAAATTGTTTTTTAAACTTTTTTAAACCACCCAATTGATTTTTCACATTAAATTTAATGGTGCAACGACCAGCTTTCAATGACACAAGTCCTTTCCTTATTTGAGGTGCAACGGTCATATTTTCAAAAGGCTATAAAAGTGGTTTTTGTTGAAAATTCATAAGAGAGGAGAATACATGAAAAATACATCTTGATCTGAAAATTATTTGTAAGCCAAATTGTGTTATTATCATCATACTCATAGTGCTTCAAGTTGTAATCACCTGCACTAGAAGAGTGTATCATATTGTTCTTCCTTTGCTGAAACTTTGTGTGAGGGTGTGGTATCCCTCTTTGTTGTGATTGAGGCTTCTACACAAAGGTGGGGTATCCCTAGTGAGAAGGGCTCTGTTGTGTACAAAGGTTGCAAGCACCAGTTATAAGCTTGTTTGTTAGTGGAAGAAAATCCCACAGGTGGAGTGGGGACTGGACGTAGGTCACTGGTGGTTGGTGGCTGAACCAGGATAAAATCCTCGCGCAAGTATTCTCTTTACCTCTCTTTTAATTTATTTCTTTTATATAATTGAATTTATTTCTTTTATATAATTGATTGCGTGATAAATTTTGTTAAAGAAATTTTTGTTGAAAAATTAAAAAGAAATTTGTAGACTCAATTCACCCCTCCCCTCTTGAGTCGAAGCCACATATTCCAACAATAATAACAAGGCTTCTCTTATGGACGTCGTCTAATATGCACCCCCTAAAAAGAGGTGCATCCATCATCATTTATAAAATTTTCATTTTTCCCTTACCTCTACTTATGAAATTTCTTTCTTATTCCCACTCCTCACCCAACTAGTCATAGTAAAATACCTCTACCACACCAACTGCCATGAACAACTGTCGTATTCAAACTTGATTTGTCGTTGTCCTCCCCTCCCCTCCCCAAGTGCAACACCCTAGTCTTTACTGATCGCAACCCAACCACTGCAGTATTTGTTGAACCTAGAACCGCGAGCTCTGTCTTAGTCATCACGAGTTCCATCACCACTGTCACGATTCCTAAAGATACAAACTCAAATCCATCATTCGGATCTTCTTCCTCTTCTTCTATTGCAACCCTTGTGGGTTGGTGATGTTTTGGTGATGGTAGTGTTGGGTGGTGGTGGTGGTGGCTGGAATTGATGGTGAAACCAAGAGGGATGATGGTCGTCGAAATCTATGGCTAACGGTTGCAAGTAGAGATCTTTTTTCGCAAAAATTAAAAAATAGACAAGGACAATATTTTCATTTTTTATTATCAGCTTTTTTATCTTTTAATCTCAATCGCAAGGAGCAGTCTACACCAAAGTGATGCAAAGTGCATGCTAGCACGTGCCTCGGTGCCTCTCATCATCAGAATTGTGGGAAAATGCTGTTTTGTTGTTAGGGTTTTTGTTATCGAGCTTATCATTTCATTTTGCTGTTAATGCTTTGTTGTTGTACGGTTTGTTTTTCAGAGTGCATTTTTTATCATAGAACATTAACAAATGCTTTATTTATAATTGTTTCTGCTAGTGGATACATCCCAATCCAGAAAGCAAAATAGAATTCTTCATAGCTAAACACATTCTGCATAAAATCAGTAATAATACAGATGCCAATGATACAATCTGGCCATTGCTATAGCATATATCATGATTTGTACATGAGAAAACATATCTACGAGCAGCTGTTGCTAGCAGATCTTTATATTCTTCGAAGAGAAGCCAATCTCTTTTCAAGATCTTCAACATCTTGGGATTCTGATCTGCATTCACAATAAGAAATTTTCTTGATTATAATGCTAGCATGAAATCCAGAATAGATTCCCCCTAAAAGATCTGGATGCATTTTGAAAGCTTTAACCGGTAGATTAATCAGTTTAAAGGATATATTCTCAAAGAGAAATGATTTTTGAACATAAAAATGGGACAACAATTTCCGACAACAATTTGGATGGTCATTTGAACTGCGTTAACCATATAAATAATGCAACTGTAAAATAAAATGAAGTTGGCAACCAGTAAAAGAAAACATCCAAGCAGTTAATGCATCTAAAGAGCATTTTCCAAGAATAGTGATAACAAGGTGCTGAAAAACAACCTCTTTGCAGAAAATAAGATTAAACCGTACCTTGCAGCAACATTTTCAGTACTCCTTGAAGAAATCCGACCTTTTGGAGCAGAAGATAACTAGCATCAGAAAAGATCAGCATCAGGCACAAAGCATTCAGAAAAATAATTTAAGTACATAATAGGTGCAAAGACAACGGATTCATATTGTGTAAAACCAACCTGGGATGCAATATCCACTCCAATTTCATCAAGAACCTGTCATGAATAAATGAAAATTAGAAGTTACAAAGGACATATTTACTTGTACTAGCAAGATACATAATTATGTTGGTCATTACTAGCAAGATACATAATTATGTTGGTCATGTATGATTCACCTGGTTAGTGAGCTCTTCTGTTTCTTCCTCAGCTTCATCTTTGTCTAAAGTTTCATCAATAGATTCTGACATCATCTCAATCTGAATTTAAGACAACATATATAAATGCGTGGAGAAAAATAAATTGTTGTCAAAAGCTTTTGCGAAAGTTACATGCATCTCTATTCTTTTTTCTTTTCTTTTCCTTTTTTTAATATGAAAGTGCATCTTTAGTCCATTTCCAGCTAATTGGAAAGGACAGGTGTAGATTATTGTCAACAAAAAAAGTAAAACACACTAGACAGCTTCCTTCAGAAATTTCTTCACTCAACAATTGAAAACAAGAAGAAACTCCCGAAACATGTAGCAAATCTGTTGAGTAATGTTAGCATAAATTCTGATGTACGATGAACCCTATACACAAGCATCTCCATCATTGAATTTTATAATATACACATATTTATAATTTTAAATTATGTTTTGAATGGAAGATATACTGCCATGTATATGGTTCACTGTGAACATGAGTCTATATTAACACTACATATTAACATAATGAATACTTCACTTTTGATTACTTTTATTCTTCTGTCTGAAGCCCACTGCAGCTATATTAACACCTTTATTGCTTTTAATTCTTATAGTTATTGTCTTTTGAGCACAACTTTGTCTAGTGCTCAGTCTGAGGCATTTCTCTGCTATTCCTATCCCTGTTCTCACAAGTCAACAACACTTTTATGCTGAAGTGAAGACTCAAATAGTTTCTTCTTCAATCTGAAGTAAAGACTCAAATAGTTTCTTCTTCAACAACACTTTTATGCTGAAGTGAAGACTCAAATAGTTTCTTCTTCAGTATGCAAAGCCCTGTTTCATGGTTCAAAGAATATAGCAGTTGTGGAAGGCCACAACCAACAGACATGGTGGGCATTCTCTAACAATGTCTAAGAATATTGACATATTGGGCAGAGTTTTTTATTTAGAGCTCCTTTCAAGGATAAACTGGATCACAGTCCAAAAGCAGAAATATGCTCAAGAAGAAAAGTTACCGTCATGTCCATTTGTGCTGATTGCTTTTGGAATTCTTTAATTACTTTAGCCTGTTTTGCTGGTGCCATTTCCTGAAAAGAAAAGTAAGGCAATGATTACTTTATCATTTTAGTCATATCACATAATTATGGCGAAATCCTATCAATGTCAAAGCATCTCTCACATTAAAATTTTGATTCAGTGACAGTGATAATTGCTGCAAGAACAAAACTTCACACTTTTTTGTATGAAACAATAAACCATGGTTGGAAATCAGAAATGCATAGCCTTCTTTCAACATATTCAATGGAAACCAGGTTACTTTTAACATATATATGACTTATCCTCTGTATGCCGCTTCCTTTTTTGTATGAAACAATAAACTATGGTTGGAAATCAGAAATGCATAGGCATAGCCTTCCTTCAGTATATTCAATGGAAATTAATAAGTTACATGTAACATATAGGACTTATGTTCTGTATGCCCCTTCTTCAGCAATGGTAAAATAAAAACCTTTTGGCCTCTAGCTGTTAAGATATGTACAGACTTGTAGTGGATACTACATTCAAATTTTGTCAATGCCAATAAAGGAGTGAGTGACATAAACTTATTGCACCATAGTAAACAAAAATCATTGCATTCAATAATTTTGAATAATGCAAAATAATCAATATGGAAACATACTTTGTTCATTGCCACCATTGCTTTAGTTGCACCCTTCATCCCTGTAGAGATTGAAGTGCTTGCATATAATGCCTGCAAAAGAAATTTGGGCATTTATTATAAATATTGAAATCCTGCAATCACCTTTTGAAAAAAAGAAAAAAAAAACTATTTTGGCATACTTGTGTGTGAGTTGCTACACCCCTGATCTGAGCACGACTTCCCTGCAAATTGGTTATCTGTTGCCGTAACCTAACAAGTTGACGAGCCAAGATTCTAGTGGCAGCCTGTAACCAAACACTTCTTATTCAGTATTACTATATAGCTGTAAAAAGGGAAAAGTGCATACACCTCCTGAAATATTAGCTCAACTGCAAATAGACACATTCAACTATTGATTCTTTTCAATTAATCCTCAAACTCCAACTATCAATGAAATTAGTTCTTCTGTTAACCCAGATTTAGATCACTAACGGTCATCGAATCCAACCATCCATTTCACTCAAATCTAAACCGTTGGTTTGCATTTATTCCTTCGTTTTTTTAGAACGGGGAAAAAACAAAGAGCCAGTTCGATGCTTCTCTCCTTGGCTTCTTCTATTCCTTCGTTTTTTCTCGTTCTTTTCATCGTTTCTGTTGGTTCTCATCTTCCTTCTTTGCTTGTTCTCCTCTTCTTTTGTGTAATTCAGTAATCCTATATAGCTGTAAAAAGGGAAAAGTGCATGCCCCCCTGAACTTTAGTTCGTTTGTAAATAAGCACCTTCAGCAATTTAATCTTCCCAAATTAATCATCAAACTCAAACTCCAACTATCAGTGAAAATAGTCTTTTTGTTAACCCAAAGTTAGATCACTAGCATTGAAGTCCTTCCATTAACCATTGATTGCATTTATTTTTTACTTTTTAATTTCAACAAAGTCAGTTTGACGCTTCTCTCCTAGGTTTCTTTTCTTTTGTTTCTCCTCTTCTTTTGTCTTCTTAATTCTTATTCAGTATTGCTATATAGCTGTAAAAAGGGAAAAGTGCATGTACCCCCTAAACTCCCTAAACTTTAGCCTGTCAGCAAATAGGCACCTTCAGTTTCAGTTTTAATATGATATTCATTAAAATCTTGTTCATTCGCAACAAATATTTTCCATGCAGCGGTAACAAAAACATGCTTTTTCATCGAGGGATACTATATTTTTTGAGAGGGATACTATTTCACAAAAACATTAGCATGCTTTACAAGCTATAAACTAAGCTACTACTTACTCTTGCAACAACATCCCACAATCTCCAAAGTGTATTTTCAAAACTACCCAAAATGGCAGTTAAATATGTTTTAGTACTTTCTAGCTCTGAACCTTGAATCATCTTTATTTATAATATGGTAAAACAAGTTTCAACAGGGTTATAGATGATTCCTATGGTTATAATTTCTTTTTAAATGCAAGATCATTATTAAACAGTCTTGTTCTATACAATGGCCACATTGAGCAGGCAATATTCAAACCATACAATTAGAAATCTTAATAGGCCGAATTTGGTATGGAAAATACATCCATCGCTACATTTTTATCTGGAAAGTTTCTGGGCTCTTCATGTAGGGTTGTTTAACTTCATTACACCTTTGGGAGCAAACATGCAATATCCCATGTGTGATGTAAACATGGATATATATCTGATTAAAGATTGTTATCGATATCGCATTGTCAATAATAATCTGCACATGGCATAAATACTGAATTGACTTCACGTATACTTCTATGGATCATTAAGGAAATGGATGAGATACACCCAAATGAGAAACAAACTTGCCTCATTTCCAGTTTTAGCTGTTTTCTTAATCTCTGCCACCAATTTTTTCTCCTGCGGTACACAAGAGAGTGAAAATCTGAAAAGAAATATGAAACTGAAAGGGAATCACTTAGAAGGTCACTGTTAGTTTACCTCCATCTGAAGTGATGCTATCTCTCTTTCAATACCTACAAGAAAGAAAGAAAGAAAGAGTAAGTGAAGGAAAAAGGAAAACAAAATGTTACAGAAGTACCACTTTACTAAAATTAAAAAATGATATCAAATGTGAAGCCATGCTAATTCCTACTAATGCCTTTTAATGTACAATCACAAATAAGATAGACAATTAGAGATACTCAACCTAGGTGGACGGAAGAAAGAAATATAGATTAATGTAGTCACACTCACAGCTAATTTGATATTGAGTTTAATAAAAACATTTCAGATAACTAGAAACTATTGCGGGTAAAAACCAGGGTAGTTAATAGCGCGTGATCGCGTCGCTATCGCGGAGGGGCGGGGCGGAGCGGTCGGTGACCGCTACTCGGACGGCGTGGCGGAGCGTTTTTTGGTAGCGGCGGTCGCGGCCGCTTTCGCGGCAGAAATCGCGCCGAAATGCAGTGAAGCGGGCGCTGTTGGGCCGCTCCTGTTTCACGGGTCGAGTTTCCTTCCACATAAGCCACCGACTAGTCATTTCCGGCAGAACCCAATTGTCGGCGCCGCTGTTGGAGGTGTCACACATGCTCTCCTGCGGCGGCTGCAAGCAGATCTAGGGTTTGGGTCACATGAGGCTGCTGCAAAGAGGAATTAGGTCACATGCTCCTTTCCTGCGGTTGGTACTTCCAATCTAGGGTTTTTTTTAAAGTTGGGCTCATTCTTTAAGTTGGGCTCATTTTTTAAGTTGGGCTCATTCTCTGTTTTGCTCTTTCTATTTACTAACTCTTCCTCTACCCACTTCTCCCTCTCGTGGTTTTCTTCTTTCATTTCAACTCACCCTTATTTCTTTTAAGTTGGGCTTATTTCTCCCTCTCATTTTTTAAGTTGGGCTTATTTCTTTTACTAACTCTTCCTCTACCCCCTTCTCCCTCTCATGCTTCTGTTTCTTTCAGAAACTCTTCCTCCCCCTCTCTTCTCCCTTCCACCTTCATTCCTCTTTCCCCTCTGCCTCTCCTCCCTCTTTCCTTCTCAGTCCCCCCCTCTTGCCTAAAATAGCGGCTGTCCCGCTACACGCTATCCCGCAATAGCGTTTTCGGGGTCAGCCGCTACGCTACGCTATCCGGGATTGATAACTCTGGTAAAAACTGAACATTAAGGACATTGATGTAGATTGGCAATTTATTTATTGTTATATTTATGGATTTTATTATACAGATAGGGTTTGAAAGAAACCCCTCAAGGAAATATAGATTTAATGTAGCTACTTTGAATTTTTTTATTAAAAAAAAAAAACTATTTCCAGGTGACAAGAAACTACTGAGGTAAAAACTAAGACATGTATCAAAAAATGGAGCAAGAGCAAATGGGAGCCTCATGCATTGGGTCACCCTTTTTACTTGTACAGCCTCCTATAAGAAATTTCAGTACCTTTTGACCCTTAATTATTTGATTGTAACTGTTAGCTCACAACCACTCAAAACCCCCCATGAATTATGTGGCTTCACATGATTGTCATTATCTTCAGCATGTAAAGGACACAAGCACAACCAATGGATTGTCTGGCATGTTGGGGCAAGTCTGGGCATGCATTGCCAAGAAGAGCTGAAACAAACCATGCCTAGTACTACATAAGATTATGATGTTCACAACTAGTCGGTTGTATTTGAAAACCAAGGTGTCATATAAAAAAAGGCAGTTGGGAAGCAAGAGGAAAAAATAATTAGAAAATAGGAACTATTGGTTATAAATATATTTTCTATTTAATAAAAAAGAAAAATTATACATTTACTTGTACATGAAATTTCAGTACTTTTGAATTACGTGCACTCGCATGATAATGGTTATCTTCAGCATGCAAACACGCTTAGATTATGAACTAAATTGTCCATTGTTCATTTAAGATACGAACAAAAAACCCACCACTGTTAATTTTTACTATTCTAAATGAAATTGTCAATATCCATGAAGCAGGTCTTGGCATCTGACTTGCATAAATTGTTTGCATTCTTGGAGATTCTGTTAATTATTGTAGTTGTAGTGTATGTTTGGTATGGGGTTAAAATTGGGGGTGAAAAATTCATGGATTATTTTTACTTGTAAAATTATATTCAAAAATGAAAACTCATCCTTGAAAAATACTATAAAGCCATCATTATAACAATTCATAATAAAAGTAAACAATCCAATTTATGCAGCAAAGCACATTGACATTCATGAGTTATACAAGTAGATAGTCAACTGTAGAACTTCTGAATGTGCATCCATTCAAGTAATTTACCTCTTGTTGCAACTGACATTTCTCTCTTACTAGTCCGCAGAGCTTCTGTTACAACAAAAAAATAGACGTAAATGAGTGCTTAGACACAAGGAGATAGTCAAAATTATAGAACTTTCTTTCCCATTTTCATCAACACCAACTATAACACAAAATTAAGCAACAAAAAGCACAAAACCCATAATTGAAATTTGACAGGTTCACTGACGAATTAACCAAAGTAAGATCAACTTCAGGGCAAGGTTCCTATTTTTATTCACTACCCAAATTTTCCCAGCAACCAAACACTAAACAAATATGTGTTAAAAAAAAGTCCAAATTTTGAAAGCAATTCCTAAGATTTTGGACAAAAGGGAACAGTAAAAGATGATGAAAATGAAAATGTGAGAAATAAATTGAGAGAGGATAAGGAGAAAAGTTGCTACCTTTGGGTGAGGTTTTCTTCTTGAAGATGTTCATGGTTGTGTTGCACTAGAAGATTAGAAGAATGATGAAAAATTAATAAAACCCTAATTGAAGCTGAGAGACGGTAGCACCTGCAGTTAGCACTTTACAGTGCGTACCTTAGATGTGTTTGTAAAGTGTGTTTTTTTTTTGGAACAGGAAGAGAGGAGTGGAGAAAGGAAGCTTTGGGGAGCGTGCTGGGTATATCCCCCAAGTATGAACGGTAATCCTCTAAGTAGCCGTTACAGCTTTTTGGACCTAAAAAAGCCCTTTTCAATTTTTTATTTATTATGGAGTGCTACTTGCCCTTGTATTTCTTTTTAACAGGGAACCCACCCTGATCGATTTTTTTTGTGACCAAAATGATTATTTTTAGAAACTATTTATTAAAATAATCTATTTTTAAAATAATCTATTTTTAAAATAATTTATCAAGTTAGCCTATTTTTTGACACAGTGGAATATTATATTAATTTTTTCTGACATAATGACATCAATTAAACAGGCGTCATTGACCTGTCATGTGGCAGCATTCTATTGGTTCGTCAGATTTTTCTGCAGAAAAAAAAAATTGGATGAACTAATAAAAAAAAAAATCAGGTCAGCGCCACGTGGCGCACTCTGGTGGGTGGCGCCAGTCAAAGTGGCGCCATTGACCTGCTACGTGGCAGCGATTGGTTCGTCGGTTTTTAGTGAAAATATTTTTAAAAAAGTTTTGGGCAAAATTTTTAAAATAAATAAATAAATAAATAATTAATTAATTAATTAATTAATATAATATAGTAATAATTTTTTTTTGAAGGAATTATATTAATAAATTTTATCATTATATAATTATATTAATTAATTAATATAATTATATTAATATTATTAATACATAAATATATTATTAAATTTTATCATTAATTATTAGGCTAAATTATTCTTTTGGTCTCTCATTTTTTTAAATATTCAGTTTGGATAAAATTTCAAAAAAAATGCTAATCAATGGCAATGGATAAGGAATTAAGGGAAAACAATAACAATAACAATAACTACTACCTCTGGACTTAATTATAAACAAAAAATAACTAATTTCACACTTATTAAGAAAGTTAGTTAATTTAGTTTAATTGTCTTGTTTTTTGTAAAAAAAAAGAGTTATAATTACTAAACTACTATTTAATTGTCTAGGAAAAGTGCAATGCTCTTGAAAAGGGAGAATTGGTTTAAAAAATTCCTCAGTGATGTTTAAAAATATTCAGTTTGGTCTTTCATTTGTTTTAAAATATTCAATTTGATCCCTCTATTTTTTAGATTCCCACGATGTTTTCTGGTGAGATTCAAAGTTAACTGTCAAACTTAATGACAACGATTAATGATATTTAAAACAAATGAGGGACCAAAAGAATGATTTAGCCTAATAATTAGTGATAAAATTTAATAATATAATTATGTATTAATAATATTAATTTAATTATATTAATTAATAATTACTTAATATAATTAAATTATTAATAATTACTTAATATAATTATATTATTAATAATTATTAATATAATTAATAATATAATTATATAATGATAAAATCTATTAATAGAGTTATATTAATTAATTAATAATATTTGTTTTTAATTTTTTTGCCCAAAAAATTTTATATTTATTTTTTTTCCATAAAAACTGAGGAACCAATAGGTAGCTGCCACGTGGTAGGTACTGACGCCACTCACCAGAGTGCGCCAAGTGGCACTGACCTAAATTTTATTTTATCTTTTTTTTTTGCACACAAATCTGACGGATCAATAGGACGCTGCCACGTGGTAGGTCAAACTGGCGCCATTACATCAGGAAAAAAAATAATATTCCACTGTGTCAAAAAGTAGGTTAGTTTGGTAAATTGTTTCCAAAGTAGGTTATTTTGGTAAATAGTTTCTAAAAGTGAGTTACTTTGGTCAATTAATCCACCCTGATTAGCGTTTTCCTCAGTCACAGAAATGTTATTCTAACAACCAAAATGGACAATTATACGGTGACAACCGTATATATGAACAGTAATTCGTCCTTTTAAAAAAAGTTAGTTTTTTTGTTACTAACATTTTTTGTCACAAACATGTAAATATATGGTTAATCACATGCAAGTATTTGGTTAATTCAGTTCATTATATGGTTAATAGATTACCCTAAAGCTTATAATAGTTTTTTACAACCATGTAAGGTGAAAATATTTGCATGGGATTAACCATATATTGAACTACATTAACCAAATATTTGCACGTGATTAACTAAATATTTACATATTTGTGGAGAATGATTGTAAGTTTCAGGATGACCCATTAATCATATAATGAACTGCATTAACCAAATATTTGCATGTAATTAATCATATATTTACAAGTTTGTGAAAAATGATTGTAAACTTTAGAATGACCCATTAACCATATAATGAACTGAATTAACCAAATATTTGTACGTGATTAACCCCAATATTTATATGGTTGTGGAAAATGATTGTAAGTTTCAGGATGACCCATCAATCATATAATAAATCGAATTAACCAAATATTTGTACGTGATTAACCAAAAATGTTAGTACTCAAAAAAGCTAAATAAATATATTTTTTTAAAAAGGTATATTTCCAAAAAAGGGTCAAAATTACGAAAATGCTACTGCAGAGTTGAGTTGTTGCTCGAGTTGTCCATTTGGGTTGTTAGAATAACATTACTCTATTTAAGTCGTGTTATTTGAGCACAGGAATCGACAAGATACAAGGACATTGTATCCTTGTACAAAATGTTTTTTTTAAAAATCTTTTGAGTTTGAAGGTATACAAAAAAAAACATACACTAATATAAGATGCATGAATGATTAACACCGTTTACAATCGTGGTTAACAATGTGTTGAACTTAATTAATGGGTATAAGATTCACAATTTATTGTTAATCATCCACTGAACTAAATTAACCAAAAATTTATACACTACTTAATCAGGTATAGCCTAGGTGTCTAGAATGCAGATGTCCATATAATTACTCATTGAGAATGTGTCTAACATCAACGAACTTTTAGGACCGTACTGTAATATCCATAATTGCGAGTAGGTAATGCCAGATCTAGATTTTTTATTTTTTAAGCAAACCCCTTCCACAGTTTAACCTCTTGCACTAGATAACTGGTTTGCAAAACTGAATAAATTGGTTTTTGATATTAAAAGTGAATTTATAATTTATTTATATTTCCCTATTTTATTGTTAAATAAAAGTAATTTCCATAAAATGAAGGTTATTTAAATTGTCATTTAAACTTTTATTTGTACAGTTACCAAATTGTTCATTAACGTATTTTTTCACTTATCTCTATTAATTTTTTAAAATTAGTATAATAAAAATAGTTCTTAAAAATCTAAACTGTGTTTTGACAAACCAAGAAATACATTTTTTTTTACTATTTTAATCAAAGTTTGAGACCTACGGTTACACCCAATTATAGCTAACAGTTTTTTATGCCAAGTATGTTGAAAAAATTCAAAACCAGTGTCACAATTTTGAAACTGGTCTAACATGCACTAAATATCTTTAAATAAGTTTAATTTGCAGAGTAATTTTTTTTTACACTACCAATCAATTATAAATCATAATATAATACTTTTTAAAATAATTAGAATAAGAATCAAAATTCTTGATGAAATCCATTTATAATTGATTGACCGTGTAAAAAATCTTTACAATTACTCTACATACCAATTAAATCCTTTAAGCTATTATTAGATTATGGCATTTTTCAACATTTCTTTCGTTACTTCGTAACACTTGTGCCCATAAACCATTGGGTCTTGCTACCCACACCCCTACAATTTGGCATCCAACCCCACACGCCTCCCAGCATTTAAATGTCGGATTCAGAAACTATGTTTCCGGCATTTAATTGTCGGGAAATTCTTAAAATTCGAAAAAAAAGTGTTTCCGGCAATTAGATGCCGGATTCAGAGTTCCGGCATATTCAGAAACTTTGAATCCGGCATTTAAATGCCGGAAGGTGTCCGGCAATTAGATACCGGAAACATAGTTTCTGAATCCGACATTTAAATGCCGGATTGGGGGTGGATGCCAAATATGAGGAGTCTAGTTAGCAAGGCCCTAAACCTTTTCAATGTTATGTTTGGCATCATTCCAAGGGCTTTGTAGCTCATCAAGAAAACCAAAAGGAACTCTTCAGCGAAGCCGCTTTTATAAGAGGCCGAAAATATGCACCTGAACAGAACACGCAAATTGGTAACCTCACTATAGATTTCTCGAGTTGTGTACATTTTGATGCATTGATCTCCTTGGCTGAAGCAAGAGGGAGATAAAAAAGGGGGGGAAACGTCGAATCATTCCCTAAACCATATCTATTTTCAGCTTAACATTACAATTATGGGGACAAGTAAAAATTGAATATCAACAGTGACTGCTACAAAACCTCTGATAAATGACCAATCACGGCTGCACAATGCTCAGAAATGATACAGTACCTTGTATATCCTGCCACAGACCAACCAAAGGCCTGAAAGAAACCATAGGAGAAAACGAAATTCTGGTTTAGTATTAGAAAGCTAACGCTTGTATATAATGCTTATCACAACTCAAAAATCAGAGATTGATAAATAACATAATTAGGTAGGAAGATTCAACTGATTTCCTAGTCGACTGTTCATATTAACAAAAAGCAATCTATTTCAATTTTTCCATCAGGCTTTTTCCTTATCCGCCACAACAAACAACAAAGTTCCCACTAAATACAAGCAAGGGAAGAGGTAAAAGTTATCATTCCCACTTCCCACAATCAGAAAATCACCAAAGTTTAAAACTCTAGCCTACTATATGGACCACTTAGCATACAAACAACATTAATATAGTCGGGTTCAACCTACCTGCAAGCAAAAAATTAGAATATCCAGTGGAAATCCCATAATATTCAGAAATTCTCTCCCTCCCTCTCTCTCTCTCTCTGTGTGTTTTTTTTTTTTTTTTGAGTTATCTATTCAAGCATGTTTGTCTAATAATTTGTTGCAAGGAACATCAGATTAAATTAGGCATACTATTCTTATAAAAGAAATTTTATGATCATAGAAATAGAGCTGAACTATTTCATCCCAAAGTGAAACAACCGGATCCCAATCATGGCATCGAAGCCTTATTCATAGTTGAAACATCAGGGAGATAACAAGAATCCATATACATAAACTATAAGTTAACATAGTGTAGCAATAACATTACCTTAATTTAGTGTTACACCAAAATGCAGAGTGAACAAGGTTAAAATCACCCCAACATTCTTCAAAGTAGGTTAGCCTTCCCACTTAAGAAATTGAGTTACTACTTTACAATACGTTTTACTGAACAGCATCAGTCCCGAATCTTTGCACCAATAATTCGTCCAGCTGACCCCAGTTTGGGGTATCGGATTTACTCAAATCACCTGAGGGCAATGACCGTATGCATAGAAGAATATGTTTGATGTCCCGATATAGCCTGGCAAGTTGGCGAAAATTTAATAAACAAAATACTATTTTGATAGTCTTCAAAATATATTGGCACACAATATAACCTTGGAGAAGTAAATACCTATTCTGTGCTTGAGAAGTGCTTATATCAAATCTTGAAAATGCTTCTGAAATTTGTGAATGAAATATAATGACCACTTGCCTGAAAAATAACAAATTTCATGAATAGGTTGTGGGAAACCGTATGATGTTAGCATTACAGAATCAATTTTCTTTCTAAGCTGAGAAGGCAGCATCCTTTCTTTCCTTTGGAATGGTAAAACAAAATAAAAAGTTATTTCAGAATTCATTATATAAAATAATACAAATCCAAGAAATTTAACAGCACAAGCAGTAGAGCCTTCTGATGACAGTAAGATGCACCCAATGAGCAGGAAATTCTTAACCTTACAATAGCATAACAGTGCTTCCAAAATAAAATGCACATGATAACTTAATCTTTGTTTTGATCAATAATTCCTGCAATTGAAATGAAGACCACATAATAATCAAGAAAAGAAAGTCAGAGAGTGTATTTAACGTTATTTGTAGGCCATAGCCGACAAGGTGCAGTTATCTGATAACTCAAAATTCTGTCCGAGATTCTCCAATCCCCATCTTGTGTGATGGGCATTAAACCCGAAAATCAGTTTGCAATTCCACATTTCTTTTTCCCCTGGCACAATATTCATTGAGAAAATAACCAGAAACGAATTCTTGTGGAAAAAATATTTGTATAGTTAAGTAACATTTAACCACTCAAGTATTTAATTAAGTAAATAAGTGGTGAAACATTAACCACTATGAAATCATTAATTGGTTGAGTGATTAATTGCTCTTAAAGTCAATATTTTACCAAGATTTCCTTTTTTATTTCTCATATATATTTATCTTCGTTTAGTTTATTTTTGGTAGGATTGTCCAATTTGCATATTAGGATTTGGTTATAATATCTATTTGCATGCTGCCAAGCAAAAAAGCCAAGAGCGGGTTTTCTGTCCAACTGGTTGTTTGGGCCATATGACCAGCCCCTTCTACTACAAGAATTGACACCATCCATTTAAATACCTTCTAATAAAACAATATTTGATTTAAGGAGCTTTGTTAGAGTATAGGTGAGCTTATGTGGTCCTGACTCCTGAGTGCAGCTGATCAGCACCTCTGCTGACTCAGCTTATTGATAGTCGGTTAGAATACAGATTCTAGAATATTCTGTACAAGCTACTTTAAGTAGCATCCATGTAACTATTCATTCAAGATAAGAATCACAAATTACAGATTCTCTTTCTCTTTCTCTTCTTCTCTCTCTCGATTTCTCTCTCGTATCAGAGCTTGAGTCTCGTTGCCTTCAGTCATGGCTGTGGCAGCACCTAGGATAATCTATTAGAAATTCAAGTGTGACCATTGAAGTCCCACATTGGTAAAGAATGGGTTAAGTGAAGATTATATAAGTAGGAAGATTCATAGACTCGTTGCTTTAAGGATTTTGGTCTGCCAAGCCCGCTATTGTAGTTTCTCGCTTAGCTTATTGATGGAGATCTCTCTAACTTTTGGACTCCTCTTTCAGTCCAACATAATCCACTTACAAGAGTTAGTAGAGATGAAAAGAATCTTGAAGAAACTTACAAAAGACAGGAACCAGAATGGATATTGTGTAGGAAGCTGAACAGAGATATTCTAATAATAGTTCCTAGAAACAGCTGTCAGCATTGCCAAAAACACTGACACGCATTGAACAGGTTCGAGGGTCCCAGGTCCAAGGGAGACATCATTTCCTTGCCACCTTAACCACAGTTGTGGCAGACTACTTTAAAAGACAACAGTAAACCATTAGCAGCCATCCAAAGCACTACCAAAATCCACTCGTTGGGTGAAAGATTACACAACAAAAGGCATCCCTACTCTCCCCTCCCTCAAGTCCTCAACCCTCTGTTCCCTCCATGCAACAACTACCACAGACTTCACCAGCTGCCACTCTCTCCATTTATGTCACTTCTACCTTTGCTATGTATTTCATTAAATTAGTATCACCGACTTCACAATCTTCAGAAAATAATATTACAACCATGAAAGAGAAAATTACTTCATTAGACACCAGAAATCACACTGTCAATAACAGCATAGACACCAACGATTACTCTCACAGAATATTCACATGGAGGAACTGACTAATTTGAAACACAAAAAACTACTAACAGCTACAGATATTAGTTTCCACTCTACAATGAAATCTGCATAACTAGCTAAGCAACTTCTAAAACCTACCAAACTCTGCTTTATCGAACAACTTTTATCAACTAATTATAACAGACTTAGCAGAAAGAAATAATCAATCACCTTCTATTGCGTAGAAATCAACATAAAACCCGTCATTTTATTAATCACCCCAACATAAGAAACAACAGGTACCACATACTCTGTTATGTACTCTCAACTATAATCTTTCCACAAAATAACAAGAATAAAGAAAACGGAGATTTTGATATTCTTACCTGAAGATCGCTTGAACATCTTCTTCATTCAAAGTTCGGGATAGAACACGTTGAAGGTATCCAACTTCCTAAAAAAATACATAAATTCCAATTACAAGTTAGCTTTGGGGATGGGTGGGGATCAAGGGTGGTGCTCAAATATGATAATTCAAAACCACTTATGATAGTTGTTATAGTTTCAAGATTAAATAGGAAATTTTTATAGTTCAAGTGGCTGATTGAAAATGAGTCAAAGTTTAAGGGGCCTTCATGTACTTTTAAGAAAATAATAAGACGATCTTCCTGATAAAAGAATTTGGTTGCTTGATTCTAAGCTATGAAGCACCGACTCCGACACGGACACCGCGACATGACACGGACACCGGGACACGACACGGACACCGGGAAGCGGCTAATGTCCAAAACATAGGACACCGGAACACCGCTTATATATATATTTAAATTTAAATATAAACAATTGAACACCATAAGACACTAATACAAACAACAACAAAGACACCGATAATAAGAAAATGCCCAGGTGTAGCAAGAAAATGTAAAGTAAATACATATACATATTCTGTTTTTTTTTAAGAAGACATATACATATTCTGTTTATTATATTTTTTTTTGGTGTTTATTATTTAGTCCATTTAGTTTATTATATTATATGTTATTATTTATTCTATTATATTATTCTGAAAGCTTTTTAAATTTATTTATATGTTCTTCTGAAAGAAAATTGTTTAGTTTTTGAGGCCCAACAAAACAAACAATAATGAAGAGAAAACACAAACATTTGGGCCATGGCCCAATGTCCTGAAACCCTAAAACCATGTCACCCCTTCACCCTATTTCCCCCAAGGCTGCCTCTGATACTCAAAATGGAAGGTGACACCGAGATTGACGAGACAGAAGGGAGACGCAGCAGAGAGAGATAGAGAGGATACGTTGGAGAACCACCGCACACCGAGAATCGCACAAAGGGCTGCCGCCGACGCAGCAGAGAGAGGCGACTTTCTCTTTCTTTCTTTGTTCAGGATCGGAGACACCAAATCACCGATCATGCGATTTTTCCGACAAAGATCGACGATCCTCGGTCGATCCTATCCGTGGCGATCCTTCATGCGAGTCAAGACGCTTAGACCCTCCGAAAATCGTAAAACGCATTTGATTATTCGAGTTAACATGTGATCTTAACAACACTGTTGAGTAAGTTCAAAAAACTTGTTTTTTTTTTATTAAAAAAACTGGAACAGCGGTGTCCAAAACGGTGTCAAAGCCAAATAGCGATGTCGGCTTCCTTTTCCGATCGCGTCGGAGTTGGAAAAATTGATTTTTTAAATGGACACCTGTTGAGGGGGTGTCGGACACATGTCGTACGAGTGTTCATCATCCACGCCGACACTGCATAAAAGAGCAGTGTCCGTGCTTCATAGATTCTAAGAGTGTTTCCTCCTATAAATCTTGTCTTCAATTTTTAACTCGTTCTCCTAACAGAGATAGATTCCTCTTGATAAACCCATCTGGCTCCCTCTGAGGCCAAATATTTTTTTCACCCTAATATGTGTATGTTGCCCTAATACAATTTGGTCATTGGAGTTCATTACTTTTATTGGGAAAAACCAAAGTCCTACATTAACTACAGGTAGTGCCTAATAAGAGTTTATAAGTAGTGGGTACTCTGCATCTCATGAGCTAGCTTTTGGGATTGAGTTAGGCCCAAAATCTAGTATGGTATCATAGCTATCCTAGATCCATTGTTGGATCACCCACCATATTATCCACGCACCAAGTCCAATAGTGCTGGCCGTGAGGAGGTGTATTGGGAAAAACCCAAGTCCTATATTGACTAGAGATAGTGTTTAATAAGAGCTTATAAATAGTGGGCAATCCTCATCCCATGAACTAGCTTTTGGGATTGGGTTAGGCCCAAAATGTAATAACTTTTTGCACTGTTTTGCTATTGGAATAAACTATTTAGGATTTATGGAGAATATCGAGTCTCCCATAGGGATTTGCATCGATTTCTAGTTTAGAGGGTTTGGCTCTCGGAAGGAGGCTAGGGGCATGTTTGGTTTTGTTTTCTGTTTTGATTTTCAATTGATATGTTTCCATTAATATCTTGATATTCACCATTTCCTTCACAAAATTTTGAAAACGGAAAAGAAAGAGAGAACAAGATGGCACTTTTACAAATATTGGTGAAAAGTGAAAACATATCAACTGAAAATGAAAAAAGACAACAAACCAAACACCCCCTAAGATACTTTGGCAATGTTCCGTTTTTTGCTGTTCTCTGGTGCTTATGGCAGGAAGGGAATGCTAGAATAATCAAGGGCAACTTTTCAAGCCTGGACTTCATTTGGGATATAGTTGTTTTTTAGCATCACTTTGGTGTTATGAACTCATGCTCATGGTTTTGTTATAAGTGTCTCTTTGCTAGATATGCAGAGAGATTGACATCCTACGTTAAATGACTCGATCTTTGGTTTTGCTGAGCCTTGCGATGATACCTTATCCCTTCATAAATATAATTTCTTTTTCTATCCAAGAAAAAATAAAGACGAACTTCCAGAAGTGAGGCCTTATAGGAGTGTTAGGATTATTTCGATTAAAAGAAGCCAGTATATAACAAATTTTAATAGCAGGTAATATTAATAACGATAAAAAGACCCATGCAACAACCAAAGACATTCAAAGAGAACAAATTTTAATTAGACGCACATGTGCAAGCTAACATTAACAACAGGAAACTAGGAAAGTGGAACTACAAATAACAAGATCTAAAGGGAATCGACACAAAGTATAAATTATGAAAGCTTCAGGCATGAGGAGAAACTGAAATTTATATGATGATAAAGAGAGAAAGAAAAGATATCACAAGAAGGAGCCAGTAGAAAACTGAGACAATTCATGCTCACAATCATTTACATGCAATTATTTACCTTTGTAAGGGACCGAGCAAACTGACTAGGCTGGGGGTCAGCATCCTCAGGTCTATTCCAACTCTCAACAATCTGAGGCAACCCACGTAAATGGACTAGTAACCTTTCTCGCATTATCTGAACTAATTTAGTATGTATTTCATCTCTGTGGACTTTATAATCCTGGAACGGAAAAAAATACAATGGTAAATCGATGTTATAACTGAAAACATTGGTAACATAAAAGCATGAAGAAACAAAGGGTATCCTCATAAAAAGAGAAACTAAAATGAATAGGGAGCTTAAGAGATTACCACCTAAAGCAAACCCTAAACAACGAAGGTTTTATCAATATGTTTGGACATTCAGGAAAAATTGAACCCATCTTTCTCTAAATTCCACTAAACATGCATCCCTCTAAGTCGTGGATCAGAAAAACGAATTCCAGACTTCTTAACAGAGAAATCTCACGGATGGGGCACGTGCTAGGTTAATGATGACAAGAAACAGCATAACAAAAAGGGAGAAAGGAAAGAAAAGGAATTAATTAAGGATTAAATTTCGTGGATTAATGTGAACACAATAATGAATTTGTGCATGGAATCAGTGGGGGGAAATTAAGTGGAAAACAGTAATGAAATGTGTTGGAAACATGTATTATTATGTATACGTTAGAATAGATGATCTTATCTTATCTTATCTTAGAATACATCATATCTTATAAGAGTATCTTGAATTATCTCATAGGATTAGGTTGTTATCAGTTAGTTATTATCATAATTAGTTTCCCTTTTCAATTAGGATTAGGAGTCTTGTATCCCTATAAATAGGGGTTAGTGCTTAAGTTTTTTTGTACTGCAATATCATAATCAATCACAATCATATTTTTGAATTTTCATTCGTTTTCTTCTCTTTCTCTATCTAAACCCATAACTTCAACATGGTATCAGAGTCAGGTTTCGATCCTGGGACCTGTGGGTTATGGGCCCACCACGCTTAAGTTGGTTGTTTCAGGCTAAGGACAACGTCTGGCCCAATATAATTTCAGTTTTCATTCGTTTTCTTCTCTTTATCTAAACTCATAACTTCAACATGGTATCAGAGCGGTACCATCCTCCGTGACCCGTCCCGTCACTATTCCACTGCGGAGTTCCGTTAAGTATGAAGGAACTCTAATCATCTTCTTAGCCATACAAAAAATTTTTTGCCATTTTTCTCTCCCCCGTTGTGTTTTCCTTTTCCGGTAACCTGAAGGAGGAGGATACCATCCTTCATCTTTCCGACCCTTGTTTTTGTCCCGTCAGTCGCTGTCCGCTGCCGTCGTTTCCAGCCGCCGACCCCATCACTAGACTCGTCGACCGCCAATCTGTCCAAACTGCACCGTCGTTCGCCTCCCGGCGCGCCGAACTCACCGGTCTATGCTATTTTCGGATCTGTTCTCACCTCCCTCTATGGACCACTTTTCAGCAACCACCTTGATGTGTTTGGTTCCCTTAGGTTATGTTTTGCTGTGTTCGAAAGCTCAAATCTTTGGTCTACTGTTTGCTTCTCCAGTGTTTGTCATGCAATTCTTATCCACTGATGGATCATACCAGTGGCTTCTCTTCCCACCGACGATCATTCCGGTGGTGACTCCTTTCCCACTTATGGATCATATCTGTGACTCCTTCTCTTATCCACTGATGGATCGTACCAGTGGCTTCTCTTCCCACCGACGATCATTCCGGTGGCGACTCCTTTCCCACTGATGGATCATACCAGTGACTCCTTCTCTTATCCACTGATGGATCATACCAGTGGTTTCTCTTCCATCGACAATCATTCCGGTGGTGACTCCTTTCCCACAGATGAATTATATTAGTGGTGACTTCTATTTCCGTCAACGATTGACTTATGTTGGTTATTACTCATACTAGTCATCATGATCGTTTGTCCCAGATGCACTGGCCTCATCTCAGTCCCGGAAGTAGTTGTCTATTAATTTCAATTTTAAATAATTTGGGTCTCCAATATTGTTGTTGAAGCTTCCAAATGCAGTTTTGAGAAGTTCGGACCTTCTTTCATTAGATTGCTTGCCAATAAATTTCCGGCGGTGATGATCATTCTAACTATCTTGCTAAGTTATCTTTCCAAAGAACTCTCTCCGACCTCTCCAACATCCTTTCCCACTTAAGTTGGTTGTTTCGGTAGTCTCGTCGTCGACTATCATCAAGGTTGAGTTGTCGGCACTTGATCCAAAAAAACTTCGTGACTGTCCCACTCTTAAGTTGGTTGTTTCGTGCTAAGGACAACATCTGGCCCAATATCATTTCAGTTTGGTTTGATTGATGTTCGTGAAAATCAGGAATGATTACTTCAATTGGTTGATTGGCGGTTTGTTCTTGGGCACAAACATTATTGGTTGATGGTTCTAGTATTTCTCGGTTTATTCAAGATATCTTTATGGGTCTGGCTACATCTGGTTGTTAAATTTTCTCTTTTAAATGGTATATTTGTAACAAGCTTAAAGCTTAACAAGCTTTAGCTTGAGGGGGAGTGTTAGAATAGATGATCTTATCTTATCTTAGAATACATCATATCTTATAAGAGTATCTTGAATTATCTCATAGGATTAGGTTGTTATCAGTTAATTATTATCATAATTAGTTTCCCTTTTCAATTAGGATTAAGAGTCTTGTATCCCTATAAATAGGGGTTAGTGCTTAAGTTTTTTTGTATTGCAATATCATAATCAATCATAATCATATTTTTGAGTTTTCATTCGTTTTCTTCTCTTTCTCTATCTAAACCCATAACTTCAACAGTATAATTGTCCAAATTCATTATATAGGCTAGCCAAATCATGTAACTGTGGTCGACAATTAGGGTAACTATAATCTTTATGTTTATTACATTATCTCTATATATTCTAAACTCCGTTGAGTAGTTGAGACACATGAATTTCATATGTCTCTCTTTTCTCTTAACTCTAAACAAAAATAAAACTGAATAAATCAGTGAGGACTGGGGAAATAAGTTATGCCAAAAAGGAGTTAGTGGATGATAAGAGTAAACATATTCAGGATTTCTTCTCTTTGATCTCGCTCCTAAACACCCCACCTAGTGGGATAAGGCTTGGTTGTTGGATCTCGCTCCTAAACACTTTGTTAAAAACAATACTGGGACAAAGGCTGCAAGTTGCTACTAACATGATTTCTTGTGCAGGTTTATGATATAAGAGTAACACATTCAGGGTTTCTTACTTCTTGCTTCTGCTCATAAACATTTTGTTAAAACCAGTATTTGGACAAAGGCTGCAAGTTGTTACAAACATAATTTCTTGTGTAGGTTTTTACTCTCTGTACTCTCAGTTTTGTGGTGAGATTTGTAGGATTTCTTCTCTCTAGCCTTTTCCTTTCCTCTTCAATATTATTTCTATTTATATACAACAACCAAACTTTTTTTCACTAGGTGGGGTTGGCTACATGGTTCAAACAATGCCATAATATTCTATCATAAATCATGTCTATAGACAAACCATTGACATCTAAATTCTTCTAAATGATTTTGCATATAGTTTTTCTGTCTCCCTCACCCTCCATCTCATCTACTCTCCTTACCAAGGCTTCTACAGTTCTTCTCCATACATGCCCAAATCACCTAAGGCGAGATTCTACCATCTTTCCCACAATAGATGCTACCACAACTTTCTCTCTAATGCATTTATTCCTAATCCTATTTTGTCTACTGTGTCCACTCATCCAACACAACATTTATCTTATACTCGTTGATTTTTTACCACTTGACATTCAGTTCCAAACAACATCGCAGGTCATATAGTTATGCAGTAAAATTATCCCATAAGCTTGATTAATATGTTTCTAACACATATAACACTTGAAACACTCCTCTATTTCATCTACTCCGCTTAAATCCTATGTGATTTATATCTCCCTCTATTTCTTTGTCGTTTTGTACGATGGACCCAAATACTTAAACCAAAGCAAAAAAAAAAATGGGAAATGATATTAAATGGAAAATCTCTTTTCATATTCAACTATTTGTAAATTTCCACCTTACAAGAGAATTTGCTTGCTCATGAATTCATGGATAATAAGCACCAAAGGAAAGAAACCATAACACTACCAACAAAGGAAACTCGTTTAAAGTAGAAAAATATACGAAAAAGAAAACATATGAATAAGTCTTCCATGACCGAAGTTTAAATCTCAACAAAATTATGTACCTGAGCGACTCGATCAATCTCGGCAAGCAATAATGTTTTCCTAGTCTCCGGCACTTTCAGAAAAAGAATCTGACGAATTTCTTATACCAGAAATGAAAATCAAAGTTAAAGTCAGACTTCATAAAAATGATATAATAACTCTTATGGAACCAACACACTGAAATTTCCTTTCACTACAATATACTTCATGAAGTGTATGAATTTGTACCGGGAATAATAGCATGTATAAAACTGATCACTTGGCTTGCCAACGCTAGGTGTTTAGAAGTGATGGACTTCAAACCAGACACCTGCAGACAGCTTAGGATAAATTAGAAGTCACAACAATGACAAAGCCCTAAGGAAATTGAAATGGACTCAAGATAGTTCAGTTCAGCAAAGTGAAAGAAAGAAAAAAGATCGAGAGGAGAGAGACAGAGGTGGGGAAGCAACCAAAACTTGTGGGTCTTTCTGTCTTCAAAGTAATTGCAGCGGCATATGCTTACAAGTTACAAGCATTCCATTAGATGAAATAATATCCAAAATGAGAACCCAAAAATTCTAAAACCCAGCATAATCTAGTGGATCTTCCACTGTACAGGACTGTATACAAGCTGAAATGATTGAAGTATATCCTCACCGAGTTAGGCTTGAATCTTAATAGATAGGTTGAACTTTTAAAGACAAGTTCATACGACAGCCAGTTATTTAGAGGGTGGATCTTGAAGGTCATAGAAAAGATGGTCACAGAAATGAGGATATTGCAATGGAAGATTGGGTATACCAAGATGGATAATAGTAGTAATGAGATCACCATAGAGCTTTTAGGGAATGTAAGGCAACCTGAAACCCGACAAAGCCTCCATAGATATGAAATTACATATGCCCCTTGAGGAGGGTATAAGGTACATTAGGCTTCATTAATCTTTTATACAGGATCGGACGCAATTGCGTAATAGAACCCATGTACCTCATACCATTCGGTGAGAATAAGGCTTGGTCGATGTTGCTGTATTTATATCCTTGTACAACTTATATTTTTATAGTAAGATATATGGGTTCATTTGACCTTTCTAAAAGACCAATGATGCACTATGGTACTGAATGTTGGGCAGCGATGTGCCAAAAAGATCAAAAATGTATCAGAAAGGAGAAAGTTGAGGTGGATGAACGAACATATAATAAAGGCTCCAGTGACAAAACTTGATCAAATAGAAGATGGTCCAATTAAAAGAGGTAGAGGAAGACATAAAAACTTCAGGAAGAACTGTTAAGAAAAGGACCTTGCTCTATATATAGTATGAGGATTAATTGACACCAGTGTTAAGAGTTGCCACAATAAGTGAGAAAAGAGGGAAAGTAAAACTGTTGAGTATATGCACACATAAAAATAGTTTTATATATCTAAAAGGTACCAACAGTCAGAGAACAGCACTAGTAGTACCTGCATAGCACCAGCACCAAGCACAAGTTGACAAGTTCTTGTGTTGAAAAATTTCAAGATTTCTACTACGCGGTGAACAACTTCTGAAGATAGTGCTGGCAAAAGGTTGTTCATATCAATGTACTCTGATAACATCTTTAGCAATATTAAGCCACTGGAAGCAAACAAGAGAAATCCAGGAACTTTAAATGCATTAACAAGCTGACAGCCCAAAAATAAAAGAGGATAAAAAAATCATAAAAATACAAGTGGACCTCACAGATATGCAACTTTAAATTAATACTAACAAAAAGCATAATATTTAAAGTTGGTCCAAGATAGCACATGGAGTGGTTAACCCCAAAAATATGTTGGTGTAGCAAATTGAGGAGCGGCCACTACATGGAAGATAGCAGATACAACGCAAATAGTTTCTAGCACAGACATACTCAAAAAGTACTCAACCAGGGAAGCTGTGGAACAGAGGCAGCTTGGCCAGAAAGGGCTGAAACAGAAGCTAAGAAACTGGGGGTGAGGAGGCCGAAACAGATCAAGAAACTGCTTGGAACTGGCCAAAACATGTGCAGCTACTGGGAACTTGTTGAAACAGCAGTGGGCTATGCGAACTGTGTGTTTGAGGACAGCAAACTCCGAAATCCCTATGGCGCTCTGAGCAACGAGTTTGTGTGAGAGAGAACAGGGGCTGCTAACCTAACATGACTCACTGTGTGTGAGAAATTACAGAGACCAAAAACTCCTTAAAAAATAGAAATAGATGCAAATGAGAGTAGGCAACACACAGATTTCAATATCCATGAAGAATAGTGGCCGCTCCCCTACCACTCAGGCCACAACACCACAACTTAGCAGATGCTGTGGCCGCAACAGTGAAACATGACATGACGGGCTGAAACGTTTCATGTATACTCACTTTTCAGCAACCAGAACAGCAGGCATTATAAATACCTAGACAAAGCATTCTTAGGCACACCACGCCTCTCACATTAATGAGTCCCACATGTCAAACTAAGAAAGGGCAAAGGGCAACCTAGTGCTATAGAGCTCCCTCCATGAGTGGGGGCAAGGGTAGGGTTGAACCCACTAGGTGGGTCAATAATAGGCAGCGATACCTTGCATTTGTAAGAGGTTAATTCCACGCCTAAAAACGTGACCTCTAAGTCACATGGTGAAAACTCGAGGTTTATGCATATATATTATGCATGTCAAATTACATGGACATTATGTTTATGTATAAATACCATGGAGCATGGTGGTCTACTGATGCACCAAATGATAACCTCGTAAGATCAAAAGCATAATTATAGAATTACAACTTTGAAAATAGAAACAAAAATGGGCAAGTGTTGCAAGAGGTAATACTGGAGACTCTAGCATTTACTGAATTTAAGGAAGACACAACTAAATTAGGGCATGCTCATGCATGAGAGACTAGGAGAGGGAGGGAAGGAGAGAGCATTGCCATGGAAAACAAAGGGAATAAAAGGGCATATAATGCAAAAATAAAAAAGTTGATTCCTGATAACTAACCAGTTTACCATGTGATAACCAACACCTTTGTAGGAAAGAGCCTGAGAAACAGATTTTTTATTGTCTTTCGCATCAGTATTGTTACTCTGTGCTGATGAAATCTTATTATGGGCTCTATTTCTTTCCGTTGACTCAGCCAAGGGTTTGGACCTATCTAATGCAGCACTACTAATAGATGCTTCAATGGAATTATTCTGTTCAGCATTTGACTGTCCAGTGTCCGCCATCGGTTGACCATTATTGTTAGTCCCCACATCATGGTAACTGGTTGAAGTATCATCCTCAGAACCATTAAGGCTCTCAGAAGTCAACCCATCAGTTGAAAAAAGCAAATTAATGATAGATTGAAATTCATCAGGAACATCTATTTCCACCCACGTTTCCTGGTCAAGCACTGCCTTAATTTTTGCCATCTAAATGCAAAGAAGAATCTATTAATAAAGATGTACAATATGAAAACTACCACAGGAAGGAAGCACCAAAATTAAAACTAACCCGAGATTCATGCTGAAAATCAACAAAAGCCTTGGCCTGTGATTGCAATGTCCCACGGATGCTGTACCCCAATCTCCCACCAATCTGTTAGTTTGAACATGAGAATTGCATCATGCAACAAAAACCGCAAAATTGTAATCTGAAGATTTAAATCAATATGAAAATGTACTTTTTCAGTAGCAGTAATGAACTCCTGGGTGATGTTATATATGGTTAGGAACTCCTGCAATTTCAACCTAGGATGGAGAACAGCACGAACTCCAAGAAGTTTTGCCCATCTTCCATGAGCAGCATCACATGCTGCAAAGACAGCTTCTGCGTTTTCCCGCAATACATCAGCTCTGTTTAGGACCAGATTCTTTGAGAACATCAAACAAATTGAACAGCAACTACAATTCAAAAGTCATGACACAAAGCAAACAAGATCTGAAACACATTCTGTGGTTCTACAATCTAGGATTTTTACAAGTAGCCAGTGGATTCCAAACCATGTTCTCTACCTCCCTCATTCTCATTTTTAACAAGAGGAAAACACTTTCAGATGACAGGATAGTTCTACACATGGTGTTCAGATGATTAAAAAGAGTTCCTAACTTCCTACAAAATTGGACTCCGGAAAGGAATAGTCCTCATCACAATTTGTCACCATTAAATGAATAATCAAATCAAACTTCAAGGGGAAAGACAGAAATTGTTTGGAAAAAAAAAAACACTTTCTCATCACAGTAAACGTGTTTATCAATTCTAGAGAATCTTCACCACATAAATTTGTTCATTTAAACGTAGTTAAAACCCAGTGGACACTGGACACAATAATTTCTCTCAACTTCATACTTTTAAATCTGTTGAAAATACGATCTTTGTAATTAATGTATAGGATTAGGCATATCATATCATATCTTGTAAATAGGAATATAATCTCTTATATTCATTGTGTAATTATTTCATTAATCCTATACAAAACAGACTCTGTTGTGTAGTTGGAACACACGGTTTCAGCATCTCTATGCCTCTGTTTTCTCTATCTATTTCAACATGGTATCTAGAGCTAGACAGAGGTAACCCTAAAACCGTGCTTACCCGGTAGACCCACTGTCCTCCGGTGTGAAATTTTCTTGGCAAACCGTGTTCCTAATCCGGTTTCCCCCTTCTCCGTTACCGTGACCTCATTCCAGTACATTTTTTTTGTCCTTTTTGCCCTCTACCGCCACAAACAGCAACCTGCCGCCGTCAGCCAACCCCACCACGAGGTGTGCCGTCTCCAGATCGTCCAATCCCCGAAATCCCGCCGTAAGATGTCGTTTCACGCGCCCACATGCGCGTCGCGAACAAACAGATCACAGTTCCAACCGCCGACGCGTGGCAGCTCCATTCTGGACGATCTTTCCGGCGTGGCGTCCGTCTTCTTCCAGCGATTCCAACTCTGGTCCTCCCATCCCAATCGGAGCAGGTTTGCTACTGCCGCAGTTTGCGCGCACGTCGTTTCGGGTTTCCAGACACCTTGTGGTTCTGTTTCTGGGTCCTTTTAAAGCCACATATGGCTTTCTCTGGTTCTACCGATCCTTCTAAGACCATTGATCCTGCTAAGGCCTCTCCGGCTAATTATGAAGATTTTCTCCAGTGGTTTGAGCATCAACAGTCCTCCGGATCCACTGCTTTGGTTGCACATACTGGTAAATCATCTGCTTGCATATCTCAGTCACCCTCCCGTGGTCCTTGGGTACTTGATTCTGGTGCGTCTGACCATATCTTTGGTAATAAGGCTCTTTTCTCCTCTCTTTCTACATCGGGTTATTTACCTATTGTCACTTTAGCTAATGGTTCTCAAAGCCAATCTCAAGGTATTGAAACAGCCCATCCACTTCCTTTCTTGTCAGTTGATTCTATCCTTTATGTCCCTGGGTG
The DNA here is from genome assembly GCA_030762895.1 of Sophora flavescens. Taxonomy (NCBI): domain Eukaryota; kingdom Viridiplantae; phylum Streptophyta; class Magnoliopsida; order Fabales; family Fabaceae; genus Sophora; species Sophora flavescens. The sequence continues at coordinate 112,598,358 of CM061069.1, forward strand.
TCCCTTTAATTTCCTCTGTTAGTCGTTTAACCCGTTCCCATGATTGTTTGATTACCTTTACTAAAGGCACTGTTATCCTTCAGGACTGGAGTTCGGGACCGACGATTGGCACCAGATGTGAGTCTCATGGCCTTTACCAACTCTCCACCCCCTCCCAAGTTTGCTCTGCCACAGATACCCCTCATACCATACATGCACAGTAGGGTCATCCAGGTCTCCACAAAAACCATAAAATGGTGCCAAGCCTATCCAAGTTATCTAGTTTGCATTGTGAGTCGTGTCAACTAGGCAGACACACTCGTAGTCAGTTTCCCGCTCGAGTCAATAAACGAGCTTCGTCCCCTTTTGCTTTAGTTCACTCAGATGTATGGGGTCCTTCTCGTACTGTTTCTACTTATGGGTCTAAATACTTTGTTACGTTTATTGATGATTTTTCAAGGTGTACGTGGTTGTTTTTAATGAAAAACAGGTCTGAATTATTTTCAATTTTTCAGCAATTTTATCAGGAGATTAAAACTCAGTTTGGTGTCTCCATTCGCTCTTTACGTAGTGATAATACCCGAGAATATTTGTCCCAACAATTTCAAACTTTTATGGCTTCTAATGGCATTCTTCACCAAACGTCCTATGCTTATACACCTCAACAAAATGGGGTTGCCGAACGCAAAAATCGGCACCTCATTGAAACCACTCGGACCCTTCTTCTTCATGGCAATGTTCCATTTCGATTCTGGGGGGATGCTGTTTTAACAGCTGGCTATCTTATAAACCGCATGCCCTCCTCTGTCCTTGATTACCAAGTACCTCACTCTGTCCTTTTTCCCCATATTTCTCCCCATTCACTTCCGCCACGTGTCTTCGGGTCCACATGTTTTGTCCATAATCTAGCTCCTGGTCTTGACAAACTTTCAGCTCGATCACTCAAGTGTGTCTTCCTGTGTTATCATCGGACCCAAAAAGGCTATCGTTGCTTTTCTCCTACTCTTCGACGCTACCTTATATCGGCTGATGTTACCTTTTTCGAGTCTGTCCCTTACTTTGAGTCGACTCCCTCACCTGTCCCTTACTTTGAGTCAACTCCCTCACCTCCCGAGCAGCTATCTATCGTCATTCCTCTTCCTTCGACTATTGTACCTCTCGAGTCCGTCCCACCGGCAACTCCGCCTGTGGACCCCCCAGCTGCTCGACCACTGCAGACTTATCACAGTCGCCTGCCACCCACCTTTGTGCATGTCCCTTCCGATCCTCCTGCAGCTCCTCCTGCTGCTCATCCTGCTCCTGAGGCCATGATTGATTCTTCCCCAACACCAGCTCCTTCACCGGACCCGGCCCCGCCCCCTGAACCAGACCTTCCCATTGCTCTCCGTAAAGGTATACGATCTACTCGTAACCCGTCTCCCCATTATATTGCTTTGAGTTATCATCGTCTTTCTCCTTTGCATTATACTTGTCTTTCTTCTTTGTCGTCTGTCTCTATTCCTAACTCTCCAGGTGAAGCTTTATCTCACCCTGAATGGCGGCAAGCGATGATTGACGAGATGTGTGCTCTTCAAAGCAGTGGTACCTGGGAATTGGTCCCTCTACCTCCTGGGAAGTCTTTGGTTGGTTGTTGTTGGCGTTATACTGTGAAGGTGGGTCCTAATGGTAAGATTGATCGGTTTAAGGCCCGTTTGGTGGCCAAAGGCTACACTCAGATATTTGGCCTCGATTATGGTGATACTTTCTCTCCTGTGATCAAAATGGCCTCTGTTCGGCTTCTCTCCATTGCTGCAATTCGCCACTGGCCTCTTCATCAACTTGACATTAAGAATGCCTTCTTACATGGTGATCTTGAAGAGGAAGTCTATATGGAGCAACCTCCTGGGTTTGTTGCTCAGGGGGAGTCCTCTACCATGGTTTGTCGACTTCGCAGGTCACTTTATGGTCTTAAACAGTCTCCTCGAGCTTGGTTCAGCAGATTGATCTTGTAGTGCAACAATTTGGTATGGTTTTGCGTGAAGGCGACCACTCTGTATTCTATCGTCATTCGGCCCAATGATGCATTGATCGATTGTTTATGTGGATGATATTATCATAATCGGTAGTGATCGGCATGGCATACTACAAGTGAAACAACATCTCTCTCATCGGTTTGGACTAAAGACACGGGTAAGCTCCGTTATTTCTTGGGTATCGAGGTAGCTCAATCTAAGGATGGTATAGTGATTTCACAAAGGAAATATGCTATGGATATTCTTGAGGAGACTGGACTATTGAACGCGAAGCCAGTTGACACTCTTATGGATCCAAACGTCAAACTTCTACCTAATCAGGGGGAGCCATTGTCAGATCCAGGGAAATACAGGAGATTGGTTGGAAAATTGAACTACCTCACAGTAACTCGTCCAGACATTTCATTTGCAGTCAGTGTGGTAAGCCAATTCTTAAATTCTCCTTGTCAGGACCATTGGGATGTCGTGATACGGATCCTGAAGTACATTAAAGCTGCTCCAGGAAAAGGTTTATGAAGACAGAGGACATACTCAGATAGTTGGATACTCGGATGTCGATTGGGCAGGCTCACCCATCGATAGGCGATCTACTTCTGGGTATTGTGTACTTATTGGAGGAAACCTGATATCCTGGAAAAGTAAGAAAGAGAATGTAGTTGCAAGGTCCAGTGCAGAAGCTGAATACAGGGCCATGGCATTAGTGACTTGCGAACTCATTTGGTTGAAACAGTTACTCAAAGAACTTCAATTTGAAGAGACTATGCAAATGACACTAATATGTGATAATCAAGCAGCATTGCATATTGCTTCTAATCCTGTGTTCCATGAGAGGACCAAACATATTGAGGTAGATTGTCATTTTGTCAGGGAGAAGATCCAATCAGGGGACATAATCACTAGCTTTGTCAACTCCGATGATCAGCTAGCAGATGCCTTCACAAAATCTTTGAGAGGTCCTTGTATTAGTTATCTATGTAACAAGTTGGGTGCATATGATTTATATGACCCACCTTGAGGGGGAGTGTTAATACGATCTTTGTAATTAATGTATAGGATTATGCATGTCCTATCATATCTTGTAAATAGGAATATAATCTCCTATATTCATTGTGTAATTATTTCATTAATTCTATATAAAACGGACTCCGTTGTGTAGTTGGAACACACGGTTTCAACATCTCTATGCCTCTGTTTTCTCTATCTATTTCAACAAAACCCATACTGAATTATTGAAGTGCTTCTGAATTTCACAGCAGCAATCATTTAATAAGGAGCAAAAAGGATAACTGCTAGATAAATTTAGCTCCAGTCATAAATTGTTTGCTTTCTTTCTTAGAAACAGAGAGCAGAGAGAAAATTGAGTAGAGAGAGAAAATAGAGAGAGAGAGAGTTCAGAAACTGAGAATTAGTGAATCTGTCATTGATTGAATCTAGATACATTGGGTTACAACTATTTATAGTAGTTGATGAATGTAACTGACCTAACTGACTAGCCGAGTCAGCACTAACTACTTTAACTGTTTCTAACTCCTTTACACTTACTCACTAACATACCCCCTTGTAAACCTAGGGGTGTATGTTTAACAATCACTATCATACCCCCTTATAATTTGGAGGAGGGTTTACAAATGAAAATTTATCAACAACTCCAAGATTGCCCCCGAGTTCCTCAAATCTAGACTGAGTAAGAGGTTTGGTGAGCAAGTCTGCCACCTGATCTTGTCCTGGAATATGGTAGACTGCTAGTGACCTTTCCAAAACCCTTTCACGAACAAAAAACAGATCCGATTCCATGTGCTTAGTTCTGGAATGTAGCACTGGATTATGTGATAGGGAAACTGTGCTTAGATTGTCACAATAGATCACAGGCTGCATTACCTGCAGCTCTTTAAGAAGAGATTGGAGCCAAAGCACCTCTGCTGTAGTGGCAGCTAAGCTTCGGTACTCAGCTTCTGTGCTGGACCGAGCTACAAGAGTCTGTTTTCGGGACTACCATGATACTAGATTAGGTCCGTAATATACACAAGAGCCTGATACAGATCTTTTGTCATCAGTGTCAGCTGCCCAATCAGCATCACTGAAGGCTTGAATGCTGAAGGGTTGGTCATGTGAAGCTGGTTTCAGTAATAGTCCATGACTGAGAGTGCCTCTTAAATACCTTAGAATACGTTTGACTGCTTTCCAATGTTCCTCCAGTGGTTGGGAAAGAAACTGACAGACTTTCCCAACACTACAACATATTTCAGGCCTTGTAATTGTGGCATATTGTAGGGCCCCTACAATGGACCTGTATTGGGAAGGATCGGGTAGGTAGTTTCCCCCATACTTAGTGAGCTTGCAACTGCTGGTCATAGGAGTTGGAAGAGGTTTTGCCTCTGACATGTGAGCTTTGGCCAGTAGATCCCTGAGATATTTGGTTTGTGACAGTAGAAGAGTACCATTGGGTAGCTTCTTAACTTCCACCCCCAAGAAATAGTCCAGTTCTCCTAACTGTTTAAGGGCAAATTCAGAGTTTAACTTCATAATAAGATCAGTAATTCTTTGAGACATGGAGCCTGTGACAATAATGTCATCTACATACACAAGCACATAAGTGCAGTGGCCTCCAAAGTTGTGAATGAACAAGGATGGGTCACATTTGCTAGACTTGAAGCCAAACTGAAGCAGGGCCTTTGTCAACCTCTCAAACCAGGCCCTTGGAGCCTGTTTTAAGCCATAAATTGCTTTATTTAACTTGCACACTTGCCTAGGATTAGAACTCACAAATCCAACAGGTTGTTCCATGTAGACTTCTTCTGCTAACAGCCCATTAAGGAAGGCATTGTTGACATCCAACTGTTGGATTGTCCAGCCCCGAGTAATGGCTAGAGTCAGGATGACCCGAAATGTAACAGGCTTCACTACGGGTGAGAAAGTTTCTGTGTAGTCAAACCCTTGCTTCTGATGAAAACCCTTAGCCACCAACCTGGCTTTATACTTGTTTACAGACCCATCTGGATTTTCCTTGACTCGGAAAACCCACTTGCATCCAATGGCTTGCCTGTGGGTTGGTAGATCTACCAAGGTCCAAGTATTATTGTTAACTAATGCATCAAATTCAGCTTGCATAGCATCCTTCCAATGAGGTAATGTCAAGGCCTCCTTTGGAGTGTTAGGTTCAGTATGAGTTAAGAGAACAGTAGATGTTCTAGACTTGGCTCTAGTGATCATTGGATGAACATTGCATGGCTGTGGTGAAGGGGATGGAGACCTCAGAATAGGTTCAGGAGGAGTGTGTTACGTACCAGTGATTAGCAATAGAATTATAAGCAAACAAAGAATGAAAAGGAATGCTGAGATATGTATTATATGCTGAATTAGGGAAAATTTACAGAAGAAAAACTCCTTCTGCCACAGAGCAGTGCTCCTATAGAGAGCTAGAGCTCTCTATCCATAACAAACTAATGATTACTCAAAGATACCTCCCTCTACACATTCCCCCTCCTAATAACAGAAAGTGCTTGTTACCCCCCACTATCCTTCTCTCTCTGCCAGCAGGGCATTCAATTCAGCTTGCCTCTTGCCTCTCCTAGTATAAACTCTCCACACTTTGGGCCCATGTGACATTTGGGTTACCAATTGCATATTTGGGTCACGAATCAGATTTTGGCCCCTAACAATGCCTCCTTCTTCAATTTCAGCCTTGTCCTCAAGGCTGAATTCTGGGAATTGACTCTGGATAGTGAATTCATCCTCCCAAGTGGCTTCTTCAGCTGGTTTCCCCTTCCACTGCACCAGCACTTGATTACTGCGGTCCCCTTTTTTATAGATAGTCCTGTTTGCTAAGATAGCTGCAGGTTCAATCCTTATGGAGCTATCCCCTTCTAATCCTTGTGGCAGCTCCTCCTCAGCATGATACTTGCCAATAGCTTTCTTCAATAATGACACATGGAACACCGGGTGTATTTTTGAAGAGACAGGAAGATCGAGCTTATAAGCCACTGCTCCGAGACGCTTTACTACCTGATAAGGGCCATAATACCTTGCTGCAAGTTTGGCATTAATCCTTGAAGATACAGACTGTTGCTTATGAGGGCGTAGCTTAAGAAAGACCCATTCCCCTACTGTAAAGCTGATTTCTTTTCTTTTGCGATCAGCTTGACTTTTCATTCTTTCTTGAGCTCGCTGAAAGTGCTGTTTTAGTTGTTGGAGCGCCTCATCCCTGTCCATTAAATCCTCTGCACCGCTTCTACTCTTGTCTCACCTTGTAGAAATCTAGCGATAATCGGTGGCTTCCTTCCATAGACTATTTCAAAGGGTGTGACCCCGTAGTCTCATGGAAAGTTGTATTGTACCGATATTCAGCCCAATGCAACCAATGCAGCCATGTACTCGGTTGATCAGCAATGAAGCACCTCAGAAAAGTCTCAACACATCTATTCACTACCTCAGTCTGTCCATCGGTTTCGGGTGGTAAGCTGAACTCATTTTCAACTGAGTCCCCTGCAGTTTGAAGAGTTCTTTCCAGAAATTACTAACAAAAATAGGGTCTCTCACATCGATAATTGTCGCCGGAATCCCATGCAATCTCACCACTTCCTTAGTAAAAACTTCAGCCACTGTCCTTGCTGTGTAAGGGTGTTTTAGAGGAATGAAATGTCCATACTTGGACAGCCTGTCCACCACCACAAATATGACTTCAAACCCCTTAGAACGTGGGAGCCCGGTAATGAAATCCATAGAAACTTCATCCCAAATCATCTCAGGTATGTTTAGAGGTTGCAACAAACCTCCGGGAGAAACTGCCAGGTATTTCTGTCTTTGACACACATCACACTCCCGAACATACTCTTGGATTCTTCTTTTCATGCCCACCCAGTACACATTGGCAGCAATTCTCCTATAAGTTCTATGGAACCCAGAATGTCCTCCTTGAGGAGAGGAGTGAAATTCTTTCAACATCTGAGGAATCCAAATCGATTGAGCCGAGATGACTAAGCGGCCCTCATACAAGAGAACCCCCTCCTTGTAAGAGAAACCGGGTTTGGACCCTGCATTCTTCTTCAATTCCTCAATAATTTGCAACAAATGCGAATCCTGATGAACCTCTGTAAGGATTTGAGATAAATCAATCCATATAGGGTAAGACAGCAAAGCACCAAATTCTCCCTCTCCCATTCTAGAGAGTGCATCCGCCCCCTTATTCTCATGACCGGGTTTATAAACTATGTCAAACCTGTATCCCAACAACTTGGCTGCCCAATTCTGCTGATCCATTGTGGAAATGCGTTGCTGCAGTAACTGTTTTAGGCTTTTCTGGTCTGTACGTACCGTAAAATGCCTTCCCAAAAGGTATGGACGCCAATGTTGAATGGCTAGAGCAACGGCCATCAATTCCTTCTCATAGGCTGATTTGGACAGGTTTCTTTCTCCCAAAGCCTTGCTGAAATAAGCAATGGGTCGGCCATTCTGCATGAGAATGGCACCAAGGCCCTTGCCCGAAGCATCACACTCAATGATGAATTCTTGAGTGAAATCCGGTAGGGCCAAAACAGGTGCAGTAGTCATTTTTGTTTTTAGGAAATCCGGTAGGGCCAAAACAGGTGCAGTAGTCATTTTTGTTTTTAGGAGCTCAAATGCCTCTTGTGCTATCACATTCCACTTGAAACCCTCCTTCTTAGTGAGCTCGGTCAAAGGCCTAGCTATCTTCCCATAATTCTGGATAAATTTTCTGTAATAGCCCGTCAACCCCAAAAACCCCCTCACTCCTTTGACATTCTTAGGGGTAGGCCATTGGAGAACACTCTTCACCTTGCTTGGGTCCATCATAACTCCCTCCTTGGAGATCACGTGTCCCAAATACTCGATTGAGGATTGGGCAAAATGACATTTCTTCTGATTCGCAACCAATACATGCTGCTGCAATGTGTTTAAAACTACAGCCAAATGCTTCATGTGGGTGTCCCAATCTGGGCTATACACTAGGATATCGTCAAAGAATACAAGCACAAACCTCCTTAACATAGGTCCGAAGACTTCATTCATGATGGATTTGATAGTGGAAGGGGCATTCATCAACCCAACAGGCATCACTAAATACTCGTAGTGACCCTTTTGGGTTCTAACTGCTGTTTTGTGCACATCTTCCTTCCGAACTCTCACTTGATGATAACCAGACTTGAGGTCTAGTTTAGAGAAGAACTGGGCACCATGCAACTCATCCAATAATTCATCGATTACGGAATAGGGAACTTATCGGAATTGTTACCTTGTTCAATGCCCTAGTCGACACACATTCTCCAAGAGTCATCTTTCTTCTTCACTAAGATGACAGGAGTCGGAAAATGCGCTCGACTATGCCGAATGACTCCCGAATCCAACAACTCCTTCACTTGGCGTTCAATCTCATTTTTTTGATGATGAGGATAGCGGTATGGTCTCACATTCACCTGGACCACGACCTTCCAACAACAAGATGGCATGTTCCTTACCCCTCTTCGGAGGTAACCCCGTAGGCTCCCAAAAGCTGCAACGTATTGGGCCAACAATTTGGCTAATCGCTCCCGCTGTTGACATTCAAGCTTCTCGGCTTCAACCTTCTTCTCTCGCCTTCTTGTTTAAGATCACCTCGGTGGATATAAGTAGGCCTTCAACCCACCTCTTTGGTTTCCCTAACAAGCTCTGTAGGTCGTGTCGGGTTACATAATTGGCCCCTCCTCCTTTGAGTTCCACCCACACTCCATTTTTCCGAAATTTCATCACTGTTGGCCCCAATCTACACGGGTTTCTCCCAAAGTTGCCAACCAAGAAATTCCTAAAATCACATCTATGCCTTCCAAATCAAACAGGAAGGTATCCACGATCACCTTCCCCTCTTCCACTTCGAGTTCAATGCCCTTACATTTACCTTGGGCTCTTTTCTATACCCATTCCCTAATTTAATTCTCATTGGGCATGTGTCTTCTGTATCCCAACCCATCTTTGCCACCAATTTCCTAGAAATGAAATTGTGGGTTGCCCCACTATCGACTAAAATGAGAACTGGAACTCCTTTAATTCGACCCCTAAGCTTCATAGTTCGAGGTACGCCTCGTATTCTCGCATCCAAACTCCCAAGACTCATAACACCTGCACTCGCCATCAGCCTCCTCTTCTTCTTCTACCTCTATGGCGACAATATTCCCCTCTGTTTCTCCTTCATCTTCATCATCCAACACCATCAATCTCAATTGCTTGTCTGGACATTGGTGGAGGGGATGAAACGGCCCCCCACACTTGTAACCACGGTCCCTTTTGTTTCCTCTCCATGAGCTCATGATACGATAGGTGAGTAACTCCCTTGTCCCCTGGAATTCATCCTCTTCCGCTCAACATTGGGGTCGAATTTGGGTTTTACGCCCATAGGACCCACCCTTCGATGGGCTCCCTCCTCCCGGATTCTCGCTCCTTAGACCCACGTACCAAGACCCAATCTGAACCCGTATTGTGACCGGTTACTTAAGTTGGGCCAAGGTTATTATTACTCGACCGAACCCGTTTCGCTCCTGCTCCTCCAAACGTCATCGCGTTTCCACCCTTTCCTCCTATCTCCTTCTCGACGGCTCGAGCCACATTCATCGAGACGAGGCGCGACACTGGACCTAGGGTTAGGAGGCTCCGAACTCGTCCCTCGATTTCCTCCTTCAATCCATGAAGGAAATACCCGAAACATTGATCATCGGGCATTCTCCTCACTTGCGCAATCAAACACTCGAAGTTCCGAATGTAATCGTCAACGCTACCTCGTTGTCTGAGGTTCGTCAACTGTTCGAAAACGCAGCCATCTCCCATTCCACCATACCGCTCGAGGAGCTCAACCTTAAGCTGCGCCCACGTCAATTCCTTCTCATCATCGAGCAGGGAATTGAAGAAATGAATCGTGGGTCCTTCCATACATAGCTGAGCTAAATTCACCCTCACCTCGGGACTTGTCTCTTGAACACGGAAATAAATTTCTGCTCGCGTAATCCACCCAGCTGGATCATCACCATCGAACATGGGTAGCTCGACCTTTTTTACCGACTGACGAAACTCCTCCAAAGCCTCTCCTTGTAATTTTTTTAGGCTCGATGTGGATGACTCTTTCCTTGTTGAAGAGTTACGGTTCTCATTGTTTTTAAGCTGTCTCGCCTGGGTTCTTCTTGGTGCTATTGTCTCCGTCTCCTCCTCCTCGCCCTGGGAGCTTCTTGTCTAAGCACTTTGTAAGCATGGTCATGAGAGTTTCATGCTTCTCATCGCCCTTGCTCAGGTTTTCATCGGCTTTGCTCTGCATCGCCGACAAAGCCCTTTTACATTTGACAACTCCGCCTCCAATGTCGCTACCTTCGCTTCCATAGCCTTCTTCTTTGGTGGCATTCACCCACTAAAATCTCCTTGCTCCGCCGATCCCTCCTTCGAATCCGCGAGTCGGACCAGTTTGTTACGTACGGTGATTAGCAATAGAATTATAAGCAAACAAAGAATGAAAAGGAATCTTTGAGATATGTATTATATCTTTGAATTAGGGAAAATTTACGAAGAAAAAAACTCCTTCGCCACAGAGCGGTTGCTCTATAGAGAGCTAGAGCTCTCTATCCATAACAAACTAATGATTACTCAAAGATACCTCCCTCTACACATTCCCCCTCCTAATAACAGAAAGTGCTTGTTACCCCCCACTATCCTTCTCTCTCTGCCAGCAGGGCATTCAATTCAGCTTGCCTCTTGCCTCTCCTAGTATAAACTCTCCACACTTTGGGCCCATGTGACATTTGGGTTACCAATTGCATATTTGGGTCACGAATCAGATTTTGGCCCCTAACAGAGTGGAAGGGGATGCTGGATACTGTGGGATGAGACCTGAATGAAAGGACATAGTAGATGTTGAACTAGAGGAATTAGTGTGATGACTAGGAGACAAAGGAGTGGTTGGGGCCGGAACAAATTCAGAAGGAGGAGGACTGGGACTGGGGGCTGGGGCTGGGGGGCCGGGCCGGGGCCGGGACTAGGAGCGATGGGACTAACCTGAGAAGGCAAAACAGTTAGAGGACTAGAAACCATGTTTCTGGACTGAACAGAATCAGTGGGAGACACAATGCTGGAAACATGGGGAACATGAGCAAAAGGGAACCTGTGCTCATTAAATTGCACATCCTTGGAAATGTATAACCTACCATCCTTGGAAAGACACTTGTAGCCTTTGTGGGAAGAGGAATAACCCAAAAAGGTGCATTCACAAGACCTGAACTCAAGCTTGTTCTTATTATAAGGCCTGAGACAAGGATAACAAGCACACCCAAACACTCTCAAAAAGGTGTAATCTGGTTCAGTCTTATACAGAACAGCAAAAGGGGATTTATTAGAGAGTGTTGGAGTAGGTAATCGATTGATAAGGTAGGTTGCTGTGGTGAAGGCATGATCCCAAAACCTCATAGGTAAGGAGGCTTGGGCAAGGAGAGCCAAACCAGTCTCCACTATATGTCTGTTTTCTTTCAACACTCCCATTTTGATGGTGAGTATGGGGGCAAATGACCCTGTGAATGATTCCTAGCTCAGTGAGAAATTTGGTGAAGGGGCGAAATTCACCACCCCAGTCTGACTGAACTGATTTGATAAGAGTGTTAAATTGAACCTTAACAAGTTCATAAAACTGTTTGAAAATGGTTAAAGTCTCAGATTTCTGTTTTACGAGAAAAATCCAAGTAAACCTTGAGTGTGCATCTACAATAGACAAATAATAGGAATATCCAGTGGTTGATTTAATGGGGGCTGGTCCCCAAAGATCAAGAAAGAGAAGGTCAAAAGGATGATTGTAAGTAGCAGTAGATGCACTAGAGGGTAATCTATGAGACTTACCGAAACAACATGATACACAAAAATCAAGAGAGTTTTTATTAATATCAGGAAGTTTACACTGCTGTAATACAGTTTTGATAGCCACATCATTGGCATGTCCTAGCCTACAATGCCAAATGTAACAAGTACTTGGCAATTCATTTGCAACATTACAACTTGAACTGGATTTACAAGGACCTAAAGAACTGAAAACTTGAGAATTACAACTTGTAACACTAAGACATTGAGGTGAAGATGACTGGGCTGCCCCAAGAAGGTGAGGAAACACATAGAGACCTTGAGAATTCACATGTCCAGTTAGGAGTACTTGTTTACTGACCTGAGACAGGACATAGCAGACATGAGGATGAAACTCAAATATTACATTATTATCATGAGAGAATTTACTGACACTAATCAAATTCTTGGTGATCTTAGGAACATATAGAATGTCTTTTAATATGAGAGTGACGGTGGGATTATTAGGTGATTTGACATAAGTAGAACCTATTGAAAGGATAGGGAGGCCAAGACCATTACCCATGAATACTTGATCTAGGCCACATGATCCATTTTGCTGATGAATGTTTGCCATATATGAGGTAACATGGTGTGTAGCTCCACTGTCTGCATACCACACACTAGAATCAGCCCCTGATCCCGAGGCCACCATAGTCATAGGATCTGTCCCAGCAGCCATCATAGCCATAGGACCACCTGAATGAGTTTGCTGAGAGTAAGAAGCATGAGACACTGGCCTGGAATTGTTCCAAGCTCCAGGGTTCTGCCAAGGGAGGGGTAGTAAGGGTGGTTGATTGGCTGAGATAGGTGCCTGTTGGTCATCATATTGCCTAGGATACTGAGTGTGTTGCTGAGAGTTAGCATTGTAATGCTGTGCCTGAGCTGAATTGTAGTACTGAGCCTGATTTGGACCTCTATCAAACTGAGGAGCACGGAGAGGAGGAGCAACATAGTACTGATCAAATCTGTAGTAGCAGGACGCAGCATCATGATTGTTTCTGTGACAGATTTGGCATTCAACTCCTCCTCGATTGTAGTATCGGCCACCTCTTCCACGGCCACGATAGCCATAACGGCCACCACGTGCACCTCGAAAGCCATTACCAGAGTAATTAGGATTCTGATTTTGATACTGAGAATTATTTTGATAATTATTTGTAGAAGAGGAATTAGTAACTGGCACCTGATTGGAATGAGAAGAGGAGGTGTGTGCCAAGTTAACAGAGAAAGCATCTACAGCTGTTTTGGCTTTGAGGCGTTCAAGACGCAATTCATGCGAAAGCAAGAGTGCTTCAATCTCAGCAACCGAATGAGGATCGTGACGACTCTCGATCGTGGGAAACAGAATGTGATACTCCTCAGGCAGACCTTCCAAAATCGAATCGATGTGTTCTTGGTGAGTAATCGGATTTCCGATTGAAGCTAGGGCATCAACAAGTGCCTTGATACGAAGTAGACACTCATCAATTTTCCGATCTCCTTTCGAGATGTGACGTAATTCAGACCTTAATTGTGCACTCTGAGCCTTTGTTAAGGAATTGAAATGATTGTGTAGTTCATCCCATAGTTCCCATGCGTGACTGCAACCAATCACACGAGCATGAATTGAATCCGATAGGGAATTTAACAACCAGATGAAGTCATGTGCTTCCCAAGCCTCGAACTCAGGGTTTACGCGATCGGCAACGCGATTTGCTTCGCTGAGATAGCGATTCGGAATTCGTGGACTCACGACGTAACGTTCGAGACGATTAGCAAGAATCACAGCTTCAACAACTTGACGCCAATGGAGAAAATTGCTATCAGTGAGCTTTACGGTAACGATAGAAGCGAAGTTAGGAAGCGATGGCGCCTCTGGTGAAGGCGGTGGTGGAGGTTCGAGATCTGATGCGAAAGCCATGGCTAGAACTTTTAAGCTCTAGATACCATCTTAGAAACAGAGAGCAGAGAGAAAATTGAGTAGAGAGAGAAGAGAGATAGAGAATTCAGAAACTGAGAATTAGTGAATCTGTCATTGATAGAATCTAGATACATTGGGTTACAACTATTTATAGTAGTTGATGAATGTAACTGTCCTAACTGACTAGCCGAGTCAGCACTAACTACTTTAACTGTTTCTAACTCCTTTACACTTACTCACTAACATTCTTCAATCAAAAAAAAAAAAAGTCCATCAAGTCCATCAGAACCAAGAGACCAGATTTAACCTGAAATTTTTTGACATGTTTGAGGAGCTCACAGCATCAATTGCTTTTCCCTGAAAAGGACTCTTGGCAACACTCCGCTGGGGTGAATACGGAAAAAATGTAGTACCATGAACCTCACTTTCTTGGGATATTTCTGCAGCTGCAGCACCATGAGCAATTGCAGTGGCAACTGAATCAGCAGCATAATGTCCATCACGGTTGCTCAAAATCCATTCAATGGCCTTTTTCACTTCAGCAGCCCGCACTAAATGTGCCTGCAGTCACTAAAAGGAAAACAATCTTATTACATCACTCTTAAAACAACTGATGAAGTTGCAAACCAATGCATAAATTTCTGTAACATGGAAGTAACCTTTAACACATAATTTGAGTAACCTGGAAGTAAACCTTCAAATATAATACCTGTGCTTAGCCATTAAGTGTGGGCAATAAAGTATCTCCCTTGAAAAATAGTTAATTCCTACTAACACCTCAGGAATAAGTTGTCATAATCATGGTCGTTAAACTCTTGAGTTAAATCTTAAACTCTTACGAGTTTACAATCCTAGGTCACAAAAATGAGTTAACTCGCATGTAAACCCTCTTTTGGTAAACTCGTACGAATTCAAGTAAACTCTAATATCAGTAAAGTCTCGATTTTACTAGCGAGTTTACAAGCCTATAATTTTACATTGACTTGACCTTCAAATTTAAATTTTCGCTCAGTATTGTTGTGTACATGGGTTAAATTACCTATGTGTTGAAACATATATTGGCTTTATAAAGAAAATTTTATGTTTTTAGTATTATTGTTGTTGTGTTTTAATCAGCTACAAAATAAAGTATGTGTTTGACTAAAAATTATATGGCAGTTTGGTCAAATTATTTCTTTTTTTTTTTTGGTATGTTTTCACTTTAGGAACTTATGTCTTTATGAATTTGTTGTGGTTTACCACTTTGATTTATTATGGAGTTGGAATGTTGAATTATTGTCGTGTTAAACTGTTTTATATTAGATTTTGGGCCTAACTAAATCCCAAAAGCTAGCTCATAGGATGAGGATTGCCCATTACTTATAAGCTTTTATTAGGCACTATCTCTAGTCAATGTGAGACTTGGGTTTTTCCAAATACACCCCTCATGCCCAACACTATTGGGCTTGGTGCGTGGACAATATGGTGGGTGGTCCAATAATGGATCTAGGATAACTCTGATACCATATTAGATTTTGGGCCTAACTCAATCCCAAAAGCTAGCTCATAGGATGAGGATTGCCCACTACTTATAAGCACTTATTACGCACTATCTCTAGTCAATATGAGACTTGGGTTTTTCTCAATATTTTATACTCCTTCCGGTCCATATTATAAGAGACAAAACCCTAAATCATAGAGACCAAGGAAAAGTTTTGAAATGTGCTAAATTATAATTAATACTCATAGATTTCCAAATATACCCCTTCTAATTTAATTAATACTGATGGCATGGAAAATTGATATATCTCGTAAATATAAATCCTATTATAAATAAGGGTAATATTGAAAATTAGTATTTAATATATGTGAAAATTGATATAGGTTTCTAATATTTTGGACAAAAAAAATGGACCCATTTGTTTCTTATAATATGGACCGGAGGGAGTATTATGTATATATGTCACTTGTAGGTTTTTTTAATATTAGGTAAAAAAAACTACCAATAGTTCTTATTCAAATTTATGGAAGGACCATCCAGTAGAAAGCTTCTCTTTTGGATATGCTTTCCCGTGTCATTATCATTTGTCTTCCATACATAATAACACTCCTATCCACAATTTCTATGGTGTCCAAAATTCCACTTTTTCTCAGAATTTCTACTCTTTTTTTTTTTGTAAATTAAATAATAAAGAGTAAAGCAAACTTGTAAACCTACTAAATTATGATGGTTTTAACTTCAAAATATTATGAGAAATTTATAATGTTAATCAGTACCCCATCCTACAGGTTTTACATTTAATGATCATGTACAGAAATTAAGCATCAGCATAACACTTTTCCCCATATATAAATATAAATGTCTGCACATTAAAGATGAATCGTGAAGTAATTGAGTAAACAAGGAAAGAGCACAATTTGGGGAGAGAGAGATTAGCAATTTCTCTATGATGTGATGAAACTATAAAATGATCGAGCTTTGATAGACATCAGTGTAACATTATACACCACTAAATAGCTGTGATTTGATCATTTATGCAACTTTAGTCAGCATTATCAGTTATAACATGGGGGGAAAATTATTTTATACATGTATTCACAATTGCACAAAAACCAGGTTACTGCATAGCCTAACTTGAACTCGGAGAAACATTTTACTAATAGGAACCCGTACTGAGATACTTAGATACATAATTTCATCACCAAGCTGCAGGCTCTTCTAGATCATAAACATCTAAATTTTTATCACAGAAAATGAAATCTAATAGAAAGAAAAAGAGGGGAAGTACAATTATACGAAGGATAAGGAATCCTCCAAAACAGAAAGAACAAAGTACATAAGCTGACCGAAAGTAAAACATGTAGCAAAGCAGCCAAGTCCCTATACAAGTTTTAAATGGCAACTCTACCGAAACAACCATTACATAAACACCATAGAGAGGCCATAAACATAACCCTATCACAAAGTAAGTTGATCACACATTACCACAAAATATTTGCCTCCTTTTGACAAATACTTAAAACCTAACAAAAAGAAACTGTTATTAAGTAGGCGGGCACACCAAAAGCTCACCAAGGGGTCAAACCCCCCCCCCCCCCCCCTCTCGCTCAAAAAGTTGTTCCATAACTAAATGACAAGACACTTCAACAAGCATGTGAACACTTCAAATTTTACTATGTCGCAGATTATGTCCATACCATGTAAGTTGCAAGAATTCTAGTCTAGATGGGCACAACAATGGTCAAGTACAAATTACCTGCACTATCATGAAAATAGCACTCAGAAGATGCACAAAGCAATCAGATGACAGGCTCCTCAACTTGCTAGCGAGTGAAGCACCTCCACCTATGTCATTATTTAGTATTAGAAAGATGAAAGTAGAACAGTGAAAATAAGAACAGTAGTAGAAAAATATGCAAGAGTCTATTACCCAATAGTCAGACATGATCAATTATGCTAAAGAAATTCTTACCATCTGCATCTACAGTTCTGTCTCCAGAAAAGAACTCTGAATCTGAACCGCGAGCAGCAAGAACTGGAAGCAACTCAGCCACAGCGGTCTTAATGGCACTCTTCATATCAGCAGTCAGCGTATCCCGATAGATCCTCAGAACAGAAGGAAGTTTAGCCTGAAAATATATAAAAACAAAACAAATTAAGTTAAATCCCAGAAAACCAATTTTCCTGTTCATAGAGATAAATGCTCAAGGATAGTTGCATATAAGATAAGAATAACAATCAAGATTTTATAGTAATTTAACTAATTTTAGGTGGCAGTATTGATATTTTGAAGAGATGTTTCTCCGAAAAGTAACAACAATCTCGTGTAAAAAGAGAATGTTCAATCATTTAAAAACGAATAATCCCCTGCACAGAGAAATATCAAGAGACGAAAAGCTCTAGTAGCCAGAAGAAGAAGGGGGGAAATAAATTTATAGAATAAATTTTAAACAATCCTTCTCTTGGTCTCTGACGTTATGAAATCTATGAAAGCCGGATTGTTTTTAGGAATCTCCTAACAAATCTTGTCAGATCATACGATGCCAGAAATTTTTTGAAAAAAAAAAAACTGGAATATTATATATACAACCTGAATATTCCTTGCCAGCAATCCAACACTCTGAATATTCCAATTACTAAGCTGAAAGTGTAGATGGTATAAGGAAACTACAAACAACTATTGCATAAATAACCTACTGCAATCATGCTGTGATATTTTATTTTCAACTCCTCATATATGAAATGACCCACAGGCAAAACTACCTCTGCCATTTGGAGGTTCTCAGATTTCTTGGATGACGTGAAATTCTGTTTAAGACATCCTGCTTTCTCGGAAGAGAGTAGTTCTTGCAGAACTTTTGATGGCGTTTAGAATGAAAATAAGCCATTTCAGGAGGTTGGAATCACATTGGAAGCAGATTGTATTTCAAGACATTGTTTCTTTGTGTCATGTAGCTCAGTATTAGATTCTGATGAGAGAGAGAATAGATCTGAAGTTGTGTTCAATATTGATTAATCTGAATATACAATGCTAAGGTATTTATACTTTGCTGTTTCCTATTGTAGTACAGTAACCAGACAGGAACTGTATACTAACAGTACAGTACAGTAACAAACTAACTAACTAGACAAGAATAGTCTAACTGTAACAGAATATTCCTAACAGAGTATAAACCACTCTAACACTCAGCAACCTTCTGTATGACACAGGATCTCATACAAAGTTTTTTCTATTTTTAGTTATTTTCCTCTTTAATCTGTAGTGTTTACAAATCATGGTGAAGGGATAAGGGACAACATGTCATCAAAAATACTAAAAGGAAAAAGCTCACTGCACTGATCTTAATAAAGATTATTCATCAATCAAGAATATTAAAGACTATTCATACTCAAACTTTCACAACACTCTAGAAATTTAACTAACAAACAATAATTTACTGAAATACAGCTAATTACTCACTGTTCTAAGCAATCCAATTACAGTAGGAAGAAGACAATCCTTGAAATTAGTGGTTTCTTCTTCTTCCATCTTTACCTGGTTATTAATCAGATCCAGAGGTTAGATCACAAACTGCATCCTCAAAACTTCAAAATGTCACAATTCACACATAATATTTAAAAATTAAATAAATAAAGAGCATGTGGAAGAAAAATAATATCAAGGTAAAGAACATAAAGGTTAACTATAAATCATACAGCTTTATGATGTGAGACTTTGAGATGCTCAAACCTTGAACTAAATGTCAAAACAGAGTAACAGTTCTGCAGTGTGTCACAATTAAGGCATCAAGGATCAACAGGAGCTTCATTTACCCTTCTACTTGATTTTACTTATCTACATTCCAACCCAAACAGAAGAATTTGGACTTTGGATTCTTCATGTGTGTTCTCCTACAAATATTTTTCTCAAATTCTAAATCCAATAATCAATCTCCTAACCACAAGTTTCTCCCTGACTGTTAGATTTATAATGAAGTCATTGATGGGAATGCACTCTTTGACATTAAGAAAAAACAGATAACAATGGAGCTATACTCCCTACAGAAACAGAACAATGAAAATACTGACCAAGACAATGTAGAAAATGATAAAACAGAAGAACAAGACTGATCTCAGTGTATAGAGAAGCAGCCTCCAGTCAGGTAATAATTGCCACCCTAAAACCAACCTTACCATAATCTGCTTACCAGCTAAATGTTTCCCATCTCACACCATATATTCCTACTCTTGTGCCCTCCTCCGAATCATTCCCGAACCCCCTTCCTCTATGTAGAAAATGATAAAATAGAAGAACAAGACTGATCTCAGTGTGTAGCGAAACAGCCTCCAAAATAAAATCTCTATAAGAGAGTTGGTTCATGACACGGCATCAAACCTCTATGACCAAGTGGTCTAGAGTTCGACCCTTGCGGCCCTCATTTTTCTAAATAAAATGTTGAATTTCAACACATGGTAAAGATGGGCCTCTGCATGTCCACACTTCAACCTTCAATCCCAAAGGCTCTTTCGTGCTAGGGCGTGTTAAAGATATAATAAAGCAACTTAGCTTTTGAGAAAGTTGGTTCGTGACACTTATAAACCCACATGGGAGTAAAGGTTTGAAAGATTTCCAGCATAAGATTCATAGAAAATGAATGAAAGAAAACCAAAGAAAAGTGTTAAAAATAAGAGTAATTGAAGATACAATCTTACTTCATCATCCTTCCCATTCATGGGAAGGGAAGCCCTTGCTTTAGCTTTGGATAAAATCATCCCATCTGTTTCTGCAGCATCATTTATGGAATCTCGAATAAACTCTGCTGAAAGAATGCTACAAAAATAATACGATACATTACTAAAAATCTATTACGGAATATAACTTCAGTATTTTCTTTCAAAAATATACAATTCATAATTAGCACTATATCATTACCAAAAATTCAAAGTTAACAAAGTAACAACTTAACAAGGAACAAAGAAAACATGTTTAAGCAAAATATTAAAACATCTCAAAACAAGACAACAATAGGAATGGAATTAGTTCATATTAGAAATTGAGAGAGGGAGAGAAGAGACTGAATTGCATAGTTTCATTGCATGATTGTAATGTATATAGGTTCAACTATATATAATAGCTGTGGGAAATCCTAACAAATTTACAATTGATTAACTAATCATAACTGTGCTGCTGAGCTGTGTTAGACTGTTAGTTAGTTAAGCTTGACTGCAGTTATACATATATATACATATCACTAATATTCCCCCCTCAAGCTCATGGTGGGATGAAGCTTGCTTGATCACACACAGTGAGCTTGCTCTTCAGATCTTCAAACCGGGTCGGAGATAGAGCCTTTGTAAACCCTAAGTTTAAGGACTAATTGGGAAGAAAAAATAGTTGAAGGTTCTATTTGCAAATGGGCTAAAGTTTAGGGAGCATGTGTGCACTTTTCCCATTTTTTCAAGCTATTTTTACAATTTTCTTGTTTATCAATTATGTAGAACATGGTCCTCATCTAAGTAATCAATAGGGCGCGATAGCGGCACTAACTCACCGTCATGCCACGGGGGGCCCCCAAGCCACGAGAAGGCACTATGTCACAGTGCAGTTTTTCATTGCATCAAATAACAGCTGTTTTCATGGCCTACTGCAGCCGTTGCAGGCACTACATTGAACTGGGTATGAAAACCCAATATTACCCTCACTATTTAGCCATTCCCTCTCAATTGTGTTGGTTTTTTCGCAATTTCACCCCCATCCCTCACTGAATTAGAAAAATAATTCTGTCTCTCGACATTTTTCGCCCTCTGTCAGAATCCATGAGCTGTCCCTCTCTCGCCCATTCCCTCTCTGTCCCAGTGAATTTCCGGCGAGTTTCCAGCCGGTTCCTGTGAGTTCTGGCGAGCTTCCGTCCAGTTCCTCTGTTGCATTCTTCTTCTTCCAGCGAGTTTTCCACTCTCTTTTTGAGTTATATTGGATTTGAATGTTACTGACAATGAATTTTGATTATTAATTACGAATGTCTTCAATTTTGTGTATTTTTTTAATTTTTGAGCATTTATATGTATATAGTACAATTTACTTATATTGTTTCCCTAATTTTCAGTGTAACGGCCATCCCGCTACCTGTTATCCCGCTATAGCGTGTTAGAGTATAGGAAATATACGGGCCCATTGTAAGCCCATTGTAACTAAGCCTAGGCCCATTGTTAGAGCAGTTAAGCTTAGGCTACAGCTATATAAACCATGCACAGTGTACACTTCTTTTCAGAATGAAAAACATATCAATTATGTAATTCTGTTTTCATCTTCTCCATTCTCTCAACTCTATTATGGTATTGATGAGTGTGATTTTACCTCATTTTTCATGTACATTTCGGCATGCATTTGCATATAGTTAGGCCAATTTAGTGTCGATTTTGTATAGTTTTTCCTTTGGAACGGATGAGGTGGTTTCTGGTGTTGTTTTGCAGGATTTAATGGAAAATTGCCCAGAAATCAGCCTTGGTGGAGCTTGGATGAAAAAAGAGATTAGAAGTGAAGATTATGAGCCAAGCAGAGAGTATCACGGCCTGGCCGTGATGGCCCTCACGGCCGTGAGGGAGCAGTAGCTGAAGAAAGATTGAGCCAAAAGTCGGAAGTCATCACGGCTTGGCCGTGATGGCTATCACGGCCGTGACTCGCTAGTTGGAAAAGTCGAAACGATCACGGCCTGGCGTGATGGATATCACTACCGGATGAATAAGTGAATGAAGAGGCGCCAAGTCGAGACCATCACGGCCTGGCCGTGATGGTCATCCACCAGCCGTGGCGGGCGACGGACCTATAAATTACAGCAACACACGAGAAAAAAGGGGAACTTCGACCTAAAATAAGCTGCACTTGGAGGCAGCCGAGGCTGGTGGTCGGAGAGGGTTTCTACCCAAAAAGGGGGGCGTTTTCTGCTCTTGGATGGAGAGAAGATTGGAGGAAGCTTGTCTATGAGTGTTCTTCATCCCTTCTCTTTTTCCTTTTTGTATTTCCTTATCATGAGTAGTTAAATCCCCATTGTTGGGGTTAGATGTAACTTTTCTGAACTTGTTGTAATTGATTTGGTATTTTAATACAAGTTTCTATTTCGTTATGAGTATGTGATTCTGTGTTTAATGCTTTCCTTGGATTAGCTACCCATAGGAACGATTTGTTGCTTTGATAGATGACTGGAAGGTTGGTATTAAGGCATGCTCATGAATCATATGCCAAGTAGGTCAAGAATCTAGACATAGGTGTTGGCTGCTTGCAATCTTATAAGTCTTAACTTAATGCAAAGTCTCAGGTTATTCCACCTAAGACATTAGGGTTTAATTTGGGGTTTTAGGCTCAATGCACCTAAGACATTAGGCTTGAGTAATTTAGAAAAGGCTTGATTGGCATAATTGAATTAGGACTTGTGTTAGAAACCATTTCATTGCAACTAAGGGAGGATTAGTGTAGTCTAACCCTGACAATTCTAGCCACATCCCTGTTTGCATACCAAGTGTTTGTTAAAAATTCTAAAAGACCAAAAACATTTTATTTTCTGTTTAATCTCTCATATTTTAGATTAGTCTAGATAGTTGTTGAATTTGCGAATTGGTAATTGACATCCAATCCCTGTGGATACGATAACCGGTCTCACCACCGTATTACTTGATTGCGACGAGGTGCACTTGCCTTTAATTATATGTCTAAAAATACACCGCATCAAGTTTTTGGCGCCGTTGCCGGGGATTGGTTTTGTCAATATCAGTAGTAACAAATGAGACAACTAGTTTAGACATTTTTATTTTATTTTTCTGTATATAATTAATATCTTTCTTTTGTTAGTTTTGTATATATTTGTTTTTGTGTTTATTTGTTCATGGGCTTAATTGTTTGTGAGGTGAAAAATTGATTAAATAGGATCATGGACTACAATTGGTATCAACCATCTGATGCAGAAAGTGAATTATCTGAGCTGCAGCTGCGGGTAGATATGCTGCAGTTGGCCGTAAAAATCCAACAAGTGAGTGATGAGCTGTCAAGGGCAACTGTCCCTCCTCCACCAATGGTAGTTTGTTCTGAATGGGGAAATCAACTTCCCAACACTCCTACTCCATGGTGGGGGAACCCTCCAAACAATGCTTTGATGGATGAAGGGGAACATTGGGAATCTTCCACACCTTGGTATGATGAGCCATCCCCGTTGGAAGTTGCTTGGGAGAACTTCAAATCCGCATTCCCAGTCGAGGTTGAGCAACCTATCCCGGATAGTCAACCTCACTTAGAGGCCGTTTTGGAGAACTTCATGGCAACAACAATGGAAGAATTCAAGAATCAAGAAGATGCCATTCGAAGTCTCGGGGTACGTATGGAGGAACTCTCTAACCTACTATCCAAAATGCCAAATGAGGACTTGATGGATGATGATGAAGATGATGCAATGATGGATGAGGAGGAAGAAGAAGAAGTGGGAGCAACCGAGTCAAGAAGTGAAGACCCTGTTTTGAAGAACATAGTTGCACCATCCCCCATTGAACCCTTGACTAAGGAGCCTGAAAGGAAGAGGCAATTGGAGGACATCTATTTCACCATGCTTGGGGATGATGAAAAACTTTTGGAATTAGATGATGCTATTAGTTCCCATGCATGTGTGGAATGTGATGGGAGAAACACTTGTGTGGTTTGTGCGGAGATTTCTGCATATTTGGAAGGTGATGGATTTGGCAATGCTGAGAGTGAAGATTGTACAGAAGCCGAACAAGACCACTGATCCTCTCGAATTGTTTGCCACCTCACATTTTAAAGCAGTCTACAATGGAGTTCATGCCTCTACCTGAGGTTGAACCCCATTTTTATTGGGAAGATTTTGTGGATGAAGGGGTCAATTTTGACCCAAGAGGGAGTGAGAAATTCAACACATTTGGTGAGGTCACCATGATTTTCAAGAGCTCACTCCCATATTTATGCTGCAAACCGTGGGATCCAATTAAAGGATCTTACATGGTTAGCATTCCTTGGTCCTTATACCACAGGTTATGGGATCCAGGTGGATGCTTCTTAATAAGTCAAGCTAGTGACGTTAAAGAAGCGCTTATTGGGAGACAACCCAACTTTTCTTAACCCTTCTCTTTAGTTAGTTTTTGTTTTTGATTTTCAACCTCTTGAATAATTTGAGAAGCTCAAGAGGTTTGTTAATAATTTTTGTTAAGTGTCTTCAGATTTTGAATAAAGGAAGGAGAAAAAGAGCAGGGAGAAACAAAGCCAAAAAGTATGTGAGCCAACACCCGCTACCGCCTCGGTAAGCCGTTCCATTTTTCTTTTGTTTTATTTAATTTTTCTCCTACCCTCTCCAACTTGATTGTTTACATTGGGGACAATGTAAATCTTTAAGCTTGGGGTAGGGGTATTTTGCATATGTTCATATCTTGCATTGTAAATATTGCATTCATATAGGTTTAGTCTTGCATGATCACATGAATTGATTACCCTTGCTTAGATTGAGCTTATGATTGTGAGAACTAAGTGCCAATGACATTGTGATAGTGGATTTTTGAACCCAATTCTGTTTATTCTTGTGATATGGCTGCAAATGAATATGCTTGAGATGATTTTGGATAGTTGATGATTAGCATATGTTTCTTTAGACTTGTGTTTCTCACTGGTTCTTGAACTGATAAATGTGAGCTTTTGAGCCATTAGGGGGTACTCACTAAATCTGCCCCCATTCTTTGTGTAGAGTGTTATTCCTCTTGGTTTGTTTTCTCTAGAACTTGACTTAAAACCATTTTGAAGCTTAGAAAATTTTTGGAAACATTTTTGAAAATGATTGAGGCAATAGGTATTTTTCTGGCCTTCTGAGCTTTGAATGTGTAAATGCTACCCTTAGTTGCCCAATTTTGAGCCTGAATGAATAAAATGCTTTTCTTGGTACCCTGAAAATTTTTGATACATATACTTGATAAGGGACCTTCTAAAGTATCACAAAAAGGGTGGAAAAAGGTAGTTGAAAGTTTGGGAAAAGAATCAGAAAAAAAAAAAAAAAAAAAAATCTCCCCTTCTCCAAATAAAATAGAAAAAAACAGAAAAATAAATAAATGGAGAAGGGGATGACAAAAAGAAAAGTGAGAAATAAAAAGAAAAAGAAAGAAAAGAAAGGTGGAAAAGTGAATTGAAAACCCAAGAAGGTATTTTAGAAGGTCATGTTTGCAATGCTTGATGTTTATGTAGCCTTTTGAAATATCCCTTTCTTGTTATCCCCACCTAAAGATTAATCCCATGGCCACGTTACAACCAAATAAAGACCTCTTGATTCTTAAGTGTTTTTCATAAATATAGTGGAGATTTGGTTGATAGTCAAGCATATGGTAGGAATCATTCCTTGAGGAAAATGGAGCGAATTGTTATATATACTTGAACACTTGAGTGAGTGAGGCAAGAAAGAGAGCCAAGCAAATAAACAAGCTTGGGGTGAGCTTCAAGTGAGCAAGAGTGCCCGAATCAGTTAGAATGTGAGTCTAGGAAACTTAAGCCCCTAATTGGACTTGAATTGATTGTCTCTTGCTGAATTGTTTGAATTGCCTATTGCTTGGATCATTTTACTCGGGTTCTTGGTTCACTATCCATGCTTTGACTGTTTATCTCTTCCGCCTTACTTTTAGCTTGAGGACAAGCAAAGTATTAAGCTTGGGGTGATTTGATGAGTGTGATTTTACCTCATTTTTCATGTACATTTCGGCATGCATTTGCATATAGTTAGGCCAATTTAGTGTCGATTTTGTATAGTTTTTCCTTTGGAACGGATGAGGTGGTTTCATGGTGTTGTTTTGCGGGATTTAATGGAAAATTGCCCGAGAAATCAGCCTTGGTGGAGCTTGGATGAAAAAAGAGATTAGAAGTGAAGATTATGAGCCAAGCGAGTATCACGGCCTTGGCGTGATGGCCTCACTACGTGAGGAGCGAAGAGTCAAGAAAGATTGAGCCAAAAGTCGAAGCTGTCACGGCCGGCGTGATGGCTATCACGGCCGTGACACGCTAGTTGGAAAAGTCGAAAACGATCACGGCCTGGCGTGATGGATATCACTGCCGTGATGAATAAGTGAATGAAGAGGCGCCAAGTCGGAGACCATCACGGCCTGGCCGTGATGGTTGCATCCCACGCCGTGACGGCGCGACGGACCTATAAATTACAGCACACAGCAGGCAGAAAAAAGGGAACTTGACCTAAAATAAGCTGCACTTGGAGGCGGAGGTGAGGTCGGTGGTGGAGAGGGTTTCTACCCAAAAAGGGGGGCGTTTTCTCTGCTCTTGGATGGAGAGAAGATTGGAGGAAGCTTGTCTATGAGTGTTCTTCATCCCTTCTCTTTTTCCTTTTTGTATTTCCTTATCATGAGTAGTTAAATCCCCATTGTTGGGGTTAGATGTAACTTTTCGAACTTGTTGTAATTGATTTGGTATTTTAATACAAGTTTCTATTTCGTTATGAGTATGTGATTCTGTGTTTAATGCTTTCCTTGGATTAGCTACCCATAGGAACGATTTGTTGCTTTGATAGATGACTGGAAGGTTGGTATTAAGGCATGCTCATGAATCATATGCCAAGTAGGTCAAGAATCTAGACATAGGTGTTGGCTGCTTGCAATCTTATAAGTCTTAACTTAATGCAAAGTCTCAGGTTATTCCACCTAAGACATTAGGGTTTAATTTGGGGTTTTAGGCTCAATGCACCTAAGACATTAGGCTTGAGTAATTTAGAAAAGGCTTGATTGGCATAATTGAATTAGGACTTGTGTTAGAAACCATTTCATTGCAACTAAGGGAGGATTAGTGTAGTCTAACCCTGACAATTCTAGCCACATCCCTGTTTGCATACCAAGTGTTTGTTAAAAATTCTAAAAGACCAAAAACATTTTATTTTCTGTTTAATCTCTCATATTTTAGATTAGTCTAGATAGTTGTTGAATTTGCGAATTGGTAATTGACATCCAATCCCTGTGGATACGATAACCGGTCTCACCACCGTATTACTTGATTGCGACGAGGTGCACTTGCCTTTAATTATATTTCTAAAAATACACCGCATCAGGTATCATGAGCTCCTTTTCTGGGGCCTCACTCTGAATCCAAATCCATGGCGGCGACAACCAATCCCTTCGACAATGCAGCTAACGGAGCCTACACTCAGGCCACCGGAGCTGTTCCCTCCTCCTCCTCCTCCTTCAATCCACCTCTTTCTGTAAAGCTTGATGATCAGAACTTCCTCCTATGGAAGCAGCAAGTCGAAGCTGTAATCATTGCGCATAAACTCCATCGCTATGTCGTAAGCCCTAGTATTCCACCGATGTACAACAACGAGCAAGATCGAGCCCTAGATATTCAATCCGAAGCTTATCAGTTATGGCTTCAGATGCTATTTACCTGGCTCCTAAGCTCAATTTCGCCTTCTGTACTTCCGCGCTTCATCAATTGCAAGCAATCGTGGCAGATATGGGACAAGGTGCACAAATTCTTCCACTCGCACCTGCGCGCCAAGATTCGCCAATTTCACTCCGAGTTGAAAAATACAAGGAAAGGATCGCGTTCGATTACTGAATATCTCATGCGTATTCGAGCCCTAGTTGATTCGTTGCAAGCAATCGGTGATCCTGTTTCAGAGCAAGATCACATCGATACAATTCTTGAAGGCTTGCCTGAAGAATTCAACTCGTTCATCATGATGATCTATGCTCATGTAGATCCTGTATCCGTGGATGACGTTGAAGCCTTGTTAATTGTTCAGAATGCTCAATTTGAGAGGTACAAGCAAGATCTCTCTTCGTCTTCTTCGGTTTCTCTCAATTTAGCTCACACTGATTCGATTAACACGTCTACTCATTCTCAACCTAGTTCTGAGGTGAATTCGAGCCGCGGTGGCTACTCTAACCGAAGCAGAGGACGTGGTGGACGTGGCCGCGGAGGCCGAAGCAATGGTGGTGGTGACAGACCTACTTGTCAGCTTTGCCATAAATATGGCCACGATGCCTATAATTGCTGGCACAGATTTGAACATGACTTTGTTCCTCGGCCTCCTCCACTTTCCTCAACACCTCAGGTTGCGTACAATTTTCCTCAAGGAGCTCCTAGACCTCAGACTCAGGTCCCTGTGTCGCTGCCTCCCAGACCACCTCAGGTTCATCATGATCAACCATCTGCGTTTGTGGCTGCTCAGTCCTATCAGTGTCCTCAAACTCAGTATGGCTCCCCTACTCAAGAATTTTCAGTCAATCAAATGTGGTATCCAGACTCGGGAGCTTCTCATCACATCACTGCAGATCCTCAGAACATGACTCATGGCACTATTTTTGGAGGCCAGGACCAAGTTCTCATGGGGAACGGGCAAGGTCTTCCTATTCATTCCATTGGCTACTCTAAAGTCACCTCTTCTAGTCACCCACACACCACCTTGTCTTTAAATAATTTACTCTTAGTTCCTAGCATAACCAAAAATCTGGTCTCCGTGTCCAAATTTGCTAGGGACAACAATGTCTTTTTTGAATTCCATCCTTACTTGTTTTGTTAAATCACAGGGATCTAACACAGTCATTCTTGAAGGCTCTCTAGGCAGTGATGGGCTGTATTGTTTCAAGCACATCAATGTACTCAAGGAGTCCTCCTCACCTGTCTCAACAACTAGTTCCTCTTTGGAACTCAAATAATGTCAATACTTCTACTCTTTCAGCCAATATGTACACAAATCTCGTTTCCAATTCCTTTGTGACATGGCACAATAGGTTAGGTCATGCTCACCCCACCGCTGTAAAAACGGTTATGCAAGTGTGTAATGTTCCCTGTTCAAACAAAATAAATACTGAACTTTGTTCTGCTTGTTGTTTGGGTAAGTCTCATAGACTTTTTGCCCCTCCCTCTCCCACTATACATGCCACAACTTTTGAGTTAATTCACTCGGACCTATGGGGTCCAGCACCTATAACATCTTCAAATGGCTACTCCTACTATATAGCCTTTGTTGATGCTCACACTAGATATTCTTGGATTTACTTCCTAAAGAAGAAGTCGAACTCCCTCACCGTTCTTTTAAACAATTTCATGCCTTAGTTAAAACTCAAGACTCTGCAAACATTAAGGCTCTCCAATCCGATTGGGGAGGTGAATTTAGATCATTCACCAATCACCTTCTTTGAGCTAGGCATTGTTCATAGACTTACTTGCCCACACACTTCCCACCAAAATGGGATTTGTTGAAAGAAAGCATCGACAAATTGTTGAAATGGGATTGGCTTTACTCTCTCATGCCTCCCTACCTATGACCTATTGGGACCACGACTTCACCATGGCTGTTCATTTAATAAACAGGCTACCCATCTGCTGCCTTTTCAAACTTTTCCTCTCTCCTTACCATGCTCTCGCACAACACTATCCCCGACTATTCTACTCTTGGAACCTTTGGTTGTGCATGTTTCCCCTTTCTCGGACCTTACAACAAGCACAAGTTGCGGTATAGGTCCAAGTGGAGTGTGTTTATTTGGGAATCTCTCCCTCAAGCATAAAGGCCACAAATGTCTTGATCCTCTCAGTCGCATCTATGTGTCCAAAGATGTGCTGTTCAATGAAAATCGCTTCCCTTATCCAGCTTTGTTCCACAGTTCCCATTCTTCCTCTCAGTCTCCTAACACCACTTTCTCATCCACCATTCCTATCCTTCTGACACCTCCTTTGAATCCTGTCCCTCTTAATCAATTTCCTCCCCAGCCATCTAATTCTAATGTTCCTTCAGAGTCGTCCAGTCAGCATAACTCCCTTTTACACTCTCCCTTCACCAATCACCCATCTGATCTGTCCCCTGTTAACTCTGTCCAGTCATCATCTTCGGGTCACTCTCAGTCTCAAGGTCAGTCTGTTAGCCCTGCAGCCTCTCCTTCTCCCATCTCAGAAGGTGCTGCACCTAACTCACCTGCAGGCTCCCAATCTGCTCACTCAGGATCTTCCAGTCCTGTTCCCGAGCTCCCCTCTCATCCCATGCTCACTAGGTCCAAAACAGGGTGTCTCCCTCCTAGACTCTATCTCACTCACATGGAACCCCACTCTGTCAAGCAGGCCTTGTCCAGCCCCGAATGGTCATGCCGCCATGAGAGATGAACACTCAGCCCTTTTGAAAAATCAAACTTGGTCACTGGTGCCTCTCCCTCCCAACAGGAAGGCAATTGGGTGCAAATGGGTCTTCATGATTAAAGAAAATCCTGATGGCACCATCAACAAATATAAGGCAAGACTTGTTGCCAAAGGGTTCCATCAGCAGCATGGCTTTGACTTTCATGAAACTTTCTCACCTGTCATCAAGCCGATCCTTTATCTGGATCATTCTCACCATGGCCTTAACATCCAAGTGGGTTATTCAGCACATAGATGTTAATAATGCCTTCCTTAATGGCCTGTTGAATGAGGAGGTGTACATGACACAACCTCCTGGCTTTGAATTTGAGGACAAATCTCTAGTGTGCAAGCTTCACAAAGCCCTCTATGGCCTCAAACAGGCCCCAAGGGCATGGTATGAGAGGCTCACTGACACACTGCTGCACTTCGGGTTTATGATTAGCAAATGTGACCCATCACTCTTTGTCTACAACAAGGGAGCAATCTGTCTGTATGTGTTGGTTTATGTGGATGATATCATCCTCACTGGGTCCTCACCTTCTCTTATTGCTGAGTTAATCAAGAAACTGAATGCAACCTTTGCTCTCAAAGAGCTTGGCAGCTGGACTATTTCCTAGGGGTAGAAGTGAAGCACCTTCCTAATGGCAGCCTTCTTCTCACTCAATCCAAGTACATCGGGGACCTTCTGTCCAAAGCAAACATCTTTGGAATCGAAAGGAATCTCTTCCCCCATGATCGGCAAGAATCGCAAGATGAGTAAATTTGCACCGATTCCATGGCGATCCTACCCTCTACAGGTCAATTGTGGGGGCTCTGCAGTATGCAACTCTCACCGGACCGAGATTGCCTTTAGTGTCAATAAGGTCCGTCGAGTTCATGTCACACCCTTTGGAATCACACTGCAGGGCGAAGAAAGAGGATATCGAGATATCTCGAAGGGCTCTCTACACTATGGGCTTCTTCTAAAACCTGCAATCCGAGCCACACCCTTCTCTATCACCGCCACTTTGTGATGCTTGATTGGGCAGTGACCGAATGATAGGAGATCCACTTACGGTTCATGCATCTATCTAGGTCCCAATCGATTTCCTGGTGCTCCCGTAAGCAACAATCGGTTGCTAGGCCAAATCATCGAGGCTGAATACCGCAGACATGGCCAACACCACGGTGAGATCTTGTGGATCATGTCCTTACTCACCGAATTGAAAGTCCACTTTTCTCACTCCCCGCTACGTGTGACAACCTAAGCACTTGTCTCTATTGCTCATAACCCCGTATTGCATGCCAGGACCAAGCACATTGAGTTGGACATCCACTTTTTGCGTGAAAAGGTGTTGTCTAAAGCTCTGTCGATCGTTCATGTGCCAAAGATCGATCGGTTGGTCGATCGCTTTACTAAGCCACTTCCTTCCTCCAGATTCACTGACATCAGAACCAATCTCAATGTTGTTGCTGCTCCTCAACCATCTTGAGATTGCAGGGAGGATGTTAGAGTATAGGAAATATACGGGCCCATTGTAAGCCCATTGTAACTAAGCCTAGGCCCATTGTTAGAGCAGTTAAGCTTAGGCTACAGCTATATAAACCATGCACAGTGTACACTTCTTTTCAGAATGAAAAACATATCAATTCTGTAATTTTGTTTTCATCTTCTCCATTCTCTCAACTCTATTATAGCGTTTTTGAGGTCGGCCGCTACGCCCTGCTCTCCGGGATTGTCTACTTTGGTCCTCATAACTTGACTTCAATCTTTATCTAGCTTTCCAATTTCCCTTTTCCTTCTTATAACTTCTAACTCTCTTGTTCTTATTTATGCAGAGAATTTTATCTATTAATAATTTGATTATACATTTCTCTACGTTTCTATGTCTCTTTTCTTTCTAACCAACCCTAACAAATTAAGATGTGTTGTTCTCTTTGGGTAAACCAACCCAAACAATCAGCAGAGGTGGCTTTCACCAACCGAACCAGACACCAGCAGAACCAGACCTGTGCTTGACCAATGTTTTAGTATTCTTAAGCCACCTATTCGTCAAAATCTATAAGCCAGAACCTCAGCAAGAAGAATATGTATACAAACTGAGCTGTTAGCAAGTGCTCACGCCAAGCTTTCAAAATGCTAAAAATAAAAATTCACTACTTCTGCATCTTCTATGGGATAAAGCAATATTTGGGCTTCCATATGGTGCTTCGAAGGATTTTCTCAAAGGATAATATTTAATATTTAATAAATACAAAGAGAGATTCACAACCCTTGTTCAGTTTATTTGTCTTTTTCAGCTGGTTTGCTTTTTCCTTCGTGTTTAAGATGATATCTTAATTTTCAAACACTCCACTCCCTACATTCTTTTCCTAATAAATTTCCTTTTCAAAAATAAAATAAAATAAAAGATTTTGCACATGAGCCAAATTCAAGCACTAAACATTGTTTCAACCCATCCAAGCCATCAGCAGAGTGCAGATTACCATTTGACCATCTAAAAAAAAGGAACTAACCAATCTTAAACACTATAGTTCAACCCTACTCTTTTCAAATTATTACTCCTTTCTCAAAAATTAAGAAAAGAACACTGCCAGATAATTTTTCAGATGCAAGTGAACGGAGTAAACAATCTAAAAGCAAGCAAATTCATACGTCATTTTGATAGATCAGGACATCACTAAAGGTATACCTGTTTATGGATTCTATAAAGCCTATTACATGATCTCTAAGATGGCGAAAGCAATGCAGACCAGTGAGCTCATCTCCATCCTACCAACCAGGAACCCATTGATATTAAATCAGAGCAATCATGCTACGTTGTAAACAGGCTTCAAAGTAAACTATCTATGCTCAAAACAGGAAATGATGATACCAGCAAATGTTGCAAATCGTCAGTTACATCCAGTGCTCCAGCACAATCTGCAGATGCAACAAGCTGTATCACAGCAAAATATATCAACTTAAACAGGATTTCCAATTGTCAACAGCAATTCGTAAATATGCTCGATAACTTCACAATAATATTTATCAGATAAAGGAAAAACAAAGCAAACAATGAAAATGTGAATCATTTATTGAAGCACAGACACTCACTCCTTCTTGAGGTGTCGAAGTGTCGAACACATTTCTAACACCGACATGTGTCAGACACTGCTTACAAGTGTCCAATTAAAAAATTATTTTTTGTTAGCTTCAACACTCAGCCGACACCCCAAATCATGGCTTGACACTTGAAGGACACAACTCTTTTAAAGAAATTTCAAAACATTTCTATTTTATACCCCAAAGTCTGTGTGTCCGTGTCGTGTTCGAGTGTGTGTCTATGCTCCATAGATTCATTAACGCTATGTTTGGAAGGATGGAGAGTGGTTAGCAATGGAGTGAGTGGTTAAGGATGAAAACCCAAACCACTCCATCCCACTCAAACCCTCTCATTTTTCTTACCCTCTAACCTTCCAAGTTGGGGGTTTGGGATCTTTCTCCATTCCCTCGTTAAACTTTGTTAGAGATAAGTTTAGATTGTTGTAATTGGGCTTAAAGCCCACTCTTTAACTGATTACAGCTGCCAGGTTCTGTTAGTTTCAGTTAGAAGCAGTTAGCTTCACAACTGTATCACTATCACTATATAAGGTGATAGCTACTCTGTAAACACTCAGAATGAATAATATGAGCTTATCATTCGATTCCTCTTCTTCTCTATTCTCTCAACTTCTCTAAAACTAATATGGTATCATGGGCTTATAGTTCCTAAAGCCATGGCTTCTGTAAATCCTTTTGCAAACCCTAGCACACCACAATTCACACCTTCTCATCCAATCTCGTTGAAGCTTGATGATAACAATTTTCGGCAGTGGAAGCAGCAAATTGAAGGAGTCGTTCGTGGCCACAAACTCCAAAAATTCGTCACAGATCCGCGAATTCCACCAAGATTTCTCACGGATTCGGATCAAGAAAACGATGAGGTCAATCCTGCGTATAGTGATTGGGAGCAGCAAGATGCGTTGATTTCGACCTGGCTTCTTGCATCGATCTATGGTTCTTTACTTTCTCGAGTAGTTAATTGCGTTCATTCCTGACAAATTTGGGATGAAATCCATAAGTATTTCCAGAATCTCTTGAGTACGAAAGCTAGGCAACTGTGATCTGAGTTGCGATCCCTAGCGAAAGGTACAATTTCAGAGTTCATTCTTTATGTTCGTTCACTTTCCGATTTGCTTTTGTCCATTGGAGATCCGATTCCGCCTGGGAATCTTCTGGAAGTGACGCTAGAAGCACTTCATGAGGAGTTCGATCTGTTGTGGCTGCGATCAACAGCAAAACTGAGTTAGTATCACTAGATGAGCTCGAATCTGTCCTTCTAGCGCATGAAGCTCGAATTGAAAAGAACAAGAAGAGTGTTCTTCCCAATTCAGTCTTTGTAAACCTCACACAATCTTCCTCTCAAGGACCGGGATTTGGAAACTTCATCAATTCCACCTCTCCAAACGCTTCGTTTCAGAACTCGCAATTTCCAGAGTTATTTTCATGTCAGTGGTGGTGAATCAGCAAACAGAGGTGAAGGTTTATGTGGTAATCGAGGTGGCAGCCGCTACAGTGGTGGCAGGTACAGAGGTCGTTCCAACATCCAATGTCAGATTTGTAAGAAATACGGGCATGATGCCAAGGTGTGCTACTAGCGCAACTCCAATTCTGATCAGTACCATCAGGGACCCCCTCAGCTTCCCAACTTCCCTGCTTGACAGCCCCCTGCCATGTATCAGAGACCACCACTACCTATGTTCTCAGAGTCTGCTAGGCCTCCTTCATTCTCACAGACGTATACAGCACCACCCAGGTCACAACAGCCACAAGCATTTCTAACAAGCACTGAGTCTCAGTTTAGCAACACTTGGTACCCTGATTCGGATGCTTCTCACCATGTCACTCCAGATCCATCTAACCTAACTGAAACTGCCTCTCTTCAAGGATCTGAGCAAGTCTACTTGGAAAATGGCCAAGGTTTGTCAATTAACAAAGTTGGTTCCATGTATTTTAATACACCTTCCCAACCCCACACCAAATTCACGCTACACAATTTACTTCTTGTACCTTCTATCACAAAGAATTTAATTAGTGTCAGTCAATTTGCCAAGGATAATCATGTGTTTTTTGAGTTTAACCCCTCGTTTTGTCTTGTCAAATCACAGGCTTCTTCTGAAGTTCTACTACGTGGTACAGTTGGTGTAGATGGTCTATACAAATTTGAAAATGTCTCTTGTATTGGGTCAAGCTCTCCTACAGCTATGTCATCCTACCCTACTTGTAATTCTGTCAATACAAATAATGTTGCTACTTGTAATTCTGTTTCTCTATTCAATGTAAACTCCAAAAATGACGTAAGTACTTCCACAAATATAGTGAATAATAATACTGATGATTCACACTTGTCCCCACTTGTGATTGCTGAATAGCTTGAGAGAAACCCTCCCAGCTTTGTGAGTTTATAGAACAAGAAATTACATAGTGTAGTATCAAATCCCTTGATATTAGGGATTGCGTATATCTCCTATTTACAACAGATATATGATAAACTAGGAAACAAAATCATCTATATCATCAACATATCAAAAACAATCAAAACAATATCAACACTCCCCCTCACGCTGGTGCATAGATGTCATAAGCACCAAGCTTGTTACATATGTAATTTATTCGTGAACCCCATAGAGACTTGGTGAAAACATCTGCAAGTTGATCATTAGAGTTGGCAAATGAAGTACTAATCTCCTTTGAAAGAATCTTGTCTCGAATGAAATGACAATCGATCTCTATATGTTTAGCCCGTTCATGAAAGACGGGATTAGAAGCAATGTGCAAGACTGCTTGATTATCACAAATCAGTTGCATAGGACCCATCTCGCAAAACTTTAACTCTTGAAGTAGATGTTTTAACCATATAAGTTCACATGTAGTGAGAGCCATGGCTCGATATTCTGTTTCTGCACTCGATCTTGCAACTACACTTTGCTTCTTACTCTTCCAAGAGATGAGATTGCCTCCAATGAAAACACAATATCCAGACGTTGACCTCCTATCACTCGGAGATCCCACCCAATCTGCATCTGTATAAGCAACAATGTTTGTATGACCTCTGTTCTCATATGTTAGCCCTTTTTCCAGGAGAACCTTTAATATACCTTAAAATACGAGTAATTGCATCCCAATGACTATCACAAGGGGAGTTGAGAAACTGACTAACAACACTGACGACAAAGGCTATATCTAGTCTAGTCATAGTGAGATAGTTCAACTTTCCCACTAATCTCCGATATCTGCCTGGGTCTGAGTATGGCTCCCCCTGATTTGGCATAAGCTTAACATTCGGATCCATAGGAGTATCCACCAGCTTACAATTCAGCATCCCAGTTTCTTCCAAAATATCAAGTGCATACTTCCTTTGACAAATGGAAATACACGCCTCCTCGAGAGCAACCTCAATACCGAGGAAATATCGCAACTTGCCCAAATCTTTAGTTTGGAAATGCTAAAACAGATGTTGCTTTAGTCTGGTGATTCCTTCATGATCATCACCTGTAATTACAATATCATCCACATAGACCACAAGATAAATGACCTTTTCAGACGGTGAATGTTTATAGAACAGAGTGATCGACCTCGCTACGAATCATGCCAAACTGCTGTATGACTTTACTAAACCTCCCAAACCAGGCTCGAGGAGACTGTTTCAACCCGTACAATGACTTCTAAAGTTTACAAACAAGACCTGACTCCCCCTGAGCAATAAACCCAGGTGGTTGCTCCATATAAATTTCCTCCTCCAACTCACCATGCAAAAATGCATTTTTAATGTCCAGCTGATATAAAGGCCAACAAGAAGTAGCAGCCATGGATAAAAAGAGACGAACCGAGGCCATTTTGGCAACAGGAGAAAAAGTATCACCATAGTCAAGACCATAAATCTGAGTATATCCTTTAGCCACAATACGGGTCTTCAAGCGATCCACTGTCCCATCGGGACCATCTTTGACAGTAAAAACCCAACGGTAACCAATAGTAGACTTCCCAGGAGGAGAGGGAACAAAGCCCAAGTATGGTTAGATTCCAAGGCTGCCATCTCATCAATCATAGCCTGTCGCCATCCTAGATGGGATAGTGCTTCCTGAACAGTTTTAGGAATAGAAATGGACAACAAAGCAGATACAAAGGCACAATGGGTGGAAGATAAACGGTGATAACTCAAAAAATTATAAATAGGATGAGGATTGCGGGAAGAACGAGTACCTTTGCGAAGAGCAATGGGAAGATCAGCGGAAGGCTCAGGTTGGACCGGAATCGATGGAGATGAAGGAGTAGGAGGTGAGTCACTGGTGTCCACAACGGGTGCAGCTTCCAGAGTCGTAGGACGAGGACAACGGTGGTAAGTGAGACGAAATGGCTCGGTAGGATACTTAGGAGTAGCAGGGACAGCCTCTGATATATGCGAAACAGCCTCTTAGGCATTATCACTCGTAAGATACGAATAGTTTGTCCAAATTGATTGTGTATTTCAGCACAATTTTTTTGAAAAATAGTAAATAACCCAGAACATTCTTTCATTAAAAATAACTAAGTACAACGAGAAAAATCATCAATGAAAGTAACAAATATCCTAAGACAAGAAATACGACTAGGACCCCAAACATCAAAATAAACAAGACTAAAAGGAGACTCTATACGACCTATAACCTTGCTTGGAAAGGATGCCCAAACATGTTTTCCAGGCTGACATGCCTCACACTCCAATGACTGTAGGTTAGAGAAATGAGGGACCATTTTCTTTAATTTATTCAAACTCGGGTGACCCAAACGACGACGAAGAAGACTGGACGACTCTGTGGCAGCACATATTGTGGAGGATGGAGGTTGTAAGTAGTAGAGACCGCGTGACTCAGATCCTGCTCCAATCATCTTCCCCGTACTCCGGTCCTGGATAGAAAAGGAAGTAGAAGTGAAGGTTATGGAACAATTAAGAGATCGAGTAAGTTGACTGATAGAAATTAAATTAAAAGGACATCCAGGTATAAATAAGACTGAATTTAAAGACATAGAGGGAAGAGGTGAGGCTTGACCAATACCAGTAGCTTGTGTTTTAGAGCCATTAGCAAGGGTGATGTGGTGTGGTGTTTTGGTAGAAGATAAAGTAGAAAAGAAAGAAGAATTACCGGTTATATGGTCAGAAGCACCAGAATCCAAAATCCAGGAACCAACAG
Organism: Sophora flavescens; assembly: GCA_030762895.1. NCBI lineage: Eukaryota > Viridiplantae > Streptophyta > Magnoliopsida > Fabales > Fabaceae > Sophora > Sophora flavescens. Next base: position 112,636,937 of record CM061069.1, read on the forward strand.
GAGATGAATGAGAGAAACAAATCGTACCAGTATGAGCTATAGTTGCTGAAGATGAGGCTAGTTGGGCTGCCTTAAGCTGAAGGTACTCCTTATATTCATCAATTGAAAAACTATTCTGACTGCCACTTTTCTGATTATCATACCCAATCTCAAATTTCTGATCGTCGGAATGCGTGACATTGGCTGACTTTTCCGGGAAACCATGCAAAGAATAACACTTGTCTTGGGTATGACCCACGCGCTTGCAATAAGAGCACCGAGGACGATCACCTCCACCACGACCACCTCTTCCACCACGACCACGGCCTCGTCCTCCACAGTGTGCCGAATTCGAAACAAAGGCCGAGGACTCGGAAGCTGTCTGGGAGCCAATCTCGAATGTCTCCACTGGTGACAGAACTCGTAGAAGACGATCAATGAGCTCCTCCACCGTGGGGATGTTAGGATTAGTTAGAGCTTGATTCCGGACAAATTCAAAGTCCTTATGTAAACCATGAAGAACAAAGACCATATACATATTATCAAGTTTTGCTAGTACCTTCGTAAGATCGTCACCTGTTATAATGCGCTTAATGTCATCAATAACGGACTGTGCTTTATTCAGATAAGAGGGAAGATCATGATCTGTCATCTGAAGAGTGGCCAAATTGTAGACAGAGGCATAGAGGCGTTGCAGGTCATTGGAATAGACATTTTGGGCTTTCTTCCATATTACATAACAAGTTTTGTACGGGCAAAAATGTGCCATCAACTTCGGATCAATAGGCTGCCATAAAAGAAGGACCAACTGATAATCTGTCCTTTTCCATTCATCACGAATTTTCTCATCAATCTCTGCTTCCTTCTTGGTGAGATGTTCATAAAACCCTTGACCTAAAATCCAAACTTCAACCGCATTGTACCAATGCACAAAATTCTTGCCATTGAGTTTTTCCGATGTGATAATGGGACTTCCAGAGAAGGCAAAAGAGATGAGACCCTTCCCTGTAGACCCAGTACTAGCACTAGATTCAGCAACAGTCGAAACAGTGGCGTTAGGGGGCGAATCAGAGGACATGATGAGAGGGGAAAAAGTCAAACTAACCAAAGTTCACTTTTGACCCTCCAAACAGAGGCAGAGGACGCCAGAAAAGCGATCGGAAGAAGCCGGAGGACAAACGGATGCGTGGACCCCACGCGCTCGGAGAAGCAGCGGACGTTGGAGGCGCGTGAGGGCGCGTGAGGGCGCGTGCGGAGATGGGTCTTCATGGAAAACGATCGTCGGTCGTTTCTGAGATGTCCGGTCACCTTACTTTGGTGATCGGAGATAATCGCCGGAGATGGTCGCCAGAAAACAAGCGTCGGAGAACTGTTTCGTGACCAGGTTCGTGGCCAGATTGAACCTAGCTCTAGATACCAACTTGTGATTGCTGAATAGCTTGAGAGAAACCCTCCCAGCTTTGTGAATTTATAGAACAAGAAATTACATAGTGTAGTATCAAATCCCTTGATTTTAGGGATTGAGTATATCTCCTATTTACAACAGATATATGATAAACTAGGAAACAAAATCATCTATATCATCAACATATCAAAAACAATATCAACATCCCCTACTTTTGTTTCTACAAATTATGGCATTCTCGCCTAGGTCACCCACACCATGAGGCACTTAGAGATGCACTCAGAGCATGCAGACTCACTGTTCCCCACAAAAACCCAATGGATTTTTGCTCTGCATGTTGCTTGGGTAAGGCACATTGCCTCCCAGCTCCCTCTTCCACCACTATCGACAAGTTTCCCTTTGAACTTGTAGTGTGTGATCTATGGGGTCCTGCCCCAATTCAATCTTCCTGTGGGTGCACCTATTTTCGCACTTGTGTTGATGCATACAGCCGGTTTACTTGGGTGTTCCCATTAAAACGAAAATCTGACACACACTCTCTGTTTACCAAAATCAAAGTTGTTCAAAGTGATTGGGGGGCATTGTCCATCGTCTTACATGCCCACATACACACCATCAAAATGGGCTTATGGAAAGAAAGCATCGCCACATTGTTGAAATTGGCCTAACACTCCTCTTAGCTCATGCTTCCCTTCAAATTTTGGAACCATGCATTCCTCATTGCCACCTATCTTATTAACCGACTCCCTTCCCCTGAGCTTCAAAATCAGTCACCATATACTGTTCTCCTTCACAAGGAACCAGATCTCAAGTTTTTAAAAGTTTTTGGGTGTGCCTGCTACCCCTTCATTCGACCTTACCAACAGCACAAACTTTCCTATAGGTCCCAAGAATATGTGTTTCTAGGATACTCCTCTTCCCATAAAGGGTATAAGTGTCTCAACCCAGATAGGAGAATATTCATATCCAAAGATGTTATTTTCAATGAACTTAGGTTCCCTTACTTAGAACCGTTTCCCTCATCTATCACTCATAAAAAGTGTTCCCCATTGTCCTCAATTCCTTCTATTCCTCCCCTACTTCCTACTTCTCATTACCGTCTAGTTCCACTGAGTCCACCTTCCTCTGTTCCCTCCTCTATTCAATCAACAACCTCAATTCCCTCTCCCATTCAACCTGTCCAGTCTCAAACTCGGTCCTTGAGTCCACCAGTTTCGGTTTCTCCTCCTATTCAGCCTGTACAGTCCTCCACTCAGTCCTCGGGACAGTCCTTAGTCCCCTCACACTCCTCTGTTTCCTCTCCTAAATCCTCTCCTTCTCCCCCACCCCTTCCACTCAGAGTTATCAATCCTAGATAGCGGCGCGAAGCGGCTGACCCCGAAAATGCTATTGCGGGATAGCGCATAGCGGGACGGCCGCTATTTTAGGCTAGTGGAAGCAGAGGGGGAGAAGCAGATCTGAACGTGAGAAGGGGGAGGGAGAGAGTGGGAGGAAGAAACAAAATAAAATAAGAGTGACCTGCCCATTTAGTTTCTAAGGCCCAACAAAACAAAAAAACAAAAAGAGAAAACACATAATAATATTTGGGCCACATGGCCCAAATTCCTGAAACCTTAACCCTATAATCCCTTCAGCATCTAAGTCCCACAGCCGCCTCTGATAATATGCCCGTGTTACTTGAAAATGAGCAAGGCTTTGAGAGGAGCAGAGACGGAAAAAACACTAGATCTGATGCACCTCCAATAGCGGCACCGACGACTGGGTTCGACCGAAAATGGCTCGTCGGACGACTGGGTTCGGCCGGAAATGGCTCGTCAGAGGTTTCTGTGGACTGAAATCGACCCACCATACAGGAGCGGCCCAAAAGCGGCCGCTTCACCGCTTGTCGGTGCATTTCCGCGGCGAAAGCGGCCGCGACCGAAAAACGCTCCGCCATGTCGTCCGAGTAGCGGCCACCGGCTGCTCGGCCCCGCACCACCGCGATCGTGCCGCTATTGCACGCTATTCACTACCTTGCTTCCACTAAACACTCATCCCATGCAAACAAGGTCCAAATCTGGCATTGTTATGCCTAGACCCAACCCCACACTCCTTCTCACCCACATGGAACCAACCTCTGTTAAGCAAGCTTTGGTTGCTCCCCAATGGGCTGCAACTATGAAAGATGAATATGATGCTCTAATGAACAATAAAACATGGACCCTAGTACCACTTCCACCAAACTGAAACCCCATTGGTTGCAAATGGGTGTTTAGAGTTAAAGAAAACCCGGATGGCAACATCAATAAATATAAGGCACGCCTAATTGCCAAGGTCTTTCACCAACAAGCTGGTTGTGACTACACAAAGACTTTCTCCCCAGTTGTGAAACCAGTCACGGTTAGGACTGTTTTATCAATTGTTGTCTCTTGCAAATCGCCCATAAGGCAGTTGGATGTCAACAATGCCTTCCTTAATGGCCACCTCCATGAGGAGGTCTACATGCAACAACCTCCGGACTTCGAAGTGGAAGATAAAGGCCTTGTTTGCAGGCTGCAAAAGGCCTTGTATGGCATAAAACAAGCACCTAGGGCCTGGTTTGAGAGGCTAAAGACTGCACTGCTGCATAGTGGATTTGTCGCAAGCAAGTGTGATCCCTCACTCTTCACCTTGCACAATGCCACCTATTGCATGATGATTTTAGTGTATGTTGATGACATACTCGTTACAGGATTGCCTCACATTAAGGGACTTATTGATGGTTTGCACTCGGAGTTTGCTCTCAAACAACTAGGCAACTGGGATTATTTTTTGGGAATAGAGGTCACCCACTTGCCTAACGGTTCCCTTCACCTTTCCCAAACAAAGTACATTTGTGATCTCCTGTCCAAAGCTCACATGGACTCGGCAAAGGGAATCAATACTCCTATGGTTGCTAACCTCAAACTCTCCAAGCTTGGAGCTGATTATGGACCTGACTCCTCCCTGTTTCGGTCAATTGTTGGAGCATTGCAATATGCAACACTCACCAGACCAGAAATTTCTTACTCAGTGAACAAGGTCCGCCAATTTCTGTCTCAGCCTTTGGAGGATCACCGGAAGGCTGTAAAACGGATTCTTCGATACCTTAAGGGTACCATTCATCATGGCCTCTTGATTCAACCTGCTGCCATGCATGTTCCCATGGCCTTAACAGGTTTTTGTGATGCTGATTGGGCATCTGACCCGGATGATAGGCGTTCCACTTCTGGTGCGTGTGTCTATCTTGGCCCCAATCTGATTTCTTGGTGGTCAAAGAAACAAACCCTTGTTTCTAGATCAAGTGCAGAGACAGAGTATAGAAGCATGGCAGCCCTGTGTGCAGAAATTCTTTGGGTTCAATCACTATTGACAGAGTTACGGGTTAAGGCTCATACTCCCAGAATCCTATGTGATAATCTTAGCACTGTTTCCCTAGCCCATAACCCTGTACTGCACTCTCGCACCAAGCACGTGGAGCTTGATATTTTCTTTGTTCACGAAAAGGTGCTAAACCACAGCCTAAGTGTAACACATGTTCCAGCTATTGATCAGTGGGCTGATGTACTCACCAAGCCACTTTCAACTGCCAGGTTCAGCACTCTCAAGGACAAACTCAGTGTTTGACAAGCTCTCACTCGCTCAAGCACCCTGAGTTTATGCGGGGGAATGTTAGAGATAAGTTTAGATTGTTGTAATTGGGCTTTAAAGCCAACTCTTTAGCTGATTACAGCTATTAGGTTCTGTTAGTTTCAGTTAAAAGCAGTTAGCTTCACAACTGTATCACTATCACTATATAAGGTGATAGCTACTCTGTAAACACTCATAATGAATAATACGAGCTTATCATTCGATCCATCTTCCTCTCTATTCTCTCAACTTCTCTAAAACTAATAAACTTACAAACAATGGAGTGCTATGTTTTTATCTTTTCACTCCACTGTCCACTCCATTATTATCCACTCCATTATTAACCACTTCACTCCATCTCCTTCAAAACTCTCAAACATAGCCTAATACATAACAATATATGTTGAAAAGCCGCCTTAATTGCGGTCCGCCCCTATACGCCTTAATTGCGGCAACTTTGAGCTGCCTTCATTGCAACCTCCAGCACCTTCATTGTGCTGGTTGTGAGGGCGTGTTTAGTCTCACATTACTTAGAGATATGGCATAAGTAGTGCCTATAAAGTTTGGGCAGCTCTCACCTTACAAGCCGGTTTTGTGGGGTTGAGTTAGGTCTGAAGCCCAAATTTTAAGATGGTATCAGAGTCTATACTAGATCCGTTGGGCCACTCGTAGATGTCCAGTCTTGCAAACTTCACGCTCCACATGTCTAGTCATAGGCGTGAGGGAGGGTGTTGGAGTCCTACATTGGATAATGATACGGCCTGAAAGTGTGTTTGGATGGGCGTTTAATAAAAGTGATTTTGAATGTAATTGATTTTGTAAAATTGATTCGGTTAGAATTGAGTTTGAAGTGAAGTGATTTATGTTTGAATGTTTTTATTTTGAAAGCAAGTTTGATGTAAAACTTAGTGTAAATTTTTCAACTCAACTCAAAAGCTACTTCTTGTAGCTTCTAGTCAGAATTGCTTCTGGAGGTAAAATCAATTTTACTTGCCAGTAACCAAACATCCCATTTCTTCCAAAATCACGTTTGACATAGGGCAGAATCAATTATGCAGGTTTCCAACGTGAAACCAAACACACTGAATAGTGATAGTGGGGGCAACCCTCACCCCATAAGCTAGTTTTTGGGGTTTAGTTAGGCATAAACCCATATTTTAATATGGTATCAGAGTCTATCCTGGATCCGTTGTTAGGTTGCCCGCATTGTCCATGCTCCAGGTGCATAGAACTGGGCGTGAGGGGCTGTGTTGAAAAGCCGCCTTAATTGTAGTTCGCCCCTAACCGTCTTAATTAAGCGACTTTTGAGTTGCCTTTATTGCAGCCTCTGGTACCTTCATTGTGCTGTTTGTGAGGGTGTGTTTAGTCTCACATTGCTTAGAGATATGGCCTAGTAATGCTTGTAAAGTTTGGGCAGTCCTTACCTTACAAGTCGATTTTGTGGGATTGAGTTAGGCCTAAAGCCCAAATTTTAAGAATACATTCCTAAGGAAACCCATTCCATAGCTCGATTAATGTTATATACTCAAGTTCAAATTTAGAAGCTGACAAAACTATAACACACATCATAGAAATATCATTTAAATCTTCATGATCCTATAGTATAACTTTTAAAGTTCCTACGTTCACAGAACAAGAGTATATCTTCTTAATTTCATAAATCACGAGAAGCTTCTTACAGCTAAAGCCACACTATCTTCACCACAATAATAAACGATCGCGTGGCAAAAACTAAAGTACATTCAGAATAAAAAATATCAAAATCAAACACGAAAAAATAAAAGTACCAATTTGAGAGCAGACACAGCTTGGTTAACATATAATATAAGCCTCAATTTCTGCTGAAGCGCCAATAAGTTAGTCCTAGTGCCATTCAGCTCCTGAATCTGCCTCGCATTCTCGACCAAATCCGAATCCAAGAGCCGGATCGTCTCCTTCAATTCACGAATCCTGCTACAACCTTCAACGATCTTCGCATTCAGGTCCTGTAACTGCCCCTGCGCTTCGAAGAACGAACTCGACCTCAACGAGATCTCCTTCACCAGATGCAATTCCACCACATCCAAGTAATGCGATAGCTTCTCCTGAAGCGCGACGTTCTCTGAAAAGTTCGAGAACGGACACGCCGCACGAAAAGTAGCTCCGTCTTCGAGGCGGAAATCCTCTTTGAAATACAGCGACGGAACCTCGCGGAGGCACGCGACGAGTGCTTCGCCCTGGCCGCCGGAAACGACGACTCCGTGGTCGTCGGTAACGACGTCGTTGATCTCTTTAGTGGCGTGGTTTCGGATGTCTTCGAAGCGGTGGTAGGGTTCGGAGATTGGGGAGAGGTAGGAATGGAAATCGGATCGGGTGATTTCGGAGGTAGGTTTGGTGTTTATAGGGACGAATTCGGGAGGGGAGACGGCGGTGGAGGAGGACCACCAGCCGATCCATGAGGCGGAGGAATCGGCGGCGTGAGGGTTGTTGAGGATGGAGGAGAGGCTTTGGATTGCGTCGGAGTTAGATTTGGAGAGAGAAGAAGAGGAGGAAGAGGTTCGGTGGAGGTGGGAAGAGGAGAAAGAAGGTGATGATGAATCTGTGGTTGGTGGTGACCTTCCCCAATTTTGGGAAGGTGGAGAATCCATTGTTGGTTTTACTTTTCAGGAAGTTAAGAGCATTACAATTGATACAATTTCAGGTTTGCTTTTAAAGTGAAGATCGATGAGTGAGTGGGAAAGTGTGATGAGTGATTCTCAGGTTTTCAGGTTGATTTTTCTGTTTTTGTTAGTTTGGTTTGTGTTGTTGTGGGGGAAGAATGAAAATCGAGGTTTGGTTTTTTGGGGGAATGGAAATGGAGTTGGGATCTGAAGAGAGAGCGAGAGTTGAGGTGGGCGACTGCGTGTTGCTGTGTTGGATTTTTTAGAGTGGTGGGATGGAGAGAGAGAGTCTTTTGTTTGTATAAAGCCGCTGGTTGAGCCGGCTTGGGGTCGAATTTCAACCCGGTACGATAAACTCTGTCTGCGGTTATGGGAGGGCGGGCTATGTTGAACATGAACAATGGGATTGGAAATTAAAAATGGAAATATTACTAGTTTTTAGCTTCCACGGTAAACTTTTCATTAAATAATGACTAAATCCCCGATTTCGTCCGTGAGAAAAATATTCAGGTCTGAAATAGTTCTTATCTAAAATAAATTATCCATTTAATTTTTAAGAATGTTATTATCGGGCCACGTTAGTCCTTCCCTTAATCGACCACCTTTGACCTTCGGTTTCAAGCTTACGTGTCTCCCGTTTTTTCTGAGTTGTCAGTTAGCATGTCTTACTTATATTCCAGCATGGAAAATAACATAAAAATAATGTTAAAATAAAATCCAAAATTACTCGGGACCAAAACGCATGCGTTGAGGGGAGGGGTTGCTACAACGAAACGACATTGTTTCGTTAGTGGGGGGTTGAAGGTGATGGGTCTTCTCTGCCAAACCCTTTAGCTCCCTCTCACAATTTCATTTCATTCGCTCACAAACCCTTGGCAAAGAAAGAAGTTCCAGATGAAGGAGAAGAAGTGACAGGTTCGTGTGAATCAACCGGCTAAAGGGAGAAGAATCGGGTGAACAATAGATGAACAAATATGGAACTAAAGGGACTCATTACCTTAAATAAGGGGCAGACATGGAAGGGTCTGTTTGGGTTCTTATGTGTTCTTGAAGCACTGATGACACAGGGCCTCTGACAAATGCAATTTGGAGGAGGAAACTTTGGGATTGCAATGCTTGAGGAAGCACTCCAACTATGGTCACGGCTAGACACGCCCTTAGAATCCCAATTCATTTCGATGCTGGTCCAACAATGGAAAGGGGGCGAAATACAATTAGGGTTTCAGTTCGAATTGATGAGAGAAAGGGGGCGTAGCGACGAGGGTAGCAATCTGAGAAGGGAAGAAGAAGAAGAAGGTCGATAATGGAGACGGAGTAGAGGTCCTAGGGTTTTTATCAGTGAAACTTGAAGGTGGAGGAAGAATAAGGTTAATAGAGGAGGTGGGCAGAGATACGACGTCGTTTTGATAGGGAATACGTGGGAAAAAAATTGCCACGTTGGAGTTCTGTAACGGTCACATAAGCAACATAACGGGACACATCAACAGTTTAACGGAGGTCAAAGGTGGTCAACTGACGAAATTACTAACGTGTCCCTGGTCGCGCTGTCGCGCACGCGCCAAAAAGAACGAGCGGTTTATAAAAATGTAGTTTAGGGCGATAACTCGGATGTCGTCTCACAAGGACTCTTGACTTGTTATTTACCACAAAAATCAGTTCTTGGGGTTGGGGGGGTTGGATTGGAATGCAAATAAGAAACAAAGCGAAACAAAGCAATGAAAACAGAGCAAGTTGAAAAGGTTATCAAATAGCTAAAAACGATTAATCTACTGTTCTCGATTTCCCAACTATCATCGGTTCATGCAATTTCCAAGCCCTAAGCAGATTCTAATCCCCTCCCGGTTGTAGCAACAATTTACAAACGAAATCGCTACTACGGATATATGTTCCTATTCTCGAATTAAACACATGGGGTTAAGCCCTCATGAACTAAACGAACATGAATGAACACACGCGAATTAAACAAACGCGATTAAGTATAGGAACATAACATCACCGAAATAAATCAACACAACACTATACACTCTTGAATTAAACAAACAGAAATATATAGTATAGTATTGTAAAGGGAAAAGTATATAAAATAGGAATTACAAAACCTCAAGTATGGTGGAAATCAATTACAGTAGATTAGTCTAAGAAAATTAGTTCTCCATGTAAAAAACGAAACACACAGAAAAATGTAAAAACAATGGAGAAGCAAAAGTCGTTCCAATCTGTCCAGAACAGCCATTTATACTATTCAGAAACTGAGCCCACTCGCGAGGCGAACCCTCACTCGCGAGGCGAATATCCTGAAGAGTCTGCAACGTTTGGTCTTCTCGCGGGGCGAAGTACTGCTCGCGTGGCGAGGAATGGAAAAGTCATGTCTTCTGGTCTTCAGTCTCGCGAGGCGAGACATGGATCCGCGAGGCGACACAGAACGGGTTGCATTTCTCTGGAACAGTTAGCTATCAGGGTCGCGAGGCGAGGTGTTATTCGCGGGGCGAACCAGAGAGGATGACATTTTTACTGTTCAGCTGGCTTTCATGTTCGCGTGGCGAGAAGACTCTCGCGAGGCGAACACCTCCAGACTTGAAATTCCCTCTATTTCTTTATTCTCTTGACTTCTAACTTAACCTGAAAACAACAACATAGCCATAAGTGCTTTATTTGACTCAAAACTGGCTAAATTAACCTAAAACTACTTTAGAGACTCAAAACCTTGCTTGAGGACAATCTAATCTAATTTAGGTGAAAATAGGATATAATTTGCACAAAACCCTGGTCATACTAGCCATAAAACTAGATGAGCCAGAGGCTTATCAAAATACCCCAAACTTAAACTTTGCTTGTCCCCAAGCAAACTACAACTCAAAAACTTAAAAAGACTCAAGACATGGCAAGCTTAAAAGATTCAATCAACCTTGCACAGATTTCAAGCAATACATCAAAACAATTTTCTTCAATGTTCCCCCCTTTCAACAAAGCAATTCCCCACAATCATTTATTCTGAACAATTGAGAAGTTCATCATTCAACAATCATTAATCTAAGCAGGGGATCCAAGTTACACACAAGAGGGAGTTCACCAAATTCAAACAACTGCCTTCCTCACAAGGGCAATTAGTGTTTCACTCAACCGCTCAGTTTGTCTAGGTTATCAACAATTCACTCAGTTTCACTTTTAAGAGCACTTCCCATAAATTTGATTTTCATCTCCAAATGATTCCCACAGAAAACATGCATGCAACATCAAAAGGTCTTTTATGGGTTGTAATGGGGCCTGGCTAAGGGTAGGATTTACAAAGGAACTAGGCTGAAGACCCTAGGATAAGAGAGCATGAGCTTTTTACACTTTGAATTTCCACTCAATTCCTTTCTTCATTTATCATTTGTCTTGGGTGACTACAGCCTTTTTATTCAAATAGCCTTTTTTTACAATTTTTTTTTTGCCTTTGGCTCCAACCTTTTTATTATATTTTTTTTCTTTTTCCCAATCCCAGACAACACATCACATCCTTGTAGCTAGGGGTGGCAAAATGATCCATTTGTCCACCATCCATCCAGTCCATCCATGAAAAAATCCATCCAATCCATCCATTTATAAAAAAATAATATAAATGGATTGGATGGATTGGATTATTTTTTTAGTGGATGGTTTATGATCCATCCAATATATTTTAGAATCCATTGGACCAACAATCAAAAATGTAACGGATCAACTTTTATCCATTCCAAAACCAATTTATTTTTTTCATATTATTTTTCACCAAATAAAAAAACCTCCATTTGTAAAAAAAAAGTCTATCTAATTTTCTCTTCTGTTCCTTATTATTTTTTCTTCACTATTTTTTATTTTATTTAGGATCAAACTTAGGTACAGTATTCTAGTTACTGTGCCTATTGTCTTAAGGAAAAACACTATAAAAGTATTGAAAGAATTATCCAGTCCATCCAAAGAGTTATCCATCCAATCCATCCATTACAAAAAAAAAAACTTTAATGGATTGGATCAAATTGGATCATTTCATATTAAGGATGGATCACTATCCATCCACTATGTTACTAAATCCATTGGATGATATTCTTAAATTAAAAACAAATCCATTGGATAAAATTGAAAAATAAAACAAAATTTACAAAATCCACTACCGATCCATTTTTGAGTTAAAAACAAAAACACACAACATATGAATACTACATGCGACATGTGTTAAATTTAAGCAGCAAAATTGGCCGAAGAGAATTGAACTGTTGAAGAGGATTCGGATTGCTGCTACTACTAGAGTATTTTCTCATTCCATTATAAGTTTCTTTGTTTGTAATTTTATATAAGTTTCTTTGTTTGTATTTTTATGTTAACATTCTTAATGATATGGTATGTGCAGTTCAGGGACATCAGCAGGAAAACCTAAATTGACGCCATCAATTGCAGAAGATCTTGATCGCCATCAAAATTATTTAATTGTAAAAAAAAATTATTCTTTAAAATAATTTTTATGGATGGATTGGATATCCATCCATAAAAAAATTGTTAATGGATGGATTGGATGGATTTTATTAAATGGATATGGATGGATTGGATTTTTTTTAATGAATTTTTAATGGATCATAATGGATTAATGGATCGTTTTCAATCCATCCATTACAATCCGCATAAAAATTTATCCAATCCATCCATTTGCCACCCCTAGTTGTAGCCATCCCAAACTTAGTTTCTTTCAACCATTCTCTTGGTAAGCATCCATGCTCTCCTAATCCTAAGATCGGGTTAACATGGTTTTCCAGATTTTAGCTTGTAACATAAGGTTAACAAGAATTAACAGGCTAATCAGGTTCAAAGGGGCTAACTAGGGAACATGCATTAGGGATTGGTTCTTTTAGGCTAAGTAGTTATTTACAAAGAAAATGCCTAAATCATTTGAAGCAAACACATAAACATGCAAACCAAAAAGATATTCAAGCAAATTCGGGAAAGTGCAATCCAAAAGTGATTCTCACAGTCAAAAACATGTTGGAGGCTCAAGTCCTCACCTGGACATTTTTGCAAATTGTTTGACAGAGATTCTATCCCCAGTGTGTGCTTCCTATCACCCCAAACTTATCATAAATCATGCCATCACAACAAAATCCCAAAGTTCAGTTTTCAATCACATGGGGATCACTTTTCAAAAACAAAAATTTTTCAACCCATTGTTCAACCTAGGGGGAATCATCTCATAAATCATGCAATCAATCTGTGAAAAATCATCAAAATCATCAAACTTGCCAACATAAGACTTAACACAATTTATTCAAGAGCTAAAAGAAAAAAAAAACAAGACAAAACAAAACAAAACTACAACTAGTTCCCTCCCCCACACTTAAAACATACATTGTCCCCAATGAAACAATATAACTATAAAATCAGAGTGAGGGAAAGGAAAGGGTACTCCCTGATCAAGTGGCAGTGTAGGTAGGAGCTTCCACCTGGATCCCATTGCTTGTAGCATAAGGCCAAAGAGAGAGAGTTCATTCCATGGTCCCATAACTTGCAGTCTCGATATAGGAGTGAGCACTTGACAATGATGGTGACCTTGCCCAATGCGGCGGACTCATCACTTCCTCTTGGGTCAAAGATGACAGCTTTCTCAACAAAGTCCTCCCAATAAAATCGGGGTTCAACCCCTTGAACTGGCCATGGTGCAAAATCTTCTACAGGGGGAGGTGGCAGATAGGTAGGGAGGGTCTCCGGTGCTGCTTCATCTTCTGCATATTCGTCATTCACTGCGTTGACAAATCCATCACCTGCTATACATGCAGCAATCTCAGCACACACCACACAATGGTTAGTGTTAGTACAATCAGGACATGAAGAAATATCATCAAAGCCAGAAATAAATAGAAAATTAGAAACAAGGTCCTCATGGGTGTCATCAATAATCTCAGAGTAACTCTAACTGGAAAACAGAGTGCTCTTCCAATGGATGTTTCCCAGCATCAAAGATGTTAAACTTTGCCACAATATCACCAAACTCCATAGACATGGTCCCATCATCAACATCAATCTTAGTCTTAGCTGTCTTCATGAATGGTCTGCCCAGGATTATTGGTGATATACTGGAATTTGTTTCTCCTGCCATGTCTAGGATGTAGAAGTCAGCAGGGAAGATCAACTCATCAACTTGTACCAAGACATCTTCTACCATTCCCATGGGGCGGGCACCTGGTCTGTTGGCCAACTGGATAGTGAGACCTGTATACTGCAAGGGACCAAGATCAAGGTTATTGAAAATAGAGGTGGGCATGACATTTATGGAGGCTCCCAAATCCAACATGCAATTTTCAAATTTTTTGTCCCCAATAATGCATGGAATAGTAAAAGTGCCTGGATCCTTGCACTACGTGGTAGTGCTGGTAGGGGCTGAAACAAACAGAACTCTTTTCGTGCGTGGCTTAGACTGGATAAGAGATGAAACATTTCTTCCCAAATTAACTCTCTCATTATTCTTCATCCTCCTCTTGTTGGTGCATAGATCCTTCAGAAATTTTGCATACTTGGGCACCTGCTTGATCACATCTAAAAGGGGAATATTCACCGCTACCCTTCTGAAGACATCTAGAATTTCCTTCTCCTGTCTTCACCACCAATCTTCTTATTTTTCTGCAATCTCTGTGGGAAGGGGATTGGTGGTATGTACACTTTCTCAGCTTCAACATCAACTGAAGGCTCAGGAGTTACCTCAACAGTTTCTTCATTTTTCTCAGAGGCTGCCTCAATAACTCTTCCAGATCTCAGAGAAATGGCACTCACATTAGGATTGGAGACATTGAGATTTATCACTGTTTGTGCAGGCAATTGACTTGATCTTTGAGTTTGCTGTATGTTATTTATGGATGTAGCAAGCTGTCCAACCCGTGTCTCTAAATTTTGAATGCTAGCATCCGTTCGCTGCTGATACTGTGCCTGTGAGGCTTGGAACTGTCCAAATTGCTGCTGGAAAAATGTAGTCATTTGTGCAGTCAATTGTGAAGTCATTTGCTTGCACATGTCCTCTAGGGAAGGTTCGGACGGTGCAGAAGTGGTCACTTGAGGAGGATTATGTGGTGCTGCCATCGGTTGTTGTTGGGATGAGTTCCCATACCGAAGATTAGGATGATTCCTCCAATTGGGGTGGTACCTATTTGTGGAGAGGTCTGGAGTCTTTGTCTGGGTTCATTGTTACCTTGATTGTAAGGATGGACTGCATAAGCTTGAAACAATTCAGTAACTGACCCTTCTCTCGGAATGGGGCATGCATCATACGGGTGCTCAGGAGAACTGCACATGTCACACAACCTTGCAGGCTGAACCCTATCCATTGCCAATTGCCTTACAAAAGAAGTGAGCTCATCCATTCTATTCTCGAGGGCCTGGATGGAAGAAGAGCTATGGACCTCATTCACAGCCCTTGTATCAACAGAGTTTCTCCTGGTTGTAAACTGCTGGTAGTTCAATGACATATTTTCAATTAATTGCTTGGCAGCAGTCGGAGTCTTATCAACAAGTGCTCCCCCACTAGCAGCATCCAAAATATTTCTATCCATCGGCAGTAACCCTTCATAAAAATCTTTGGATAAGAAGGCTCGCTCGTAAATCGATGCTAAGGCAATCGGGATACCAACTGCTTGAATCGCTCCCAATATTCAGTCAATGACTCATTGCCTTGTCTGATGCCACATATTTCCTTCCTAATTGATGCAGCTCTGGAGGCAGGAAAATATCTTTCTAAGAAAACCTTCTTCAAATCGTTCCAGGTAGTAATAGAGTTTGGCTCAAGATATAACAGCCAATCCTTTCCAGATACCACAGGTGAAGCAGGAAAGCTTTCAGCTTGATGTGATCCTCAGTTACTCCCTCTGATCTCAAGGTTGTGGAGCAGACAACCTGGAATTCCTTCAAATGCTTGTGTGGATCCTCACTTGCAAGACCACTAAACTTTGGCAACAAGTGAATGAAACCAGATTTTAATTCAAAAGGAGTATCAGCACCAGGATATGCAATACACAAGCCATTGTAATTTACATCAGGGGCAGCAAGCTGTCTTAATGTCCTTTGGTCACCCATGTTATCAAAAACAGTTTTAGAATTAGAATCACTACTAGTGCTAGCCCGAATTTCTCTACGGCGTGTGTGCAGTGTTCTTTCAATTTCAGGATCAAAATCACACAATCCAGGGCAAGAAGACCTAGTAGCCAGACCAATGCAAAACAAAAACGAAAATAACAGAAAGAAAAAAAATGCGAAAAATAACAAACAAGAGTCCTGATGAGTGTGATTCCACATCATCTTTGTCTATCATTTTGCATGCATTTTCATGTAGTTTAGGCATATTTTTATTAGATTTTAGGTTAATTTTCCTTTGGAACGGGTAAGGCTGTTTTCGTGTGTTGTTTTGCAGATATCAAGGGTAAATTGCTCAAGATCAACCATGATGAAGTTTGGATGAAGATGGAGCTTTAAAACTGAAGAAAATGAGCCAAACAGAGCCCATCACGGCCTAGCCGTGATGCCCATCACGGCCATGATCGAGCAAAACTGAAAAAGAAGAAAGGCTGAAGTCAGAGTCTGTCACGGCCTGGCCGTGATAGCCATCACGGCCGTGACCCAAAACCACCACAAGTCAAAGCACATCACGGCCCAGCCGTGAAATTCATCACGGGCCATGAAAGGAAGGCTCGCATCGCGAGCAACATTTCGCGTCATGAGAAACCGAATTTTCCAAAAGTACCAGAGGTAGAGACCGTCACGGCCTGGCTGTGATGGCCATCACGGCCGTGACGCGCATTACTTGGACCTGAAGAAACCGAAATAGATCAGATTTTGAGTTGGTTTGGGACTCTAACTTCCCAATTTCTATAAATAAGGATCAAGGCATCAGATCTGGAGGACATTGAATCATCTATCATCTAGACTTGTACACAAGGACTTAGGCATAGATCTCTCTTCTCCTCTTCTCCTCTCTTCTCTTTTCTGATTTTTCTATTATGTTGTCAACCCAGCTTGTCATCTCCATGGCAAGACTGGAGTAGTAGCTTAGTTTCTAGGGACTAGGGCTCTGCCCGAGTTTTGTAAATGTTGTTGATTTGATGTAAAATCGTTGTTGATTTCATTATTGTTTTAGATCTGATTTCTAGTGTGTTAATCACTCATAAATTTCGGTAACCGCTTATTTGCGTGACGTAGACGTTCTAAGGAGGAACCTAGCGGTGAACTTAGGATTTCTAGGGTATTTCACTCGTAAAGCCCGGCGTCCACTGGTTTGTGAGATGTGGATGATCTAAGGAGGAACCTAGCGGTGAACTTAGGTTATTTGCATGACTGAGACATTATAAGGAGGAACCTAGCGGTGAACTTAGGTGTCGGACCTATAGAAGTCAGACTTGGGACTGAAATCACGAGAGTTAGAAGCCGTCCCTCGAGGAGCAACGAGTTGTCACGAAGCGCAAAGGGTCTAATCTGGGATCGACTACCACGAGAGTAGGGGTCGGGTCAATTGGGCACGGTTTTTGTAACCCGAGAGGGAGCTTAAGCTATTAGAGGATAAACTCGCCTTCAAGGCAATTTCGGTAATCAACAAAGGTAAATCAGATTAGCAACATAAACAGCCTCAAAGGTAACCCAAATCCTTAGGAATCCGTTTAAATCAAAAATCCCAAAAACATTTGTTTTCTGCTCATCTATCTTTTAATTTCGAATTCAAACCTTTTTCAAAACCCTCTAAAAAGTCCAGATCTAATCGATTCGAGAACCGATTGCGATTCGAGAACACAGTCTCTGTGGGTTCGATATCTTTTATTACTTGACGGCAATCCGGTACACTTGCCGGAATCGCACGCGCGCGCCGCAGCGCACACCAAGTTTTTGGCGCCGTTGCCGGGGACTGTGCCTTTTCGAATCTCAATTCAAATTTTGAATTGATTTTTCTGGACCTTTTCTTTTTATTTGATTTTTATTTCTGAAATATTAAAAAAAAAATCAAAAATCAAAAATTTCTTTTCCTTCTATTGTATCCATCTCTCTGTGAGTTATATGCAAAGATCCCTAAGTCTTGGGAGCCTTAGTGACATTGATCCGGAGATCGAGAGGACCTTCCACAGACGTAGAAGACTACAAAGAGAGGGAGAAAGGTTGAGTCCCGTTCCACTCATGGCGAATAAACCGGATACAAAACCTTTGAAGGACTACGCAGCCCCAAATGCGAGAGGCTTGCGAACTGGGATTGCAAGGCCAGAGATTGAGGCGGAGAACTATACCATACCACCTATGCTAATCAACATGATTAGGCAACATCAATTCGGAGGATTGCCTTCGGAGGACCCGACTGATCACATAGAAACATTCTTAGAGTTCACCGACGCAATCAGGATTAATGGAGCCTCGGTCGATGTTGTGCGTTTGAGATTGTTCCCCTCATCTCTCACTGGAAAGGCGAAGGCCTGGCTTAAGCAAATTCCCGCTAACACTTTGACTACTTGGGACCAACTGGAGCAGGCGTTCTTGGAGAAATTCTTCCCTCCATCCAAGACGGCCTACATAAGAACCCAGATCACCGGCTTCTTCCAAAAAGACGGAGAATCATTATCGGAAGCTTGGGATCGATACAAGGGGACTCTTTGAGTCGTGCCCACATCACGGACTCGAGAGGTGGTTAATAGTGCACACCTTCTATAACGGATTAGACTACTCTTGAAGGTGTCACTAGATTCTGCAGCCGGTGGAGCGTTTATGAATAGGCCTCACCGAGGCATTCAACATCATCGAGAATGTCGCCACCAACTACCACCAATGGGGATCCGAAAGAGGTAATAACCCGAACAAGATTTCGGGGGGTAAGTTTGAAGTAAGTAGCATTGATCTGATTTTGTCTAAATTTGACTCACTAAATAAACGATTAGATAAGATTGAAAGAGCTAATGTGAGTGCAATAGGTGCTACTAACACTATTTGTGAGATTTGTGGAATGCAGGGACATGACATGATGGAATGCCCTCGTGGTATTGCTCATGGATCCGGCGCTTCGGGTGAACAAGTGAACTCTTGTAACAACTACTATGATACGAACCCGAAGCTGCCCAACTATGCTCCCCCAAATCCCTACAACCAAAGAAGAAACAACCCTTACCTCTCCTACGGCAACTACAGCAACACGCTTAATCATGAGTTCCAAGAGGGTCAAGGTAATAAGAGAGCAGCATCGGGGTATCCTCAGGTACAAAGATCTAAACTCGAGACTTTATTTGAAAGTTTTGTTGAAACTCAGACAAAACAGAATGAGGAGTTTAGACAACAAGGAAGGGCAGTGAGTGAAGCAATAAAGGAGCTAGCATCTAAGGTAGACAACTTAACAACTCATAACAAGATGCTAGAAACCCAGATTGCCCAACAAGCCAGTACGTACTCGAGACCTAAGGGTGCATTCCCGGGGCAACCCGAAGCAAATCCCAATGAGCATTGCAATGTCATACACTTGAGGGATGATAAGCTTGGGGTGGGGGTAGCTGAAATGGAGGTGGAACCGGAGGAAGACACGAGCGAAAAGGAAGAGCCAGAACCGAAGTATGTCCCTCCACCACCGTACCAACCCCCGATACCTTTCCCACAAAGGTTGGTCAGGAAAAAGCAAGTAGATGTGGAGACTAAAATACCTACTAAACTGAAAGACCCAGGTAGTTTCTCCATCGCTTGCTCGATCGAACAAGTGCAAATAGACCCAGCCTTATGTGACTTAGGGGCTAGCACGAGCTTGATGTCCCTCACTATCATGGAAAGGTTGGGAAGCAAAGAGTTGAGACCATTCAAATTCCCCTTACAAATTGCGGATGGCTCAACTAGGACTCCTCTAGGCATACTAGAGAATGTTCCTGTAAAGGTAGGAAAAATTCTAATCCCTACCGACTTCCTGGTATTGGATATGAAAGGGAATCCTAAATTCCCCATCATTTTAGGAAGGCCATTCTTGGCAACCGCTGGAGCAGTAATAGACGTAAGGAATGGTAAACTCTCTCTAAATGTAGAGGAAGGAAGGGTAAATTTTCAGTTGACTAACTCTTATAACAACCCTCCTTTTGAGAGCCATGTGTGCAGAATTGATGTAACGTCTCCAGCGGTAGAGAAAGAACTTAGCATGGAAGCAACACCAAAGATATGCATGGTTGAAGATGCACCTAGTGGTGAAGTTGGAATTGTTGTCCATGCGGAAACAAAACTTCCGCCGGAAGGAAGGAAGGCTAGGACGCTCCGAGAGAAAAGAGCGAAGCGGAAGCGTTATTGACCGTATGAGCAGAAACGGCTTTTTGAAGGAGTTCCTTGGAAAAGAAGTGTGCCTGCACTTCTACGCCCAGCCGACCCCGGTTGATTAAAGGAAGTATGGTCAAGCTTAAGACCACAAATAAGCGCTTCTTGGGAGGCAACCCAAGTTTTCTTTCCCTTTTTCCTTTTGTTTTTGAATTAACCTCTTGAATAATTTGAGAAGATCAAGAGGCAAAAATATCATTAATAGGTTTGTCTAGTGTTTTCAGGTTGAGAAAGAGAAGAAGAGCATAAGAAAGATAAAGTCAGAGGCCATCACGCCCTGGCCGTGACAGTTGTCACGGCCGTGATGAACTAAACAAGAGCACAGAAAGGATCACGGCCTAGCCGTGACAACCATCACGGGCGTGATGAGTAGGATGCCAAAGCCAGAGAGCATCACGGCCTAGCCGTGATGTAGATCACGGCCGTGACAGGGCAACTCCTGAGGACCAGAAACGATCACGGCCTGCCCGTGATGATCCTCACGGCCGTGATACAATTTCCACCCAAGTTTTGACTGGAATGTGAGCCAACACCCGCTACCGATTCGGTAAGTTGTTCCATTTTTCTCCTCTCTCCGACTTGATTATTTACATTGGAGACAATGTAAGTAATCAAGCTTTGGGTAGAGGTATTTATTTTTGCATTTGCATTGTTGCATTCATATTGCATTCTCATAGGCATAGATTGGTATGATCACATTCTCTAGATTGCCCCTCACTTAGAACATGCATCCGATTGTGAGAACTTGGAGCCAAATAAATTGAGATAGTGAAATTTGAACCCAATTTTTTATTATTCTTGTGATATGGCTAAAAATAAAAATTCTTGAGATAGTCATTTGATAGTTGATAATTAGCATGTGGTTCCTTAGATTTGTGTTCCTCACTGATTTTTGAACTACTAAATGTAAGATTTTGAGCCAAAAGGGGTATTCACTAAATCTACCCCATTTCTTGTGATAGAGTGTTGTAATTCCTCTTGGACTGTATTTTCTAGAACTTGACTTGAAACCATTTCAAAACTTAAAAATTTTTGAAAACATTTTTGGAAATGATTGAGGCACTAGGTATTTTTCCGGCCTCCCGAGCTTTGAATGATAAATGCTACCCTTTAGTTGCCCAATTTTGAGCCTAAAGATAAAATACTTTTCTTGGTACCATGAATTAATTTGATAAATAATGCTTGGTATGGCACCTTTTAAAGTATTACAATAAGGGTAATTGGTAGTTGGAAAAAGTATGGGATAAAAAAAAAATTAGGAAGTAATTTCTCTTGAGCTATAAATCTCCCCTTCTCCAAACAAATAAAAATGAAATAAACAGAAAAAAATTGGAGAAGAGGATGACAAAGAAAGCGAGAAATGAAAAGAAAAGAAAAAGAAAAAAAAATATAATAGAAGGAAGAAAGGTGGAAAAGTAAACCAAAGCCCAAAAAGGGGGTATTTTAGAAGGTGTCATGCTTTGCAATGTTTGATGATTTGTTTAGCCTTCTTGAAATTCCCTTTCCTTGATTTTCCCACCTAACAATAAATCCCATGGCCACATTACAGCCAAAGGAAAAGACCTCTTGATTCTTAAGTGTTTTCATTAATAAAGTGGAGATTTGGTTAATAGTCAAGCCTATGGTAAAATACTTTCCTTGAGGAAATGGAGTGAATTGTCATAAACCCTAAAACACTTGAGTGAGGTGAGACGAGTGCCCAAATCAGTGAGAACATGAACTTGAAGAACCTAAGCTTCTAATTGGACTTGAACTTGATTATCTCTTGAGTGCTTATTAAAAATGCCTATTACTTGGATTAGCTTCTACGGTTTTTGGTTCACTATCCACGCTTTGATTGATTTATATCTTATGGCCTGAGTAATTGCTTGAGGACAAGCAAAGTTTTAAGCTTGGGGTGATTTGATGAGTGTGATTCCACATCATCTTTGTCTATCATTTTGCATGCATTTTCATGTAGTTTAGGCATATTTTTATTAGATTTTAGGTTAATTTTCCTTTGGAACGGGTAAGGCGGTTTTCGTGTGTTGTTTTGCAGATATCAAGGGTAAATTGCTCAAGATCAACCATGATGAAGTTTGGATGAAGATGGAGCTTTAAAACCGAAGAAAATGAGCCAAACAGAGCCCATCACGGCCTAGCCGTGATTCCCATCACGCCATGATCGAGCAAAACTGAAAAAGAAGAAAGGTGAAGTCGAGTCGTCACACGACCTGGCCGTGATAGCCATCACGGCCGTGACCCAAAACCACCACAAGTCGAGCACATCACGGCCCGGTAGTGAAATTCATCACGGGCCATGAAAGGAAGGCTCGCATCGCGAGCAACATTTCGCGTCATGAGAAACCGAATTTTCCAAAAGTACCAGAGGCAGAGACCGTCACGGCCTGGCCGTGATGGCCATCACGGCCGTGACGCGCATTACTTGGACCTGAAGAAACCGAAATAGATCAGATTTTGAGTTGGTTTGGGACTCTAACTTCCCAATTTCTATAAATAAGGATCAAGGCATCAGATCTGGAGGACATTGAATCATCTATCATCTAGACTTGTACACAAGGACTTAGGCATAGATCTCTCTTCTCCTCTTCTCCTCTCTTCTCTTTTCTGATTTTTCTATTATGTTGTCAACCCAGCTTGTCATCTCCATGGCAAGACTGGAGTAGTAGCTTAGTTTCTAGGGACTAGGGCTGTGCCCGAGTTTTGTAAATGTTGTTGATTTGATGTAAAATCGTTGTTGATTTCATTATTGTTTTAGATCTGATTTCTAGTGTGTTAATCACTCATAAATTTCGGTAACCGCTTATTTGCGTGACGTAGACGTTCTAAGGAGGAACCTAGCGGTGAACTTAGGATTTCTAGGGTATTTCACTCGTAAAGCCCGGCGGCCACTGGTTTGTGAGATGTGGATGATCTAAGGAGGAACCTAGCGGTGAACTTAGGTTATTTGCATGACTGAGACATTATAAGGAGGAACCTAGCGGTGAACTTAGGTGTCGGACCTATAGAAGTCAGACTTGGGACTGAAATCACGAGAGTTAGAAGCCGTCCCTCGAGGAGCAACGAGTTGTCACGAAGCGCAAAGGGTCTAATCTGGGATCGACTACCACGAGAGTAGGGGTCGGGTCAATTGGGCACGGTTTTTGTAACCCGAGAGGGAGCTTAAGCTATTAGAGGATAAACTCGCCTTCAAGGCAATTTCGGTAATCAACAAAGGTAAATCAGATTAGCAACATAAACAGCCTCAAAGGTAACCCAAATCCCTAGGAATCCGTTTAAATCAAAAATCCCAAAAACATTTGTTTTCTGCTCATCTATCTTTTAATTTCGAATTCAAACCTTTTTCAAAACCCTCTAAAAAGTCCAGATCTAATCGATTCGAGAACCGATTGCGATTCGAGAACACAGTCTCTGTGGGTTTGATATCTTTTATTACTTGACGGCAATCCGGTACACTTGCCGGAATCGCACGCGCGCGCCGCAGCGCACACCAAGTCCCCGGCAACGGCGCCAATTTTTTGGTCGCGCTGTCGTGCACGCGCCAAAAAGAACGAGCGGTTTATAAAAATGTAGTTTAGGGCGACAACTCGGATGTCGTCTCACAAGGACTCTTGACTTGTTATTTACCACAAAAATCAGTTCTTGGGGTGGGGGGGGGGGGGGGTTTGGATTGGAATGCAAATAAGAAACAAAGCGAAACAAAGCAATGAAAACAGAGCAAGTTGAAAAGGTTATCAAATAGCTAAAAACGATTAATCTACTGTTCTTGATTTCCCAACTATCATCGGTTCATGCAATTTCCAAGCCCTAAGCAGATTCTAATCCCCTCCCGGTTGTAGCAACAATTTACAAACGAAATCGCTACTACGGATATATGTTCCTATTCCCGAATTAAACACACGGGGTTAAGCCCTCATGAACTAAACGAACATGAATGAACACACGCGAATTAAACAAACGCGATTAAGTATAGGAACATAACATCACCGAAATAAATCAACACAACACTATACACTCCTGAATTAAACAAACAGAAATATATAGTATAGTATTGAAAAGGGAAAAGTATATAAAATAGGAATTACAAAACCTCAAGTATGGTGGAAATCAATTACAGTAGATTAATCTAAGAAAATTAGTTCTCCATGTAAAAAACGAAACACACAGAAAAATGTAAAAACAATGGAGAAGCAAAAGTCGTTCCAATCTGTCCAGAACAGTCATTTATACTATTCAGAAACTGAGCCCACTCGCGAGGCGAACCCTCACTCGCGAGGCGAATATCCTGAAGAGTCTGCAACGTTTGGTCTTCTCGCAGGGTGAAGTACTGCTCGCGTGGCGAGGAATGGAAAAGTCATGTCTTCTGGTCTTCAGTCTCGCGAGGCGAGACATGGATCCGCGAGGCGACACGAACGGGTTGCATTTCTCTGGAACAGTTAGCTATCAGGGTCGCGAGGCGAGGTGTTATTCGCGGGGCGAACCTGAGAGGATGACATTTTTACTGTTCAGCTGGCTTTCAGGTTCGCGTGGCGAGAAGACTCTCGCGAGGCGAACACCTCCAGACTTGAAATTCCCTCTGTTTCTTTATTCTCTTGACTTCTAACTTAACCTGAAAACAACAACATAGCCATAAGTGCTTTATTTGACTCAAAACTGGCTAAATTAACCTAAAACTACTTTAGAGACTCAAAACCTTGCTTGAGGACAATCTAATCTAATTTGGGTGAAAATAGGATATAATTTGCACAAAACCCTGGTCATACTAGCCATAAAACTAGATGAGCCAGAGGCTTATCAGTCCCGGTAATAACATTCTTAAGGATTAAATGGATAATTTAGTTCGGATAAGGGACTATTTCAGACCCGAGTGTTTTTCTCAGGGACCAAATCGGGGGTATAGTCTTAAATAATTTTGTTTCAAATTTTATAATATTAATAATTTACAAAAAAAAATTTACATTATTATAAACATTGATAATTGTTAATAATACTATCATAAATAAAATGTTTTCACATATTATGAGTGTACAAATGTTATGATATATGTATGTATAAGTATATCCTATACTCATTAAAATATAGATACACGTGATTTAACAAAAATATATGTTGAACTAAGGAAGGTGTTGCATCTAAAGGTTTTAATGAGGCCCCTTTTTTGCTTAAAAAATAAAAAATAGACTTAAAATATAATTCAAAATAAATCCATTTTTTCATAGTCGATCCAAATATAGAAACAATCTATAATAATTTAATCATCCGATGGTTAATGACTATTCTTAACGAAATAGCCGAAACTATGAAAATAGAACAATTGTTCGAGATTATTTTGATGCAACTAAATGTCCCTTCAAATGGTACTTTCAACATAACTTATGCGAATTGAAAGGATATATAGTCCGAAAAAATATAAATGTCAATATATTGTGTTTTAAAGGTGGTTCTTTAAGTAATGTGAATAAGTATTTGAAGAAAATAATGATAACATTCATGTTCAATATATTTAATCATTTTTATACAACTGAATAAATAATTAAACCATGATTATGGTACCCTCCACATCATAGAAAAACTATTTATTTTAGATAAAAAAAAGTAAATTCCATTTTTTTGGTTTTTTATTTTAGCAACAATGTCTTAATATTATGTTTTAAAGGTGGTTCTTTTTTTTTTTTTTGACTAAAAAAGATATTCATTCATTCAAATTGGTAAAATACATCGAAAATAACACAAATTCAACATCGCTAAAAATCGAAAAGGATGAATCTGCGAATAAACTCACAGCACCCAGGTTAATAGCATAACACGGTAAAATGCCTACAAATGTGACAAAATCAAAGTGACCGGAATACCCATGCCTCTGGATCTGTAACATTGACGCCCAAGTCTTGATTAAATCTGTAATGGATCGAAGCTGATCTGCTAATCTGAACCAAACGAACACCGCAACAAGACGGGAAACCAAAAGACGCCGCAACAAGACGACGAACAAAATACCGCCGCACGCAGATGACGAAAACACGAAAAAACACAAAAGACAAGCCAGATCTATGTGGAAAAACCACTTATTTAGCTAAAGGAGAGAAAAAACGATGTAGATGGGTGATTCCAGACCAAAAAATGGCTTAAAACCACCCATTTCCAGTGGATGAGGAAGAAGGAAAATAGGAGTAGATGGAATGTTGAAAGAGAGAGGCAGCTAGGGTTACTAACTCGACTCAATTTAAAGGTGGTTCTTTAAGTAGCGTGAATAATTACTTGAAGAAAATAATGATAACATTAATGTTCAATATATTTAACCATCTTTATACAACTGAATAAATAATTAAACCAGGATTATGGCACCCTCCACATCATAGAAAAACAATTTTTTTAGATATAAAAAAAAGTAAATTCCATTTTTTTGGTTTTTTATTTTATTAACAATGTCTTAATTTCTCCCTCCAAAAAAATTACAGATGCCCTTAAACAATGAGTATTCACATCAATGTTAATACCTTAGAAAATAAGAAATACTTGTAACAAACAACTGCATTCACTTAAAATAAACAATTACAGATGTCTTAATAATAATTGTAATGGCATAAAATTTACATCACTCTCAAGAATTCTATGCAAATCACCATCACAACTACGCACCATAATATCTCGGTCGCATTCAGAACTATCAAAATCACCAACTATCAAAGCAGTAACTTCATCCACAGTTGGCAAATTATACGTCTGAGCATCAATAGGACACGAAACAATCTCATTGATACATTAAAATTTTGTTCTCTTTCAATAAAGTCTCTAACTCGTCTAAATGATTTTGCAAGAGAATTATGCTCATCAACTATTTGCAATAAATCCCTTACGAATTTGGATCCAGTACATTTTTTTCAACATCAATCCTGTTTGGATTTATGTAAGAATGATCACTATTGTAAAATATGAATACATAAATAATAATTGCAAGAAACAATCACCAAATAAACATATTAACAAAGTCATTTGAATAAAATATGAATTTCCAAAAATACCTGAAATGAGACATCTGATTCAACACTTCATTTTGTGTGTCATATATATACAACTGAGAAAATTTTGGCAGCTGCCCTTCCTCTGACAATAAGCTTCCAATCCGATGATAGTTTTGACTTTTGACCACCAAGAACAAATTGTGGTGGTCCACGACCATGATTTACACCGAAATGAACTTTACCACCCAATGAAGTAAAGGAAAACATGTTGTTACTCGAACTATTTTTATGTTTTTCTAACCGCTCCTCGTACCAAACCATTGTGACACAATGTTCACAACATCAATTCATTCCTGCAAAGCATGGAAAATCTAGAAAAAAAGTTTAACAAATCGGTAAACATGTAAAAATAAAAAAGTGGCAACAATAAATAAAATCAATAGATGCAAATAAACATAGATTACTAAATAAATATCTTCACGTTCAGCTTCAACAAATAAAGGATTCTCTGCATCATAAACTTGAAAATCCATTTCCATAATATCAATATTAACGAACCAATTAAATAAAAAACCGGAATGCAAGTGAACAAATTATACAATAATGCAAACAAAATAACAATTTATATTAGCTGGGTGGATTGACAAATTAATATTCTTTCTTCTAAATCTATACAATATATAAATTAATCCCCATTAGGAGGAAAGTATGGACATGTGTCACAATGTCATGAAATGACTTCCTCTACAAGCCTCTAAATCATTTCCATATTTAGAAATAAAAAATAATTAAATTGATATTTGATATAAAAAACATTTAAATTGATATGGAAAATAATGAAAATGGGAAATAACAATAGTTTTTGTTGTTAGTCTTGAAAATAATGATTTGTGTATCTTTCTCAAACCTATTCAACCTTTTCAAAGCCTAATTATTGAAAAGACATTAAAAGCACTTTGATAATTGTATTGTATATATGCTTTTGATTGTGGATGACAACCTAATATTATATTCATTTTGATTTTAATTATTTTATTTACCTATTTTAAATTTCAAATGTATTAAAGCTTTTTCTAATGCAAGTCATAAATATTTTATTAATTGCTTAGCAGAATTCCAATACAATCTCAGAGATTCCAATGCAATCTTTTCTATCATATTCCAATATCTCTCTATCTATACATTAATTCAAGGTATATCTCATTATCTCTCAAACTCATCATTCTCTCTTCCAATTATCTTCTAAGCCACTTCCTGACATTCTTCATTTTCTTTTTGCAATTGAAGAATCCCAAATTCAAGACTTCCAAATCGTGAAATCAACAAGCATATTGTCGTGGTTCAACAAAGTTGTGCGTGTTCAACAGAGCTTTCCAGAATTTTCTTCCTAGAGGCATTCTCACAGTGAATTTCTTCTTTCTTCTTTATCCCCATATATAGATGATCATTGTCTGTAACTTCCTTCTTTCTTCCTTGACCTTTTCACAACAAACAAAACAAATAAAATACTATGTTCAATATTGAAATGCTGGAATGTTCAAGCTTTGGAAGAAAAATAAACCGCTTCGCCCCTAACCGACGCCGACATGTTGACCAAGAAGCTGAAGCCACTGTCATCAAGTCTTCGGTGTGTATTTCCTAATTTGTTTTCATTTTTTCGTTTTTTAAACATTTGTAATCTTCTCTTTCTCTTCACTACAAGAAAAAATGAATTTAGCGAGGGCCAAAGGCCGTCGCAAAAAGCTTAAATCCGTCGCAAAACATAGGTTTCTTACGGATTTGCGATGGCCACAAATCAGTCATATATTGGGTCGTCGTAAACACTTTATGACGGTTTTTTTAAATGACCGTCGCTAATTAGCGATGGCTTAGCCGTCACAAATTATGGGAAATTAGCGACGGCCATGCCGTCGCAAATTATAGAAATTAGCGACAGCCTAACCGTCGCAGATTAACATAAATTAGCGACGGAATGGCCGTCGAAATTGCAACACATTTTTATAAAACTAAATAATTTAATTAACTAATTTTTTATTAAATAATTATTTAAAATATGAATTATTTTTAATTAATTATTTAATATTTAATATAAAATTCAAAATTAATATAAAGATTAGTTATTTTTTATATTAATTATAATTTATACTATATTATGATAAATGAATAATAATTTTAAACAATAAATGAAATTCATAAATAAAAGCAAATTGTTTTGACATAGTGTATACATCATACCAAATAAAATCTAATATTAAAGAAACTAATAACCCAAACTAATAACACTCTCTATAGCCCCGCATTAACAAATCTGTAAAGGATTGATCATCCTCGTCACTGGTCTGCTGATGACCCTCAGGCTGGGACGGTGGTGGCTATGGTTGTGGCTGAGGGGTGCTATGAAGGTGCTGGTCCTACTGCGACTGTGGCTGAGGGGTGCTGGTTCCTAAACGCAGCATGAGCTCTCTCTGTGCAGCTGCCATCATCTCTATTTGCTCCATCATGTGTCTGTTGAGTAAGCAGCTGCCGATTGATCTCATCCTGAGCTACCAGTTTCTGTCGCATCTTGACCATCTCCACAGACTCATGAGACTGGCGGGGCCTAGTACTGGACGATGCTCGACTCTGCTGAGTGAAGATGCTGGAGCACCCGCGTCGATAGTTACCGGCTAGGTCTCCCATACCGTATATGCGACCCTTGTTCTTACCGCCAGCAACCTCGACCCATGCTTGCAACTCCAATTGGGCTTCCACCTCTGGGTCAAGTGTGGTGGAAGGGGAAGATGAGGCTGCCTAAGACCGAACCTGAGATAACTTAGCATGATAGTCCTCCTGTCATTAAAATTGATGCACATCATCATATAAAATGACCATAATTATTAAATATAAAATAAAAATAATTTCCAACAAAGAGACATGTAAATCACTTAATAGACTACATTAAACCACAAGGAAAAAGTAATTAAAATCACTTACCAATTAGAATGAGAGCAACACTAGCTTTCTTTTCTTATCTATGGGTATTGCTAGTCTTAGCAAAGTTCTTCTACTCAAGTAGGAAAGGACACCAACGCCAAGTGGACCATATTAAAATCAAAGGATTCATGTTATTATAAGTATAATCAACCTTTAATTTTAGTAACACTATTAACTTAACATTTATTTGGACCCAAATTACTTGAAATCAAAGATAGAGATTTCTATCTTTCCAAGATCAAACATCAATCAACTATTTTAAGTGGCTACAGATTCAAGAAAATAAATTGTTTTTTAAGACTCCAAGTCTTCATATTCCAGCAATGCCAACAAGAGTTTCACCAATACCATAATGCTTAACAGTGTTAGATCAACAATAAAAAGGTCTTTTA
The DNA here is from genome assembly GCA_030762895.1 of Sophora flavescens. Taxonomy (NCBI): domain Eukaryota; kingdom Viridiplantae; phylum Streptophyta; class Magnoliopsida; order Fabales; family Fabaceae; genus Sophora; species Sophora flavescens. The sequence goes on from CM061069.1 coordinate 112,667,211, forward strand.
AATCTTTCATCAAACAAATTGGATACATATAGGAGACAATATGTACAATATACACACACCCCACACATAAACCACTTAACCATCATTCTTCATCAGTGCTGAACAATTGAAGGTAAAATGTAGTCAGATATAAAGATCGATGATTTTTTAGAAGAAACAAAACTCTAACTGGAGAACCAAATTTCAAAAATATAAAGAGAACAGGCTCCCTTGTCACTAATAAGTAGTGACTGCACAGTGCAGAGCACACAAAAGTATCCTTATATAGAAAGGATGAGGAAACCTTAGGATGGATGTGGGTTTCACTTGATCTATGTGAATTAATTTACTGGACCGGAAACTATCATCAGTTTCAAGTTCATCAAGATATATACCAAAGCCAACTTTTAAAATCTCAGGACTCGGGAGTAAAAGAAACTATAGGAATCACTTTAAAATCTAATATATACAAAAGATAATTTAAAATCTAAGCATATCTGGTTAACATGGTTGGTCTCCAATTGAAGCCATTTAATTTGAGGCTCTTAGTAGCAAGTTGACTATGAAATAGTGTGAATTATCCTTCAACAAGTAGTTTTGCACTCAAACACTGCTAACGACAATGATTACAACTTACAAGCATAGATGAGTGAGGCTGTTTGGAAGTAAAAACACTCCTTTCAGTTTTATTTGATTGAACTTGAACCATTACTGTGACTTTGATTTCACTGGACTTTATTATGTAAACTGATACCCATTTATTTTTCTTCAAAAGGACAATGTACAAACTGAATCCCCAAATTGAATGAAGCTTCAATATTCGACAACACTCTTGTATCTTGTAAAGAAAAGAAACACTCTTCTAAATATCTAGCCCAAATCATATACAAGTACAAATTGCTTATTTCCAATAACTTGTATCTTGTAAAAAAAAAAAAGAAACACTCTTCTAAATATCTAGCCCAAATCAGTTTTTATAAAGCTAACAAAATCCACAGTCATTTTGAAATTAAGTCTTCATTCAAGTTCAAACCTCCTTAAAACAAATCCTTCGAAATTTAGATCATATTTCCACAAAAAAGAATACAATAAGAGAAATTCTAATCCTTCTTAGAAGAATTAAAACTGCTGAAGCGAAAAAAAAGTCCTTCACCCTCACACCTAATGGAAATTCAATTCAAGTTTTTTACCGAAATAATTGACATGTTATCAAAGTGAACATATTGAACTATTATCCTGTCTGAGATAATTAATGAGTCCATAGATGATTTCCATTTGGGATTTACATGTGGTATGCTTAATTAATGTACAATCAAGCAATCAAATTCAAAGCCAAATTATTTTCAGTAAAAGGAATCAAACTCATCAACCAACATTTAACACATATAGAGACTAGTCACGACAGTGAAAGTATCAACAAACCAGATTTTAACAAATTTATCAATTTTCACATCAAGTTTCACATAATATTCTTATATCTCAGGACATTGAAGTAAGATTTCTAAACTATCTTAAAGAGCATAAAAGTTAGTACAGGCAAAAATAAACTCATCAAGTGTTAGCATCACCAGACCAACCAGAACATGGAGACTACAAATTAATGCCAAAGTGACAATCTCAACATGTGCAAACATAGATAAATACTCAAACCTTACTATGAGTAGAAGAACCCAAACCAGAAATCAACCCACTGTCGCTGCGTGAGAGGGAATGGCATAAAATTGGAGCCCTAGCAGTGCCTACGCATAAAAATGAAAGGGAAAAAGGGAATGCGGTTTAGAGTTCAAAAATGTAAAAATGAAAGGGAATGAGGAACACAGTTTAAAGTTTAAAAATGAAAGGGAATGAGGAATGCGAGAGTTACGTACGTTGCGACAGTGAATGGGTGATGGAGGAAAGGAGGTGGTGCTCTGGTCTTCGGGATGGGTCGGCAGAGGCTGCGCGAGAGGTGCTGCTTGGACGGCGCGCGGTGGGAGCAGAAACCAGAACCGGAGCAGAACTCTCGCATACGAAGATGACAACTGAGGGAGGAAGAAAATTGTTCGAGTTACTTATTGGAAATTAGCAACGGCCTTTTAATATTAGCGACGGCCAGGCCGTCGCAAATTATGATTCCGTCACAAATTGAGAATGACCGTCGCAAAAGTACGGTCCGTCGCAAACCAATATGGCCGTTGCAAATGACCTTGGACAAACATTTGCACATTAGCGACGGTCATGCTCATCACAAATTGGCGGCAACATTTCGCGTAAAATGGCGGGAACGTTACTGACAGATTTGCGACGGAACTTCTGTCAGTAATCTCTTCTACCATTTGCGACGGCTTAAGCCGTGGCAAAACATAAAATTAGCGACGGATTTGAGGCCATCGCAAAAATTCCGTCGCTAATTAACCTTATTCTTGTAGTGTCTTATGTGATTTACAGGACCTGTTTAATTATACTAGAAAACCGGTGTCGTGAACAATCACATTACGTGGTCAAATTTTCAAGGGTGGAGTGGCTGATTATAATGACGAAGAAGAATTGGAAGAAAAAGAGGAAGAACAAGTTTATGAGGATAAAGGTGTTTGAGGAAGGAGTTGTTGTAAATAGGGCAGTGGGGATGGTGAAGGATTTTGATGTCAAACCTTCTTTGGAAGAATTTCAGAGAAAATGGTTGATGAAGAGAAGAAGGAGAATGAACCATCTGTGGTGGAGCATTTAATTTGTATTGTCACTGTTGTATTATGCAAAACATCATAAATTACATTTAATTAGTTTTATTTCTCCTCCTTTTATCCTTTTTCCAGCGGATGCATGGCGGAAGGAGACTATACTGGGAGTTCAAAGATGATAAAAATTGGGACATGATAAGTTTGAAAAGATTACTTTCCTCACTACAAAGAGGTAAATGCAGTACTATTTTTTGTAGTGGCTCATTTATAATTTTTTATAAAGGTACAAGCCAATGAAAATGAATTGATCCAACATCTCAAATGCAAATTAAAAAGAGTACATAATGTGTATCTTATAACTTATAAGATTAATTACTTGGACACATGCTACCAATATATGTCAAGGCTTCCTGATAATTATTTTGTTTTCTTTTACAAGATCTTTGAAAATGCTATTGTAGAGGAATATTTTTTTAAGTATTTGGGAACTTGACAAAACAATTGGTTTTTAGTTCGTACTTTTTTATGATGAATATGTCTTTTGTATGTTTTTTTTTTGTTTTTTTTGGTGGATTTATTACAACTCATGTTGCAGCAAGGTAAATTAATAATTTTCAGTATTGGAGATTTAAACACTCACCATATTGTTGATTTAATCATGCATATGAAAATTTTTGTGTGGCCTTTTTTTTTATTTTGATCTATAATATGTATTTTTCAATTTCAGGGCTTATGATCAAACTGCAATCAACTTCTATGGTGATGATGCAGATATCAATTTTTGAGTCAATTTCAAGGCTTATGATCAAGCTACAATCAAGTTCCCCTATAAAGGTTTTTTTTTTTAGTTTAATTGTTCAAAAAAATGATTGAGCATGGTATTTAAGCTTATACCATGTTTTCCCTCCCTGTTTTGCAGGTTTGATGGAGATGGGTATGTAATTCTTATCCTTTTGCACAAGGTGATTATTAATTATTAATTATTAATTATTAATTATATCTATACAATTATTATATTATTGTTGGTAAAACTGCTTTATGTATGGATATTGACAGTAGCAATAAAATTTTTGTCAAATACATTTGCCATCTTTCGTTCGTAGCTACAACAAAAGATTTTTGGGATACTTTTAATTGGGCTCATTATCTTACAAGTTAACTTAAGAGATATCCTGCAACATGATGCACAAGATCATGAGCATAGAGAGTTAATAGGGGCATTGGTATATACTTTTGATTTTGATTTCTTAGATGTAGAAAATCATTATGATGATTTAGTAATTTTTTAACAATTATTATGGTGATCTAGCGGAATTGACATTAGCAAGATAAGTTTTAAAAACACTATTGATATGTTTTTTCACCTTCCTGTTTGATTCCTTTTCTTTTTCAGGGAAATGTTAGAATGGCGCAAAAGACTAGCTAAAAAGTTGCAATTGTCAATGACAATGAAGATTGATGTCTCTTGGTTGCAAGTGATGACCAATCCTTAAATATAGCAACATATTGTTTTTTTTATCATTCTCTTCCAAGTTTAGTTTCCACCAATGATAATATGAGTTACAAATTACACTCATTGGTTATGGCAAAATGACATTATATAGATATCCTTCGTTTTGAAATTATGGTAGTTGTAGATTTTATGGTTATAATGGCAAGCAAAAAATAATCTTTGTAAGTGTTATTGAATTTAAATCATAGATATTTTTTTATGTGCTGAATCTATAAGTTTGAGGCCATGTAGCTATATAAAGTGGTTTTTTATTCCTCCTATCAGGAGGTATTTAATTCTAAGCGGTTGGAATTTGAAAAATGTTAGAATATGAGATCAATATATTTTTCTCTACAAAAGTTTGAATATCAACTTCTGGTAGCAATTATTCATGGAGACCTGAATTAGCTATTGTTGAATATTTGCCTAAGCCAAACAACAGTCCCGTTTTCTATGCTTAAGGTAAATTAAACAATTTTCAAGTAGAAAAATGCAATAAAATTATGTTGGGTTTTTATTTCTGATTTTGTTTTCGACAGTTACTATTAAGTTGAACTATTGGAATCAATATATAACTTCTGGGAATAGGGAGATTATTTTCAATTTTAATGTCTATAATTTATTTATAATATTGTATACAAATAAAAATCCATTTGAAAGAAAAGTCTATACAAGAGTCACTATCATTCCTCAATAATCTAAAAATGATTCACTTGCACGGGGATAAGAGGGAAAAATCAAATAGATTTTTTAAAAAATAAGAAAAATAATAATATGATAGATAAATATATTTTCTAAAAATGGTTAACTTATACAGGGAGAGGATGATAAATAAATCAAAATGATTTTCAAGAGAAAAAATTAATAACATGATAAGTAAATATATTTTGTAAAAAAATGTTGACTTGCATGGAAAAGAAGAGAAACAAATCAAATACATATTCAAAAGATAAGAATAAAGAATTTGATAGATAAATATATTTTCCTAAAATTGGTTAAGTTACACGGAAAATATGAGAAATAAATCAATAGATTTTCAAGAGAGAAAGAATAATAATATTATAGAAAAATATATTTTCTAAAAAATGGTTAATTTGCATTTGACAAAGAGGAAAAAAATAAAATAGATTTTCAAATAATAAGAAAATTAATAATATGACAGATAAATCTATTTTATAAAAATGGTTAACATATACGAGGAAATGATGATAAATAAATCAAAATAATTTTCAAGAGAAAAAAACTAATAACATGATATTTTCTAAAAAAAGGTTGACTTGAGCGGAAAAGAAGAGAAACAAATCAAATAGATTTTCAAAAGAGAGGAAAAAATAATTTGATAGATAAATAAATTTTCTAAAAATTGGTTAACTTACACGGCGTGAAGAGGAGAAATAAATCAAATAAATTTTCAAGAGAGAAGAAAAATAGCAACAACAATAATAGTAATAATAATAATAATAATATGATAGATAATTGTATTTTCTAAAAATTGTCATGGGGAAAAGAGGAGAAACAAATCAAATAGATTCTAAATAAAGAAGATAAATAATATGATATATAAATATATTTTTATTTTAAAATTATTAACTTACACAGGAAAAGTGGACAAACAAATCAAATACATATTCAAAAGATAAGAGTAAATAATTTGATAGATAAATATATTTTCTAAAATTGGTTAACTTACACGAAAAAATATGATAAATAAATCAATAGACTTTTAAGAGAGAAATAATAATAATAATAATAATAATAATAATACTATAGATAAATATATTTTCTAAAAATGGTTAACTTGCATTTGACAAAGAGGAAAAAAATCAAATAGATTTTCATAGAATAAGAAAAATAATACTCCCTCCGTTCTTTTTCTTTGGTGTTTTAAGGTTTCTACACATAGATTAAGAAATCATTAATTTGTGTATATTTGTACCAAAATACCCTTATTTCTACCATTTATTGTTTACAAGTTCCAATGGCATTTACCAATCTAAATAAATACTCCATACTCCACTAGGCCATTCATGGAAGGTTTTGTGTATTTTCAAGGCAAATCAACTTACTCCCTCCGGTCCATATTATAAGCAAAAAATTAATACAACACACATATCAATGTGGTTAGTTAATCACATTTAATTTGGTTAAAAAATTAGGTTTTTATCTAAATTACACTTTTATGGTAATGAAAAGTTGCTTGTGTTATTAAGAATAGAATGAGTTATTGGAAAACAAAATTTGTATTAAATGAAGGGTATTTTAGGAACAATGTCATTAAATGAGTTATTGGAAAACAAAATTTGCTTATATATTGGATCTAAAATTTTGGGATTTTTTTGCTTATAATATGGACTGGAGGGAGTAGTTCTACATAAGGGTATATATGGAAAAATTGGTCAATTTTACATTGGGTTTATAAAACACCAATTGTTTTGGAACAAAAACAAGTAGCTAAAAATACCAAAGAAGAAAAAACGGAGGGAGTAATATGATAGATAAATCTATTTTCTAAAAATGATTAACTTATACAGGGAAAAACATGATAAATAAATCAAAATGATTTTCAAGAGAAAACAATAATAACAAGATAAGTAAAAATATTTTTAAAAAAGGTTGACTTGCACAAAAAATAAGAGAAACAAATCAAATATATTTTCAAAAGAGGAGAAAACATAATTTGATAGATATTAATAATGATGATGATGATTGGACAAATATATTTTCTAAAAATTATCATGGGGAAAAGAGGAAAAACAAATTAAATAGAAAAGAAAAATAATACTCCCCCGGTCCACAATATAAGAAACAAATAAGTCCTTTTTTTTGTCCAAAATATAAAAAACATGCATAAACTTTCACACATATTAAATGTTAATTTCCAATATTGCCCTTATTAATTATTGTCATTAATTATAGACCATTAGAATATTAATTAAAATTAGAAGTGGTATTTTTGAAAATTTATATGAGTATTAATTACAATTAACTCATTCCAATACATTTCCTTGGTCTATGTGTTTTAGATTTTTGTTTCTTATATTTTGAACCGAAGGGAGTATGATAGAAAATAAAGAGAAAATATTAAGGTTTTCAAACAGTTTCTTCTACCATATCTTTCAATTTATTAAACATTAAATGATTAGATATATTACATTATTAACCATTCATATATGACAAAATTGTCTAATATTTTTTCTGATAAAAAAATATTAGACAATTTTTGTCCCATCTTGAATGTACAGGTGCACATGCTAGTAGTATATATATCCTCATAACTCACTTGGGTTGGTAGACCCTGTTATTGGGATTCAACTCCACTTAAAAAAAATTTAAATATAGGTTATCAAAAAAAATTCTAAATATTTTTTTTTATATAAAGCAAAAAAAAATTCAAGTATAAACAAAGTATCCAAAAACTAAGTTAGTACACTCACATCACCTTTTCAAAAGACATAAATAAATATTGAAGTAGAAAATATATAATCAGACTTAAATAAATGATTCCCTAAAAACAAATACCAATAATTTATAACACTACACAATTAATAAAAAGTTTAAAAAATATTTAATAAATAGTTTACATATTAAAAACTAAATATTGTATACAAATAAATATATTAAATCAGTATACATAAAAAGAAATAACCATATAAATTAAATTTGGTAAAATATAAAGAACAATAAGACGTAACATTTTAAATATTGCGTAAAGGTTTCACCGATCTACTAAATGATGCATCCCTTTGAGATTGAAATGTTGATTCAAAAACATTAAAACAAAAATCACCTACCAATATGAATAATTAAAATTTGACAACAAATTCTCATTATTTCTAAACATTACTATGAATAATTAAAATCAAATATGAAAAAATTAGTACTAAACCTACGTTCTCTTTCTATAGTCTTTTCTTCTTTTCTCGAATCAAAGACATCCTCCTTTACCTAGAATTTTTTCTAAAGAATAAGAACAATCTTCCACTCCACTTAAAAAAAATCTAAATCTATTTTTTTAAAATAAAGCAAAAAAAAAATATATAAACAAAGTATTCAAAAGCAAAGTTAGTACATTCACATATCCTTTAAAAAAATAATTAAATATTGAATTAGAAAATAAATAATCAGACTTAAATAAATGATCCCTAAAAACAAAGACCAATAATTTATAGAACTACAAAATTAATAAAGAGTGTAAAAAATATTTAACAAATATATAGTTTACATATTAAAAACTAAATATTATATACAAATAAAATATATTAAATAATTATACATAAAAAGAAATAACTATATAAATTAAATTTGGTAAAATATAAAGACGTACCATTCTAAATATCGCGTAAAGGTTTCACCGAACTACTAAATGATGCATCCCTTTGATATTGAAATATTGACTCAAAAACATTAAAACAAAAATCACCTACCAATATCTTATATCATTAGAGCTGACAACAATTTCTCATTATTTCTAAACATTACTATGAATGATTTAAAATCAAATATGAAAAATATGTATTAAACCTACATTATCTTTATATCACCTTTTCTTCTTTTCTCAGATAAAAGACATCATCCTTTGCCTAAAATTTTTTCCTAAAGAATAAGAACAATCTTCCTTCACCTTTCTTTCACTACCACTCATCATCATTAATATCAGTAACAACCAGATGAAGCTCGTTAAGAATACAATATGCCAGACATAAGTCACATGACAATTATCATATTAAAATTCACCAAACGTTACTAATAATGACTAAATATTAAACAATTTAAATACTTGTAAAACCTGAAAAAATATGGCATTTAATGTTGTAGATCTCCATTGCTTCAACTACTTAAAGTAACAAATTATATAATGTATAGAGCAAGCATAATAAGCGTAACATTAAATATCAAAAACAAAAACAAAGGTTGAATTATACTTTTGATCATTTAATTTTATTTTAGGTTTCAGTTTGGTCTCTCTTTTATTTTTTGTTCCATTTTGATCCATAATCTTTATTTTAGGTTTCAATGTGGTCTTTTCTATTTAAATTGTAGTACAGAGATTACCATATTGATATAACTTTTGCAAAAGAAGGAATCACTTCGAAACTGCGACACCCCCTTTTCAGGTATCACATTCACGTAACATTACCTAAACATCCAACTAAATAAAATATTAAGTTGCTGGTTTTTCTTCGAAAAATAATATGCATTTTCTAATTCCTTATACTTCTTTTAAAAATAGTGGTAATTTTTTTTTTCTTTTTTCCGCACATGCATTTAAACATTCATAATATAATATACATCCCCATATATATATCACATATACTTTAATATTTTACAATTGACCCTTCTTGTACTAGGTCATCATCCACTTGTCCATCATATTTTACATCATCAGAAATTTTTTCAACTAAGTCATACTAAGTCATAGTGGGTGTTCTGAAAATACTACTCAAAACATGACTATCAGGAGTCACTAAGTCAGACTATCCTATAATTCCCACTCTTCCTAAAACTACTTCCTAAGCTGGTCACAACTATATAAAACCATTGGGAAGCCCAGTGTACACTCCCCCACCCCCTGATGATGTGTCTGGAGAGGATACAACAACCCCCTCTCCAGCAGCTCCAGACCCTTCGTCTACTATAGGAACATAGTCAGGATTTTCAACTGGATTCTCCTCTGGGTCTTCCTCCATCTCCTCAGGAATGTTTTCTGGAACTAATATAATAGGTGCAGGAGGTGATCCTGGTGCAACTTGCTGTAGTGGTTGAATGTACAGCGGCGGTTGGTGTTCCAGACTTCCATGTTGTACTAAATGCTGTAGTATCATCCTGATGGGTGGTAGCGATATCTCAATGATTTCCCTGCTATGAACTAACTGTTGTGGTCCTTCAAAGAATCGTACCTCGGAGTGTCCTTAACGGACCAGTATAGGTAGCACTCCGAGCCCCGGGGTTGATAACCCAGGCATCCCCTCTATCAGCGTTGTCAAACGTCAGGGATCGTACCCCCGAGTAGTTCAAATCCACCTCTTCCGGATCCATCTAAAATGTTTGTAAGGGTGAGTTTCCCATATATAAGTTTTATAAGACAACCCCATGCACGACTCTCAAATAGCAATTACCAAATATTCACAATAGAATAACATGAATTCTAACAGTAAAATGATATAATTCACAGGGCTTCATGCCCGACAGTCATCGTCGTTTTATAAAAATGCATGACACTTCTATATTCAATTTCTAATTTGATACCTAATCTTCGGAGATCCCACAACTTTCTGTTTCATTTCAAGCTGATCAGGCTCGCACATGGCGCATCGTAAAAATGAACAAAACAATGCCCAAGAAAATAAATGGTGCACATCCCCATTCCCAATAGGATGTTCATGCCAGCACCTAACACAATTGTGCACATCCCCATTCCCGTTAGGATGCTCATGCAAAGCAAGACACAATTGTGCACATCCCCATTCCCGTTAGGATGCTCATGCAAAGCAATGACACTATTCCCCCATTCCCGATAGGAAATAGCGGCACATATATATAATCTGGACACAAAGTCCTATCAAATTGGACACAAAGTCCTATCAATTTGGACACAAAGTCCTATAAAAGATACATTGATCCACTCCGGACCTCAATGATCATCATCACCTGACACGTCTGTCATATACATTGATTCCCTCTGGATTCAATGCCATTTACATGACACAATGGCCATTAAATGCATGAGAAAAACTTTTATTCTCGTTTGTTTTCTTTGTCGTAATAATCTTTCATCGTCGAAGCACAAAGCTTAACGACCTTGCTTAATTCTTTTAATTAAGACTTTCTTATTAAAACAAATACAGGACACACAGTCCAAATCTTTTAATCTCAACATAGGACATACAAATCAGAATGCTCAATCATGAGACCCTTAAACCGGTGCACCAGTTTTGGGCTCGCGGATATGGAACTCACACTATCCACATCAACTTAGGACACACGGTCCAAAAACAAAACTTTACAGGGACACTCAGTCCCGACCACAGATCCTTGATCTACGTGTCCATACAACACTAGAACCCCGACGTCTCGGTTTCTAGGCTCATTTATCTGCTTGTAAAACATTTTACTCAGTGTAAAACAAAACAAAACAAAAGCTTTGAAACTCATCCAAGTTTAACGGAATATTTTCTTGAATAAAACATTGTTACATAAATTCTTTTTCGCAATTTCAAAAATCATTTATAATTTTCTTTGATTTCTAATTATTTCTCTTTAAGAAATAATTTCCAATAAAGATTAACAAAACAAAAATTTTAATAAACAAAAATATTAAATAAATTTCGAAATTTTAAAATAATCAAATATTTAATATTAAATAATATTAATTAAATAATATTAATTAAATAATATTAATTAACTAATATTACTTCTTTGTCAGATGTAATTGTTCTGACTGCTGTAAATATTATTTTTGGAACTTAATCACTTTAAATAACATTTTATAATATACTTGAATTTATTATATAAAAATTAGAGCCTGTGAAAAATTTCACGGTTTTGCCCTTACTATTGCTTATTTACACTGTTTTCACAAAATATTATTAAAATAATATTATTATATTTTTTTCATTTTTCTCAAAATGTTCTAAATTAATCCCTCTGATTAATTATCCAAGCTTATTAAGGTTTTTATCCTTAATTAAAATTTTTAACACTGACCAATGTCAGGTTAATTAGTCCAACACTCAACAGCAGATAAATTCCAATCACTAAATGACATGGCATATATCAATTTATGACATACATCTCAATTATAAGATAAACAAATAATCATAATCATGTCAATTACTCAGATAAACATCACATCACTTCAACTCAATTACTCAGATAAACATCACATCAATCTATCAATTAATAGTAAACAGTATAATATAATAAACTATTGCATACATAAAATTAATACATGACTCCACATATATGCATGAGATTATCTCAACTCCTCAGGCATACCCCCTACCTCTTGAAGACCACACTATATTTCCTGTTACTGTTCTGATTTTGTTCTAATTTTTCCCCGTCAGCTTGACTCAGCTAACTCAGTTATTTCCTTCAAACGAATTACAACCAAAATAAATCAAATTAAACAACAATACTCTTAGTTTATGAAGGTTAGGGTTCGGCTTCAACCCATTATCTAAGTTAGAAAAATTTAAAGTTTGATTAACTTAAAGATTAACGATCCATAAATTAATTAACCATGATTAATCACTTTAATCATGATTATGAACTAAGACATGAACTAAACCCTTCTAGTTCTAAGAACTAGGGTTCGATTTTCATCAAGCTCCATAGGCTAGGAATTTTAAAACTTCATCAACTTTTGGGATTTAATCAATTTACAACACTTAGGGTTTGATTCAAGTGTTACAAACAACTTTGAATCACAAAACCCTTGAGTTCACAAATCTAGGGTTTCGGTTTTTTTTGATGAGATCAATAGGTTAAAAGTTGATTTTCTTGATCTTCTATACATTTGAATACAAGAACTAGCAAGATACAAAAGGATTGAATCATGAATCAAGTCTTGAAAATAAAACAAAACCTAAGAACTCCAAGGTAACCTAGGTTCGGCCATAACAAAAAATCAAGGAAAGAAATTTCTCATGATCTTGTGCTTCTAGATGATGAAAGTAGAGATGATTATAAGATCATAGAAATTGGTTTCATGTCAAAAGGATTTTTCTAGAATTAGTTATGAATTTTTGAATCTAACTTCAAAAACTTTAAACAAGTGAAAGAACATAGGATTCTTAGTCATGAATCTCTCAAAAGTTGTGAAGAGAAATGATTTATATGATAAGAGAGTAAGGTATTACCTCTTGTTGATCCAAGAAAACAAGATTTGGATGAGGTTTCTTTGAATTTGGCTATGGTGTTTCTTATGGCAAAAGTTTGAACCTTGGAAGAAAAAGAACTTGAAAATGGAGGATGACTATTTATATGTAGAAGACAACAAATTTTGAGAAGATTCACTATTGAAGCCGTGAGGATGGGGCAAAGTTTTGGAGTCAATTTGTCAAATGGCATTTGGTAGTAATTGTCATAAAAAGACAAGGGTATTTTGGTCATTTCACAACAAAATTAAATGTTGCCATAAATGTGTCATTTATTGCCATTTATGATAGGATAGACTTGTCATAAATGCTCGTCAAGTCGGTCAATCCAATGTCTCTGCTACTTTGCCGACTTCCCGATTCATCTGACTCAGGCTCTGCCTAGAGACATCTTGTCGTATAGGCCCATAACAAATATAATATTTTAATTTTTTTACCAAAATTTTCAAAACTTCCAGTATCGTAGTAAATATGATAAAAACATTTTTCATCTCGTTCACGACTCAAAATTAGGTCTTCTGAGGAGTAAACTTTTACTGTCAGTGAAAACGCAGACAGGGTTCCGTCTGAATTTTCAACCCAAAATTGCATCGTAACCCTAAGATATAAAACATGACAGGAAAATAACAGTATTTTCCCCAAAACAATTTTCTAAGTCTCGGATAAAAATATATTTATAGATATTAATTACCGACACTAGAAAGCAGTGAAAATCGGGGTGTTACAGAAAAAAAAAAAATTAAAAGAAGGACAAATTCAATAAAAAGGGATCACATTGATTTAACTTTTGCAAATTGAGAGACCATTTCCCGGGGGGGGGGGGGGGACCACATTGATATAATTTTTCAAAATAAGGAACCATTTTGGAACAAAAAATAAAAGAGAGACCAAATTGAAACCTAAAATAAAAATAAGAGACCAAAAGTATAATTTAGCCAAGAATAAAAAAAGGCTCTATCAATAATAAAGCAAAAGAAATCTTTTAGTAATTAAAATGTGTGGAGCAAACAATTCAGAAACATTAAATATAAAAAACAAAAATAAAGGCTAAATTATATTTTTTATCACTTATTTTTATTTTAGTTTAAATTTAGTCATTTTTTATTTTTTTTGTTCTGTTTTGGTCCCTTATCTTTATTTTAGATTCAAAGTGGTCTTTTCCATTTAAATTGTGGTGCAAAGAGGACCGAGTTAATATAACTTTTACAAAATGAGGAACTATTTCAGAAAAAAAATAAAAGATGGACCACATTGATATAACTTTGCAAAATAAGCGACCATTTTAGAACAAAAAATAAAAGAGGAACCAAATTGATATCCAAATTGTCTAAGATAATAACCCACCGTATCCAACACTCAAACGTTGCTTTTTCATTTTAAAAAATATCATAAAGAAAAATGAAGCATTTATGATAAAGAATATATGTTTTTTTAATGGTATTAAGGCATTAAATGCCATTGAACAAATAAAAAATAAAGAGTAAGTATAAGCTGATACCTCAATTTTACAGTAGATCTACAGTAAAATCGAGGTTCATCAATAGAGAGTTAATAGATTTAAAAGAGTTCAATTTTTATCCAAACGTGTTAAAATGTCACTCAATGTTAGAATAAAGTATTTTACACTAAAGTGTATGCTACTTGAATTCTTAATTCAATTAAGATCATAAAAAAGTATCTTTGGATAAAAAAAATTATTATAGATTTTAAAAGATTTAATTAGAAATGTATTGACCTGTGAGATTTTTTTAGAGTTTGATTGTTATAAATTAATTGTGTAAAGTTTTTTACACTGTCAATCATCCACCAATTATGATATTGATGACTTTTAAGGTATGTAGGAAAAGAATCAAAATAAAATTATTAATGTAACCATTTTTTATTGGTTGTCTCCGTGAAAGGGTTTTACATTATTAGTGTATAATAATTAAACTCATCTTTTAAAAAGATTATTACAATCAAGGTTTTCGTGTTTAGATTTAAAAAAAATTATATCATAATAATTTATAGGATTTAATGGAATTTATCTGACATTGGTCTCTATCTGACTAGAAGTGGAGCTTGATTTTTGGCGTTGCTTGTTGGGCACTATGGAGGGATAGAAATCAACTAGTTTTCTCTAATCAGTCCAATATGGGTGCGATGCTCTCGGTCTTGATATGTAATCGGACTCATTTTATTGCAAACAATCTTGTTAAATCAATGCAATCGGGGAATCGGTTTTAACACGAAGCTCAATCGATCTGGTCCAGGTCTCCTCCAAAAAGTTGGATTAAATCGAATGTTGATGGGGCTTTTGGTCAAAGAGGGAATCTTGCTTGTGGTGGGCTTCTAAGAAATTCAGAAGGCATGTTTGTGAAGGGCTTCTTCTGCAAGGTATCTCCTAGCAATGCATTATGGGCAGAGATGTGGAGTATCATCTCTGGTTTAAAGCTAGCTAGAAGTTTGTCTACTCAAAGAGTCATTGTTGAAGCGGATTGGAAGGTAGCTGTGGATGCATTACTTTCTGTGTTCTCAGCAAATCCTTCCATTCAAGTCTTGGTTGATGAGAATCTCAAACTACAGCGCAAGAATGACAGGATGGTAGAGATCAGGCATGAGCAGAGATCGCAAACATATGCACAAATGCCATTGCCCAGAAGGGTTTCTCGGGTTCCTACTATTGAGATATTTTTTGCTTAATTTAAGGGATTCTAATTCTTATGTAAAATAAGAAACTATAAATTAGGATATTTTCTTTCCCTTGTTTGTAGGCACAATAGCTGAATAATAGCCTTAACTTTTGTAATCATTGGCTATATATTTCTTGTACCAATTCTTTGAATAAACAAGAGAGAAAAATAATACTCTCTAATTTGAAACTTGGTACCAGAGCGGGTTCTGACCTAGTACCATGGGCAAATCTGATTCCGGTGGTTTTGAAATGCCAAGACAGGATCCTGAAGCCTCCAAACAAAATTTCCGCTGCTGTAGTTGTAGAAACAAAATTTCCGCTGCTGCAATTGTAGAAACAAAGACTGGTCAAGAAGACGTTGCTGGAAAATCTTCAGCTTCGATAACAACAGGAGGTAATGGTGGTAAGGCTTTAAATTCTGTTGCAACTATATCCAATAATACATGGATAATTGATTCTGGAGCAACAGATCATATGACATTTGATTCTAGACACATTTCATCTCTTATACCCTCCTCACAAAAATTTATTTCCATCGCTAATGGTTCATTTGCACCTGTCACTGGGGAAGGGTCCTTATCCCTCACTGAGAACTTGAACTTAAATTCTGTTTTAGTTGTCCCATCTTTAGATTATAATCTTTTGTCAGTTTCTCAAATTATCACTGCTTTATCTTGTGTTGTGATTTTCTGGCCTGAATATTGTGTGTTTAAGGATATTCAAACGAAGCAGACGATTGGTTATGGTACTAGACAAGGAAGCTATATTACCTGAATTTGGAGTCACATAGCTCAACTCAATTACAACGAGGCATTGACAGGTGGCGGCCTTGAAGAAAAAGGAAGGAAATCGAGATTTTGCTATGGCATCGACATTTGGGACATGCTTCCTTTGGATACCTTAAAAAATTCCTTCCTACATTATTTGCAAAATTTGATGTGTCAAGTTTTAAATGTGATGTTTGTGAACTAGCAAAAAGTCACCGTGTTTCATTTCCATTAAGTATGAATAAAAGTTCAATTCCTTTTATGATTATACACTCGATGTTTGGGGTCCATCCAAGGTGGCTACCTTAGGTGGATCACGTTGGTTTGTTACCTTTATCAATGATTGCACCGAATGACCTGGGTGTGTTTGATGAAGTCCAAAAGTGAAGTAAATTAGTTGTTTCGAGAGGTTCCATAAAATGATATGTACTCGATTACAATGTAAAGGTGCGAGTTCTACGTAGTGACAATGGAGGTGAATATTTAAGTTCTGAATTTCGGAAATATTAATTTGGAAGAAAAAGGAATTGTTCACCAAACTACTTGCCCCGACACACCTCAACAAAATGGAGTAGCATAACGGAAAAATCGTCATTTGTTGGAAGTTGTTCGTGCCTTATTGATAGAAGCTCATATGCCATTGTCTTATTGGGGGGAAGCACTTATCTCTGCAGTATATTTGATTAATCGGGTTCCTTCTAGCACTAATGATTTTCAAACACCATTACAAGTCCTTACTGAAGCAGTTATTGCACCAGCTGTCCCAAGCTTGTCTCCTCGTGTATTTGGTTGTGCAGCATATGTTCACCTGCATAAACATCAGCGTAGCAAGCTAGCTCCTCGTGCACTGCGATGTGTCTTTCTAGGATATGCTGCCCATCAAAAGGGATATCGATGCTATCATCCTCCAAGTCAACGAATCTTTGTTACATTGGATGTTGTTTTCCATGAAAACTCAATGTATTTTCTTTCCGAGCCAGACCTTCAGGGGGAGCATCAAAAGGAAGTTCTGACCCTAAGTGATGATCATGTACATGAGAAAATAGAATTGTGTGAAGAAATGGGTGGTAATATTGGTAGTGATGAGGAACCTGAAATGGAAATTATGGGCCCACTATCCTCCTGAAGACATCACAAAGATCACAAGAAAGTCAAGAAATGGAAGTAATTGGTCCACTCTCCTTTGAGGAACATGAAGCACCCCAAGAAATTGTAGTACCAAACCAATCGTCGGTGAGGATGATCCTAATTTTGTCTGGAATCATCCGAAAACAGCTACCCCCACGACACAATAGAGGTATTCCTAAGCCCACCTATGAACCTGAAATTTCTGTAAAGTTAGATATCCAATGAACCATTATGTGTCTAACCATCGTTTGTCGAGAATCAAATCAGTCATTTGCAAATCAATTATCTACTGTATTTGTTCCTAATAGTGTGCGAGAAGCCTTAATGGACCCAAGGTGGAGAGCAGACTATGAATGAAGAGATGAAGTCCTTAAAAAAAATAATACTTGGGAACTGCGTTAAGCGTCCCAACAGAAAGAAAACAGTTGGATGTCGATGGGTTTATTCAGTTAAATACAAAGCAGATGGTACGATAGAGCGTTTTAAAGCAAGATTGGTGGCTAAGGGATATACCCAAACCTATGGGGTTGATTATACAGAGACATTTGCACCAGTAGCTAAAGTCAATACAATTCGAGTTTTGCTATCTCTAGCAAAGAAACTTGAATTGGCCCTTACAACAATTTGATGTGAAGAATGCCTTTCTTCATGGCGAATTGTCTGAAGAAGTCTACATGGACCTTCCTCCGGGGTGCAACATACCAAAAGCATATGATAAAAAAGTGTGTAGATTAAAGAAATCATTGTATGGACTAAAGCAATCTCCAAGAGCATGGTTTGGTAGGTTCGCAAAATCTATGAAAGCATTTGGTTATAGTCAAAGTAATGCAGACCACACTTTATTCTTAAAAAAACAAAAAGGTAAAATCACTGCACTTATTGTATATGTTGATGACATGGTAGTTACTGGGAATGATATGGAAGAAAGAAAAGCTCTCCAAAGCTACTTGTCTAAGGAATTTGAAATGAAAGACCTCGGCCCCTTAAAGTTTTTCCTTGGGATTGAAGTGTCTAGATCAACTAAAGGAATTTTCTTGTCTCAGAGAAAATATACTTTAGATTTGTTAGAGGAGACTGGTATGTCAGCTTGTCAACCAACTAATACACCTGTTGAAGAAGGATTGAAATTATTTGTTGAACCAAATCAAGTTCCGTTGATAAAGGGAGATACCAGAGGCTTGTAGGAAGGCTAATGTATCTAGCACACACAAGGCCAGATCTCGCCTATGCCTTGAGTGTTGTGAGCCAATTCATGCATAATCCCGGAGAGCAACATATGAATGTTGTTATGTGCATTTTGAGATATTTAAAATCTGCTCCGAGGAAGGGAATTATGTTCACAAAGAATGAAAATAATCAAGGTGTTAGTGTATATACTGATGCTGATTGGGCTGGATCTATAGATGACAGGAGATTTACTTCAGGCTACTTCACTTTTGTAGGAGGTAACCTTGTTACTTGGAGAAGCAAAAAGCAGAATGTTGTTGCACGCTCAAGCGCAGAGGCTGAATTTAGAGGAATGACACTTGGGTTATGTGAAGGATTATGGCTAAGACTTCTCCTATCAGATTTGGATTATCCACTT